>CM032634.1:10991239-11198921 GCA_019097785.1 Fraxinus excelsior | reverse complement strand
GATATATGAAATTAAAAAGTCATTTCATTTCACATTTCATTTAACCTATCATTTAGAGCCACCTAAATTGTGTTTGTAAACATACTTGATGAATAGATTTACTCCTTGTGAGTAATGTTATTCATCCCCACTTGAGTTACAAACACAGTTTAAGTGACGTTAATGTGGCATTAAATGATATGTGAAATTAAATATATTTATGTATACTCTCATGTCCAAGAAAGATAGGCTTGATTCCATTGCACATCGATTGAAAAAATTATTAATATATTGGGAACAATAAATTTTACACTTTTTTTTTTTTTTTTAATATACCACTTCCCTTGTTAAGAGTACAATAAATTTTACTTTTTTTTTTTTTAATATACCACTACACTGTATAATGATTTAATATGAATAATTTATGAGTTAATAATAAAAAAATTTAAATAAGAACATATAAAAAAATTAATTGTACTCTCAACAAGGGAAGTGGTCTATAATTTGAAAAAGAAAAAAAAAAAAAAAAAAAAAAGGAAACCATGTATGTCTATTTTTATGGGACGGTTGAGTATTATATTTAAAACTAAATTAACTTTAAAATTTGTAATTATGAGATGACATGCTAACTTCGTTAATAACCCAATTAAGTGGAGAAAATTAATGTGTAATTATTTATGCCATTAGGCTTCCAACTAAACAAGATAGTGGGAGTTTAATAGCTGCTCCGCCTGTCCATTGTCGATAATGGAGTTTCACTTGAAAACATTCTGCTTTTTTTTTTTTTTTTTGTGTTTTTAGAAACATGCATAGGGTTCTCTCTGATTTTGTTTCTTTAAATGATTTTAATTATTCTAAACAATAATAGTTAGATAGTTAATGTGAATTGTATATTATTGAGCGTAATTAAAGAATTAAGAGAAAATAATATTATTATTTTTGTTTAAAAGATAATGATAGTTTCATTTAGTTGGTTAAATCAGCTTCACATGAATTATTTATTGATTAAATATAAGAAATATTTTATTTTATTTATTCATTACGTGTCTCTATCTTCTGCTTAATTAAATCTTATTTTAATTTTCGTTGGTTTAAAATTTTGTAAAGTAGTTAGCTTATGAATGGATTGGTAAAATAAATTAAAAACTAAAGCTATCACAGGCTTTTCTATTCAATTTTAAAATAAAGGTCACATCAATTAGTGCTCTTAAAAATAAAGTTGATGTTTGCCAAAGCATTTTTGAGATTATAAGTTGGTGAATTTTTTTTTAAAGATTTTGCTACTTATATATCAAAATTATGCATAAAGGGTTACATAATATGTTGATGAAAATGATTGGATAAAAAGATTAAATGTATTTTAAATTGGCAAATGGTAGAGTGTCATGTGACATTACGTAACTCATTATGTATCATTTGATGTATATGTAGCAAGATTCAATTTTTAGTCCTGCATTACATTAAACTCACAACTTTTATCCATTTTTTAACCACAAATTTTATGTAATTCACCGTATTCTAATCTCAAAAAGTTTTGTCAAACACACACTAAGCCCCCGTTTGTCAACCATTAATCTAAAACTCTATTTGCTACGGTAAAATTCTCCACCACACATTCACTCAATAAAATATTCTACACAAACTAATAAACTTACTTTAAATTTCAATAACACATTCTCCAAAAAATATTATTGAAAATTTCATTCTTCTCCTAATAATGGGAGACAAACAAGCTCTTAGAAGTGGGAAGAAAGAGTTAATTTTACACTGAAGTTCGGAAAATATTACTGACAACAGTAGATTTGTTTCTTAAATAGGATTCACAATTCTAATACTCGGGCGGTGTACTCTTAGACAAAAAGTCGATATTGAGGCCTGGATCACGATCGATGCCAATAGTAATCAAAATACTCATATTGTTACTAATAATTATCAAATAATTGATAAAAAAAATATTTTTGATCTTATGATTCCCCCTTATTCTTCGAGAATCAGAAAGATCCTTTTCAAGTTTGAATTTGTTCATTTGGAATCTGGGTTCTTCTACTTCATTTTTATTTAATATTTTTCCCTCTTTTTTTTTTTTTTATATGATTCCTTAAGTCCCATAGGTTTGATCCTGTAGAATTTACACGTTATACGCTAGTCAATGTGTACTTTCCGCAAAATTAGTTATCACAATTTGCTAAAAAGGGATAGAAACAAATATATGACGTTACTTAAGATGAACATGTTATATGCTAAGGATTAAATGATCACGTAACGACAATTTCATATATTACATACCGTTAGACAGGCCAGCCTTTCTTTTCCTCTTTTTGTGTGGAAGTCATCACAATAAAGAAAAACAAAACTAAAAATGTAATTCAATTCTTCAAAAAATAAATTTTATTCATTCTATCCCATTCTAAACTTTGAATGGGTATATGTTTAGGGTTTCAACTATTCAGAAATTATCAAAATATCAGGGCTAAATGACTCAAATAGCCAACCTAGTTGGACATATATATTTCAACTATAGTCTTATTTTGCATTTCTAAAACTTAATTTACTTGGCTGCGTCCAAATGTCAACTAGAGAATTAATGTACTACACATAGTTATAAAACCCGACTCGTACCGATCGGTTGGACCGGAAAACCGGTGACTTGGGCCCTTGCCCAGACTGGATAGATTAATATAGTAGGAATGCATATGACTCGATCAAAAATCGATTTTGACTGAGTTAACGGTGGCTTTGACCGAGTTAATTTGGCCGATTTATCGATTTTCAAAACTGCCTTCTAAAATTTTAGAGGTCCAAAGAATTGAACCTTGGACCTGTAAAACAATGAGGCCCTCTAATATGATCCGGGACAGGTGATCACTTGGTCAGATCACACGAGTCAAGGGTTCAAGCAATAAAGTTCAAATGGGTGAAGTTGACAAGCCAATGTTCAAGTTTTGTGAAGGGTTCGGGAGCCGAAACGAGTTGGATTTAAAATTTGAAAAATATTTGGAAAGAAAACGAGTAGCGTAGATTAAAATAGGAATCAGCTCTGGTGTCGAATTTTCGCCCATGAGTATAATTCGGAATCGTCACGAAATTTGCACAAGGCTATGTGGGCACATGGTACTTTTGGACTTGAGGTCGAACAAAAACATGACATAAAGTTGGACGCGAATTTGACAATTTTTTGCAGTTTCCTAGTTTAATTAGAATTTCATATTTTAGTATCTTTTACAATATTAAAATTATATTTTCATGCAATTAGAGTTTTTTCGAGATTTCATATAAATAGGATATTTATTTCATTGTAAGATTAAAACTTTTAATTATGAATTAATAAGATTTTTCCCTCTTTTTGTTCTTAAATGAACATTTGAACTTATCAAATATTGATTTAATATTTGTGGCATTCAACCCTTAGAACTTATAAAAAGGATTATGTACCATTTGTGGCATTCGTAAATCACGGTTCTTGTTTCTACCAATCAACTTGTCTAAGGTTTAATATACCTTAGATTCTTGGTTCATGAGGTTCGTGTCGGGACTCTATCGTCTATAACTTGAATTTGGGCTTTCTTGACGTTTTCAATTAATTCCACGATTTCCATGCTGATTCCGCCCGGGTTCACGTCATTTGGTATTAGAGTTTGAGTTCCAGATTTGGGTTCTATCTTTTTTTTTGTATTTTGTTTTGTTTTTCGTGTCCGTCGTAAATTTTGAGTTTTTGATCCAAAAATTTCAAAAAAGAGTCAAAAGTTATTTTTGGGCTAATTTAGCATTCAAATCAACTTCTGTTTGTTTATTTGATCTCGTAATCAATTTTTTAGTTTATAAAAAAAATTATTGTTCACGTTATTGTTCATCGTACTGTTTTCGAAAAAAATTATTTGGATTTATTTTGGAAATTATCAATATTTCCTATTATCAATTCTAAATCCAAAATTTGTTTCTAATCAGTCCAATCCAAATTCAAGAACCATTTTTTTGAATTAAAAGAATTCACATTCGAAATTTCATCAAATGCAATTCTTTTCTTGAGTCTTCTTGATTACACCTACGTAAAAGGATTGATGGTGATTGGGGGCACAATTTTCAAACTCGGTGTTTTGTGGGTAGTACGATTTGCAGTTTTACTATTGATAATGAGTACATGTCAAATTTGGCTAGTATCACGATGGTGGAAAAATTGAGATTACTTTTACAACAATAGCATATGCCTTATATGATGACTTGGTTGAAGGAGTGTGGGAAGGTATATATGACCAAGCAGGTTCTAGTAAATGTCATCATTGGGAGATATAATGATGAAGTTTGATGTGATGCAGTGCCATTAAAATCTTTTCATATCTTTTTAGGAGACCTTGGAAGCGTGAGAGGAATGCTGTTTATGATGAGGGGAGGAACATGTATAGGTTTTTTCGGGACGGGAAAAAATCACTCTGACTATTTTGACATTGGAATAGTCCTTTGAAGACCAATGGAATGTGAGAGGTGAAGCAGAAAAGAAAAGGCAATAGAAGGAGATAACCACACCCCGAGAGAACATTAGGGTTGAATTGTGAGAGGAACCTAGAGATACGGAAGTTGAGATGGAGGAGGGTGAATTGAAAAATGCAGTTAAAATTGAGGAGAGTGGGCAAATAATAAAAGAGTGTGCTGAGCAAATGGTTGAAAATATTGTGCGGAGTACAGAGCAAAGTTTCATTGTTAAGCATGATGTGGTGGAAACGATACATTATGAGTACAAGGACTCATATCTCGTCGTTGGGGAAGCTAACAAATTCAATCGTGTTTTACTTAATTATTTCTTTCAGGATGATCATTGTACGTGGGAGTTTATACAACGTCTATTGTTGATTGAATTTGTACTGCCATACATCGATAGCTACAAAATAGATGTGTACTGTGTATTGATCCTATGTCATGGAAGGAAAAATTTCCATTTGATTCAGGTAGTGCAGTGATGAGTTCGGTAGCAGGCTGGTTATCTCCTATGTGATCGCAATGCACGAATTCAAGGACGAATCATTTCGAAGAGAGATTGGATGATATGATCCGAGACAGGCGATCACTTGGTCGGATCACACGAGTCAAAGGTTCAAGCAATGTAGTTCAGATGTGTGAAGTTGACAAGCCAATGTTCAAGTTTTGTGAAGGGCTCGGGCGCCGAAACGAGTTGGATTCAAGGTTTGGAGGACATTTGTAAAGAAAATGAGTAGCGTGGATTAAAATGGGCATCAGCTCGGGTGTCGGATTTTCGCCCATGAATACAATTCAAAATCGTCACGAAACTCTGCACAAGGCTACGCCGGCGTATGGTACTTTTGGGCTTGAGGTCGAACAGAAATATGGCATAAAGTTGGACGTGAATTTGGCAATTTTTGGCAGTTTCCTAGTTTAATTAGAATTTCATAATTTTAATGTCTTTTAAAATATTATAATTATATTTTCGTACAATTAGGGTTTCTTTTGAGGTTTCATATAAATAAGATATTTATTTCATTATAAAATTAAGACTTTTGATTATGAATTAATGAGATTTTTCCCTCTTCTTGTTCTTAAATGAATATTAGAACTTATCAAATATTGATTTAATATTTGTGGCGTTCAATTCTTAGAACTTATAAAATGATTAAGCACCCTTTTGTGACATTCGCAAATAATGATTCTTGTTTCCGCACATCAACGAGTTTAATGTTTAATATACCTTAAGTTTTTGGTTCGTGAGGTTTAGGTCGAGATTCTATCGTCTACAACCTGAATTTGAGTTTTCCCGGCGTTTCAGACTATTTCCGCGAATTCCACGTTGATCCCGTACTTGGGTTCGCGTCACCCTCGCCATTGGAGTTGTAAAGAATTTCGATGTTTATTACGTGCAATAAGTTATATGTATCCAATGAATCTTATATATCTTTTCTAAAAGTATTTTTACAAAAACTTGGTCAAACATGTTACTTTATTTTATAAACCTAAATAATTAGTGAAAGATAAATTAAAAAATATATAATTGTGCCTATAAAAAAATTTGCACTTTTAAATTTTTTTATATATATTTTTATGCAATGACCCATCGATTCAACTAGTAACTCATGACTCAGTACCTTGTCCGAGTCGGGTCTAAAAACTATACTATAGATTAAATATTCAAATTACTAATCAAAAAATCAAATATTCAAGAGATATTATGTGATTTTGAATTATTGTTAGCTTTCATTAATATTAGAGTTGTCTACGGTCAACAATTAAAACAATTTTTTCGAGCTTTTCTCTCTAGAGCTTGATTTCCCCTTCAGGACAAAATGAATTCAAATAATCAACAATTTCATTGAAAATCACATGATATATAATACATTTGTTTCTTGGAAAAATAGTCCCAACACCTAACAACTAATATATAATTGTTGGAACTTAGAATTCGTTTATGTAAACATCTCATATATAAGAACAATAAGTCGATGCTTGACAAATTTTTAAAATTATAAATTGATGAATCACACGAAATGTGTTATTGAAAAAAGTATAAAAAAATATGGTTCCAATAAGTAGGTGGCTAAAAGTGAATTTTTTTTATTAGTTTAAAATCTGAAAAAGAGAGAAAACTATACCAAACGAGAGTTATAGTAAGCTAGGAATGGTAACGGGGCATGTCGGGGGCGGGGCGGACCCACCAAGAAATTCCCCGCCCTGTTACCTGTTTAAGGCGAGGCGGAGCCCTTGCCCCTTTTAATTTTTTTTTTTTTTTAAGTTTTGATAATTTCTTTTTTTTTTATTTCTCCCATTCATTAGATTGAGACAAATAATTTTAGTTTCCATTTTCTATTAAAAATAATAAGATTTTTCATTTAAAATACAGAATTCTAAAAAAAATATTAAACGGGGCGGGGCGCCCGTTACCCGTCCCCATCCCAAATACCCGATTAAGTGGGTTATTTCCGCCCCATTCGGGGCGGGGCTTCGCGACTGAAAATGTTAATTGAGCACCCTTTCGATAAAAAAAATTTACAATAAAATTTAAAATTTTATTTATTTTTTAAATTAGATTCTCTAAAAAAACATTTTCTGCTTAGCTTAGTAAGCGTTTTTCACCTATCATTTAATGTCACATTAACGCCACTTAGACTGTGTTTGTAACCCCAGTGAGGATGAATAACATTACTCGGGTTAGTGACTTAGTGGGCTATCATAACGGTTGATATTTACTATGTATTAAATTCATAACCCTCTTGCGAAAATGATTGATAAAATCATTAATATATTTAATTCGAGATTTGGGTTTAAATACTGAGTTGGGAACCAATAAGAGGGAAGTTTCTTCAACTTGATGTTTCCACTTCTTTTCGTAGTAATCTTGCAAAAAGAAATCTACGATTGTTCCGAAAATTACTTTCTTAAACTAGTTTTGATTGATGGATCGATTAGGACACTTTGTCCCGCTTCAAAACGTTGCAGTAGACAACACTTTAAGTGAAAAAATTGATAAAAATTCAAGTGAAAAAATAATAATTGATTTTAACTGCACATTTTATATACTCACAACTTTTATCAATTTTCAACCAAATATTTTAATATTATCAAAATATATTAAAAAACTGATATTTAACAAAACCAAACTTGAATTAATGCTATATAACATATTCATCAAACACGTCCTTAATGTGGGTGTGAAAAATAAATTTCTCTCAAATAACACCATTGGTCCCAAACTTATTGCTCTGGTAGCAAATTATTCTCTAATTTTAAAAATTAGCTAGTTTTTTCTCCAATCTTTAAAATCTAACAATCTAGTCACTGATCTTTAAAATATAACATTTAGTTTTCAACCTTTCTTTATAAATATACAAATACTTCAGTCATTGACGATTGATTGTGCAACAAAGAATCATCAATTATGTATTTTTTTCCTCTTTAATTCATATCTCATGAAAGGGTAAGTGAAGTTGCTTTACTAATTGGATTGGTACTCATAAATATAAAATGAGATATGTTTTAACGATGGTCATGTAATAATCTAACACAGATTCAGATACTTTCGTTGTTGACTTGTTATTGTGCAACTACGATAAAATGTTAAAAATCAACTTGCTGCAGAGGTAATCGATTGGTCAACTATGCAGCTTTCCTTATTAATTTTTTATATTTCTTGAAAGGGTAGGTGAAGTTATGAAAATCAAGTTGATAAAAAAATAAAAATTGAGGGTCCTCTCAACAAGTTAATAATTATACTGGAACAAATGAAGTATTTCTGCTTACAGTTTCAAAGAAAATAGACGTATTATACTTAAATCAAACCAAGACAAGTTTTAGTTTTTTCACAAAAAAAAAAAAAAATAATTTGATATGGAGTAAATATGAAAAGGACGCGAAAGGATTTGGACGGTACCCACAAAAAATTCCAAGAACTAAAGTGATAAAAAATAATTAAAACTAAAATATTCTTTTGAAATCAGCTAGATTGTCTATATTATAATATTATATTGTGCCAATTGTGGTGTATAGAGCATGTTTGGCCAAGCTTAAAATTCAATTAAAATTGAAAATATAACCGTTATTAGGTCTCACTCGTCTAATAAAAGTCAACAATAACAGTTAATTTTTTAATTTTAATCCGATTTTAATATCTATCGAACACGCCCATAATGTATTAGTAAATGGTGCACCATTCTGGAGTCTAGATAGGTCAATCTCAGAAAAAAAAAAAAATTGAAAATCTTGAGAAACTTCATTGAAATTTAATTATATTTATTTTCAAAGACCATCGGGTTGGTTGGACTTGGACTACCCTCGGATTACATATACTACATATAATCAAGAAAATCGTGAAATCTTGAGAAACTTCATTGAAATTTAATTATTTGTATTTTCAAAGACCATCGGGTTGGTTGGACTTGGACTACCCTCGGATTACATATACTACATATAATCGAGAAAATCATGAAACAAGACGAAGACAAAGATTATAAGTGAATATCGAAGATTGATTCTAGCTTCTTAGTACATAATATATCCTTATTACATTAAAACTATTGAGTCATAGTGAACATGATTAATAATTAATATTTTAATTATTTGATAATGTCATGATTTATCTACATTGAATATGCGGTCATCGTATTCAATCAATGAATAAAATAAAATAAAAACTCGAATTCTTGTAGTTTCCAGGAAAAAAACAAAACTATTTTTTCAACAAACTGAAAAATATCTTTTGTTAGTGGTCATCAATCAGTGTGCACTAACACATATTAATTTATTAAATGTCATTTTACATGCCACAATTACTTGAATTTAAAATGAATCACTTAAAAATAATTTAAAATTAAAATGATCATGAGATGTTGAAATTAAGCAAAAAAAAATTGAATCTTAATTATGTTTGCGACAACGACCGCAAAAAAAAAAAAAAAAATTAAAAAAAAATCGTGACATATCAGCATTAGAGATTTACATTTGTCTATTAAAAAAATTATGCTCTTTTTTGATATGTCGATGATTTTTTATTTTTAATATCTTATTTATGATTAAAAAAAAAATTCTTTTTGAAAAGGTCAACATTCAAAAGAATACATTATGTATATATTTTGGATCATCATTAAAAAAAAAAAAAAAGAGAGAGGAATCAGAATAAAGTAATGATGAAATACTATGTAATTTATAAATCAAGAGAAGTGAGAAGAGATAATTTGCCTAGCATTAAAGAGAACTTTTCCAGTAATGTGGTCCATAGGATTCTTCGACATTTTGATGCTCTTTTTATTCATTGTCTATACCAAATATTTGGAAAAGTTAATAAATCAATTATTTGTGGAATCAAAAAATTTATTTTAATAGATTTGTCAAGATTTAATGGTAAGCCATTCTTAATGAATTGACTTATTTTAGTCGACAATAATTCAACTAAGAGAACAGCAAGTAGCCCCATTTTTCCACCGTTCAAGCTCAGTAGTCCACTATTGAAAATTTGTGGACTCCTATGATATATTTGGTTAAAATTAATAGTTGATTTAGACTTAGATTTAGATTTTAATCCATGCCCAACAAGGGCTAAATATCCTAACAACAAATCTCCCACACTTAAGGATCGATTGTCACGAGAAATTTAATAAAAAGGGTTCAGTTTTATTATAATGTACGATGATGTTATGATGATGAAATGTACATTTAATGAATATTCACATGATTAAGGCGAAGTTTTTGGTTCTTGTTCCATATTTTTCCTTCATTTTTTGGATAGTTGATAGAAAGATTTATTGGGCCAACGAAGGATCCATTAATCGACGATTAATTTATCCATAGTGTTGTAGCTTAGTCAATCAACTAAACAAGTTTTTGAGAAAATTAAGGAGAATTCACTGATTACAAAATTTAGGACCACAAATTTGTTGAACAGATGGATTTTTAACTGGGTTTACTCCAGCTAATTATGTAATAATGCATGTTAGGTTAAGATTTCTCAATGCAAAATTATGAAAACCGATGTGGTCTCATGCAGGAGTGGAAATAGAAAAATTCCAGATAGTTAAAGAAACAATTAGAGACAAAGGGCTAGACAAAGGCCTCGAATTGATAATGGCAGGGATCCTGTTCCCTTATTTTGTTATGATCCGTACGTGCTTTATTGCCCAATCATATTCCAACGACTAATGAAACACGAAGCACGACAAACGTTGTAGGGTCGATGCTAAACATCGAGTCCACATATTATGCAATGTCGTATCTTGCATGTCACATGCGAAAATTACAGTTCATCAATGGAAGATAACATATATTGATCCTAATAACGAAATCAATCGCCGGATGATTAATTGGAGTAACAATTCCAGCAAGTTTTATACGTGAAGATCGTATATTCGAGCATGTATGCAGAGAGACTGTGTTTATAGCGTATATATAGACAAATTTTGACGGTTTTCAATCATTTTACAAGGTCAATATTACCAATTATAATCTCTCTCTCTCTCTCTCTCTCTCTCTCTCACACACACACACACACACACAATGCTATGGAACGTGAACTATTTAATTTAAAAGCTTCAAGTAGTTAGAAAGATCGTATGTATTGATAATTTAATTTTTATTTTTAACACATCCCGTTAAGTGTGTAGATTGAATTTAGTTTTTGAGGTCTAATACTCCACAATTTTTCGTAAATGAGTGGTGATGTGACTTGAAATGATATCTTTTAATACTATTTAGGCCATTTAATCAAAATAAATAAATAAAATGTTGAAAATGGATGTCATCTCATGTTCATAGTGGTATCAAAACATCTTTATGACAAAAGATAATTTCAATCTCTCCAAGAAAATGGATATCTCTATAAAAGATCTTATCATCTTAAGTTCAACTTCAATCCACCTATGAATCTACCCCTAGGAGACTACTGTTTCTTACCACTATGGAAGAAGATCCGGGTAAGATATGCACTTCCTTGGGAATGAAAAATTGATCTACTTTCATTTGATATTTTGGCTTAAATGCATTGACTCTTCGATACTCAGTCAAATTCTCTATTTTTTTTTTTTTTTTTGTTGTTTATGATTTAATGCATTTCTATAGTCCCATGTTTAGTAATACCAGAACTCTTTCATCTGTATCGAAAAATCATCGAAAGACTTTAAAAACTAGATCTATGTTCAACGAATCACACCAAATAATAAGACAAAAGTATTTTGTTTTGGTTTTGAAATGTCGTCCTATATAAAAATAACGGACATTATATAAGTTTAGCAACACTTTTTCCTCCAAATATGCTACAGGAAATGGATGATATGCAATTTCGAGTTGTCAATTTTTTTTTTTAATTTATTTATGGAAATGGCAAATCAATTTGAGAAATTTTTGATACAGATATTCCGTTAATTCGGACTTGTTTAATATTTAAAATGAACCCCAAACTGGAAAAAAAAAAAGTTCTCCTAGTGAAGAAGCCGTTCTACCTTTGTTAAAATAAGGACAAATAATTTGTATATCTCCGACAGAAATTTAAGATTAGGAACCCTAGCTGGCAATATATAATTGTATATGACATAAGATGGAGTAAAAAGAAATGGACACTAGGTAACATGTTGACAATTATGTTGCTAATTGCCTAGGTCGACAATAACTAGGAAATATTAATAATGTTTGTTTAAAGGAAATAAATCATGTCTTAAACCGTTGAAAAGCAAGGTTTGAACAAGTTGACTGAAAGATTAGCCAATGGATCGAGTGGTGTGGCTCGAGAAACAGTAGAGGAATATTATTAATTAGTTGATTGCGTGCATTAATAAAACTAAAAGTAGAATTGTTTTATCCTTGGTGCTTGAAGATCAATTTCACCCGGCAAAAACTGATTGCGTATCTGGCCATAGAATATTAGAAAAATGGACGACGGGCAGACCTTTGTTTCTTTCTCGTAACATGTTTTAATGGTCGGCAGGTAATTCAAGTTTGACCATAGACATTTCCCCTAGGGTTAAACCACTTTGCTTGAAAAGTAATGTCAGAAACAATGTTAGAATTTCAGGTGGCCGGAATTGATTTGATAGAAAAAATAACTGTAATTTAAACAATTCAATAATAAAGTGTCTTATGTCAAGCATTATGTCAATTATTCTCACTCTATGACACAGTCATTTCCATTATGGACTATGCTTGGTGTACATAATTTTTGTATATATGGGTGTCTTTTCCCTCGCATGGGGTGGGACCCACTTTTTGAGTGGGTTCTATTTTTTATGTACACCAAGAATTATTCTTCCATTATATATTGGTACAAATAAACTTGTATACGTCCATATATCAAAGTAAAATATATCCTTAATTTCTTTAACAAAAACTTTTAAACGAGATGGTATGTTAACATTTTTGTCTAAACTCTCAAGTCACTAGAGAAGAAGTCATTTTATGTACTTCAATTATGCTCCCGTTTGACTCCCATTAATTTTTCTTTCTCATTCTCATTCTTCATTTCAACCACATATTCTCTCAATAAAATAATATTACACACAAATCAAAAACTTTTCATCACCTTTCCACCACACACTCTCACATCAATCACTATTCCAAAATTTCTATTTTTCTCAAAATGGGTTTCAAACAGGGCTTATATCTTCAATACGTAGTTGACACGAGACAGAGTTATGGGTTTATAAAAGGCCCGAAATGCATGGAATATTATAACAATTGAGTGGCGAAACGATTCGAAATCAATATTTTTACATTCTCTCATACTATATCGTCACTTCATCTAAAAGTTTAAAATATTAAAAAATAATTGAATTTATTTATTTGAATTATATCTTGAGCGTGATTCGAGCATACCTTACTCCGTAAATTTAAGTGTGTGGAATGGCATTTCCATATCCATAACTCAGATGGAGTACAGCTTTTAATGTTGGAGCTTGCCAGAGGAGAAATAGATAAAAACAAGTGAAGAGGGAGACAAAACATATTTCTTTTTACACTTGAATAAATCGAATGGGGGGACGTATTTGGAAGGGCTAAGGAGCTGTCATCTCTCTCTTTATTTTTTGTATAATTTTTGAGCTTTTGTACGCCAAGTGTCCGACACTAGATTATTGTCCTGCCTCTGTCAAATCCCCATGATTATGCACCGTGTCTCCTCCCTCTCTTGCCCCATTCTTCCCCTTACCCCCAACCCCATGCATCTTCTGCAGAGAAATGACCTCTCATGGTCAATATTTATCTAATCTTTGAATTATTTTGGCAATTTCTGTAAGTGTATATATATTTAAAGATCAATAAACAGTCCAAAGTATTCTGATTTCGGCAGATATTGAAGTTGAATAGAATTGGAATGCAAGGAAAAACATACACAGCTAGCCCTTACTGAAAAACCATATTTCCATGCAAACATGCCAACGTGAATTCTCTGTGTCAGCAACATACAAAAATCAGAATAATGTCGACAAGATGCAGCCAGCTCATGTTTTTACGTGAAAATCTTGGAATTTATAGAAAACCAAGAACAGAAAGATGATTTATTTAAAGACAAACTCATAACAAGCTTGTAAATGAAGCACGATTTTGCTGTCCACAAACCCTAAACATGTGCAGGATATTACTGTAGAAAACGTGTGATTAAGGAGACAAGGAAGCATTTAAATCATCATTTACGGTTAATTACATGTGCCATGTGTTGCATTACGAGTTGAGATCAGTCAGTTTCTTGGGCGTGGAGTCCTGCAGGTTCATGAATCCTAATGCTTCTGTTATTCACTGTCTATTACATAGTTGAAAATGGTACATATAATTCATAAACATGTCGGGATTTAGAATCTTCTAGGAGTTTATGCATTAATGTTGTTAATTAATCATAGATTAAAAATTATATCTTTCTAGGGAATGAGTAATTAACCCTAGTTAAGAATTCCTGAATTTCAAACGCAATTTTAATCATGAAAAATGATTGAAATATTCTTGCCTTCTTGGTGCCATAAATGTGCTAGTTAGCTTTTATTTTATTTTTTCTGTATTTAATTAAGTAATATTTCCAGATATATATTAATTTATTTTTTAGATGTTGCATACTTTTTTGGTTGAATATATATAATTATAAGTAGCTGAATTAGACACAGCCTTTGAAAGCGTTAAGTCAGAGTGTCTCGAGCACGTCTATAAATTTAAAGAGCGTTCGGTTACTTTGTTACATAAGAAAAGAATAGTTAAAATGAAAGTGAATCGAAAAAAATTAAGTAAAAAGGTATTAAAGATATAAATTTAATTTTTTTAAAAATCAGTAAAATTTTATACTTAGATGGGGACGTCACAACCCTCGATCACCTCTAGTTAATTTTTCTTGAAAATTTGCAATATAGCGTTACCACAAGTAGATAGACAAATTGTAGTACGTAATCAGATAGGGCAGAACGAGAATTGGATCAATATGCATGGGAATTAATTAAGAATCATACTATAGTACCAGGTTTTTTTAATATAAAGTTTGACATAATGTCACGTGATATTATATCATTGAACTGCTTTAAATACAATCAATTTTCCTATCAAATCATCTTGTGTCATCAATCCATTAGTTAAAGCTCGATGTGACGAGAAGCACGTAAAAGAGATAAGAATCATTAATTAATCTACAGGCCTCCACCCAAAATACCCCATTTTAGAATACCTGTCATATCAGTAATTAAATTCTCATGAATAAATTATTAACCACATATTTTCAATTCAATAAAATTTAATATATAAGGAAGTTTTAAAATGAATTAAGTTTTTTTTTATTTTCTAATGTAAAGACATATAGTATTCGATTTTAAAATAAATAAATAACTTTTAAAGTTGCACTATTCATACTCAACCTGTGAGCAAGGTGGCAAACCTATTTCCAAACTTTTTGTCCGAAATCTTTCAGAGTATTTACTCGTAGAATACCACAGCCAATCCTTTTTACTTTATATTATAGAAAAAAAGTAAAAGTAATTAAACTCAACCTTCACAAATTCAATAGGGATCTTAATCCAATGCAACAGTTGAAATCTCTCCCTAAATCGAGGATTTGTTTGACCAGGACATGGGCCATATGAATATATGGGTAGGGTTTAGGTTAGATACGCTGATGGATGGCTTTTCAACCAAAAAAAAGACAAAAAGGGTATTCAAACGGAAACTATGGGATTGAGACTTGTCTCTTCAGGGATAGGAACAAATCCTATCGCATTTTAAACTCTGCGCCAAAATTTACACAATTTTACATTATGCCCTTATTTGATATATGTTTTTTTCATTTCAATCACACATTTTTAAATAAAATAATATTATACGTATATTTAAAAATAATATTATACGTAGATTGATGGTGAATATGTTGTTAAGAAATTCTTATTTTTTAATCACACATTATTCATCAATATACTATTCCAAAATACATTTTTATTATAAAAATGAGAAACAAATAGGCTCCAAATCTTACACCAAACTTAAATGCATCTCCAACCGTTACATAAAATTTTTTACCAAATGAATATTGTTTAATAATTTTATTCATTTTTTTTTAAATTCTTAACAATTTATTTATTTATTTTATTATGCATAAATTATTAAATAAATAATTATGTTTAATTAACAAAAGTATTGAATTCATCAATAAATTTAAAAATTGTAGTACAATTAATAGAAATACATCAACTAAGAAAATATTAAATTATAATATTAAAAAATGTAATACATTTCGAATCGTAATGATATTACAAAGTCGAAATAATAATCATAATTAATTATATTTGATTAAACAATTAAAATTTATTACAAATGCACATAGTAATGGTAGTAGTAATAGTAATATAATTAAATTTAGAATTAAAATTTATTGTCTAACAAAATGGACAAATATACCATTAACAAAAATTGGTGCAAAGTAAACGAGAATGTTAAATAGGTATTTAATTATTTTGGTACAAAATAGTGCAATAGGTTGGAGGAGATTTGCACCAAAAAATTGGTGCAATTTGGTAAATTATGGTGCAATGAGGATAGGTTGGAGATGAGAAAATCTAAAACGAAGCAGTAACGATTAACGATATATAATTGTGACACGTGTGCAGACGGAAATTATATGTTAAGGAAATGTGTATTTTAATTTTTGTATTCGACAATGATCCGATTAGAGAACTGACTAATCCCATCAAAGGATAAAGTAAATAAATATATGTGAAGCATATGCAGATACGTGGAGATGTGTCCACTAGCCTGAAAGCTATATATAAATGGTGGATAAAGCTACTTTAATGTCCCATCTTTTTCACTTTCATTTTAGGCATGATTCTCAATCTTGTTGACAAACACTTTTTCTTGTGGACTATGGAAAACAGAAAAGTTGGATAAGAGAAAAGTTGAAATTTAGGTTAAATTTTGATGATGATTCACCAGCTCTAATGACGTTGTGATAAGGTTAATAAGGGATGTTAGATAGATCAAGTCAAACAACTCATCTTACTCATCGTCGAGCTCGACTCGATTCATCTCGTAAGCAAGCTCGTGCGAGCTGAGCACAAGCTATCTCATTTCCAGATACCTCGGCTCGGTTCGACTCACTCCTTCATCATGCTCAACTCAACTAACATTTTTTTTTTTTTTTTTTTAATGAAAATCGTTAAAGGTCCTTCCAGGGCTTATTTATTAAAAGTTTGGGATCGCATTGCACTTTTTAAAAAGGTTTGGGACATCCGATTCAATTTTCCGTTGTTTTAATTAATATAGATCAAAAAATCATTTTGGTCCTTTAAAAAAAGGTCAAATTCTGATCAAATGCATGACATCTAATCAACTAACGTATTTTTGAACGGAAACCGTCCATAAGTCCATATACCACACATTTTTGAAGGGTTTTGGACGTATCTACTATTATTTAAAGGTTTGGGACCTATCTGCACTTGAGACTGGCTACAAATTTTCCTAATTCTTTTTGTTCTAACCCTCAAAATTGAATTAATTTATTTTATGTGAGTAAGAAAAAAAATTGACCTACTCCAATATGTTTATAGAAATCTGTTTAAAAGTCAATTTAACTGGATTATTTTGACATCTTAGTCAAACGTGCTCTTATTGACATTCGCACATGGTCCATGAATAATAATCTTTCTCCACTAACTGCCCGAGTTTTGATAAATTGAGTGGATAATTGAAAATTGATTATTTGTGGAAACAAAATGGTTAGTACAAATTGAAGTGTCTGGTCCCTTATAGCAAGTACTTGACATCGGATTGGTGCAAAATGTCTGATTAGAATAAAAGCAGTTGGATTCTTATGCCCTTGTCCTGTATTTCTAGAATATATGTGATTGGGACCGGTCATGAGAATAATTCTTAAACTCTCATGTGCCCACCTCCACCTTAATGTTTTGATCATACAAATCGATATAACACAATTTCGAGATGGAATTGAATCTCGCCTCTTTTGCTCTTGGTCTGGGCTCGATTTTCTTCACTTCTGAAAGCTCTTTAGATTTATGGATTCGCAGGGAGCCTCAAGCCCTACTTAGTTGACTGAACACGAAGGGGAAGGGGAAAGGAAAATGAAGAAGACTACGATGAAATACCAATATTTACAAAAGAAAAAACCCTACTTAATTGCGTTTGCTGATTTTTTTATTATTATTATCCAATTCACAACATATCGAATGAAACTTGACGAAGGCAGAAGAAGGCATAGTGATAACTGCCCGGATTTTATTTTCTAGCTTAAAAAAGACTTCCATAGTACTTCAAATTAGAAAGAATATATTTTTATTATGAATTATTTTTCTTTAATCAAGTCTAATAATATACCATATAATGTATCGTACAGTTCATATTAATGGTGATGTCAAAAATAGACAGGTGAATTAAAGTTAGCCAGTATCAATTAAAAGTGTGTAAAATAACACAATGGATCGTTATCCAGTATTCCAAAAAGTGTAAAACATGACAAAGTATGAAGGTCAAGTCTTGGCCTAAACGAAGCCTAAGAGTTAAAAATCATTTTTTATTTTAATATTATTTTAAAATTTTAAATCAATTTAAAAATTATGTAATATTTAAAGGAGGAAAAAACGTTGAAATGCGTTAAAAATCGCACTCTAAACATGCCTAGGTGCGAAAAAAGAAGAAGCACCAAGCGATAGCATTTTGCTCGCGCTTCGCACCTAAATGACATCTAAACATGCCTAAACTTCATTTTTAGAACACTGGTCGTGATAATTGTGAAGGTGTGGAGTTTTGTTGAAAAGCAAGAGGAGGAGGTTCCAAGTTGCAGAATTTAAGGCATATTTTCCTCCATTATTTGTGCTCAACTGAAGTTCCAAGTTCCAACCACAATTGAACCTTTCTGCCCAAAAAGACAAGGAAAAAGTTTCCAAAACAGATCATGACCCCATTGCTTCACAACTAGCACCCCGTGAATCATTTTACAACAAAAACATTGTTCAACCGCGCAGAGAAAAAAAGTTTAAGAAAAGACTGCATGTACATATAGAAAATGTTGACAATTTCCCAAATTATGTCTAAACAGAATCGATGATACTTAATAGTTAATACAAATTTCAGCAATTCAAACTAGAGGAATGCTTGAAGTGCAGGGAAAAATTTCACAGGGCACTTACAGGCAAGACACAGGTGTGGCCCGCATGGCTTTTTTTTCTTTTTTTTTTTTTTTTTTTTTTTTTTTAAAACATGGGTGGGGCTCGCACTACTGTGAGGACCCTGTGAAATATAGCCCTGTACTTGGAGCATAATAGTTCAAATTATACCGACTGATCTAATTGTCATCCCTTGAATACAACCTAAACTAACCACGTGGCCAAAGGAGTTAAGAAAGAGACGCGATTCTACATTGAATCGAGGCAGTTAATATGAATTGTTTAAATATAATCTATACCGACTGATCCAATTGTCATCCTTTGATCATTACCTAAATTTAAACCCGCGGCCAGAGGAATTAAGAAAGATACTACAATTACAAATTGAAAATGTTGATAATTTGGCAAATTATGTCTTAACTGAATAGAGGCCACCTAACATGGATTGTTTAAAATCAAACCATACCGATTGATTCAATTGTCATCCCTTGAATCCTACCTAAAATTAACCACGCGGTCAAAGGAATTAAGAAAGAGACTGGATATGCAAATTAAAAATGTTGAGAATTTTGTAAAACTATTTCTAAATTGAATCGAAGCTACCTAACACGAACTGCTTAAAATCAAGCTATGCCAACTGATCCAATTGTCATACCTTGACCCTACCTAAATTTATCCATGCGGTCAAAAGGTGTTAAGAAAGAGACTGGATATACAAATTAAAAATGATGATAATTTTGCAATATTATATAATCAAATTATACCAACTGATTCAATTGTCATCGCTTGACCTCTACTTCAATTTTACCACATGAGAGGTAAAGAAAGAGACGAGTATACAAATTGAAAATGTCGATATATTAAATTGAAATGAGCCCACGTAACATGAATTGTCAACTGATCTGGCAGTCAACCCTTGACTCTTACCTAAGTTTAACAAAATAATGCTCATTAGCCCGGGTCAACGACTAGAGGTGAGGTTACATGGTGTTGTGGTATGGTGGGATTGAGTGTTTTATTTTTTTCAAACTGTTCAATCATGTATTGATATGTGTCCCTTCCGTCTTTTTGAGCCTGTTATTGACTTTATCATTGTAGTAAGATTGAAGTTTAACAACACTAACAAGGAGTTAAGAAAGGGGAATGTTAATAATTTTGTAAATTAGGTTTAGGTCACCTACCTAACATGAACTGTTTCAATTTAACTATACTAACTAATTTGACACGGTCAAAATGGTTAAAGGAGAAACTGCATATACAAATTGAAAATATTAACAATTTTGTAAATTATGTCTAAACTGAATAAAGTCTACCCAACACGAATAATTTAAAATCAAAGTATACCAACTGATTAGATTCCTTTGACCCCTCGTACAAAATTTAAAATGTTGTTAATTTTGAAAATTGTGTTTGAACTAAATCAACTGGTCTGATTGTTATCCCATGATCTCTACAGCCCCCTTTGATAGCCATTATTTGGGGAAAATAATATTTTTTAGAATAGTGATTTTAAGAGAATGTGTCGTTAAAAAATAAGAAAAAAATTTGAATTTACGTACAGAATATTTATTATGTAAATGTGTGATTGAAAATGAATATGTAAAAAGAAAGAGTTTTCAAACAATGATTATCAAACACGGCTAAGTTTAACCACGTTGCCGAAGGGGTGGTGTAAGAAACTACCACCCTGTTTGATGATACTATTCTCCCAAGAACGCATTTTAAATATTGATTTGATAGAAAATATGTGATTAAAAATTAAAAAAAATTATAATTTACGTGTAATATTATTTTATTATAGAATGTGATTGAAAATAAAAGAGAAAAACGTATTTTTAGAAGAATAAGTATCACAAATTGTCTAACGAAGATTTTGCGATATCTATATTCAACCCTTAGAAATATATTACTATGATTAAGAACTTGAAATTTAACCATAGTATTGATTAATAATTAAGCCCCTATTTGATGACCATTATTTGGCCAGAACAATAGTTTGCATACTAATTTTTAGAAGAATACGTAATTAAAAAATAAGAAAAATTTTAAATTTACATGCGAAATATTTTATTTTATTGTGTAAGTATATGATTAAAAATAAATACGTTAAAAAAAATTAAAAAGTAGCGTGATCAAGAAATGGGCCAGCATAGACAGTTGGGTCTAAAAGCTATGAACACTGCCCAAGGAATAAATCAGATATTGTTAAAAGTAATAGCTTAGATGACATAGGCCTCGAAGTTCACACCCTCTGGCCTCAACCCTATAGTAAAAGCCTATTTATCCACTGTTGGACAACCATTACTCCATTTGAACAGTTGAGATAATACTTTAACATAATATAATTTATTATTGAACTATTTAAAATACAATCAGATTTTTCAACCAATCACATCTTGACAACGCCTATTATACCAACTATTATGTCACCTACCTTTTGCACTAACATTTTTCTTTGAAAAAACGAAGTTCTGAATATTAGTTTTTAAGAGAATGTATAATTAAAAAATAGAGAAAATCTTTTAAATTTACATACAAAATATTTTATTATATAAATATATAATTGAATAATAAGTATGTAGGAAAAAATATTTCAAATAATAATGGTCAATCATGAGCTTGATTTCATATTTATTTGGGAACAATACATAACTCCTAATTTTAAAGATTATATTTCATAAATAACAAACTCATTAAAATATTTCAAAAATCAGATAGTAAATAAATTTATTAAATATTAAAATATAATATAATATACATTAATTATTTCTATCCATGCCACCTCATCTACCCCATCCTATCACTCTACTACACCACATTCCTTCCACCTCTCCACCGGGGACCATCAGCTCTGGCGATCACTCCGGCGACCTCTCTGACGACTTCTTCGGTGGCCGCTCCGGTGACTCAAAGATTTCCAGAAAATAAAAAATTAAAAATCACACCCCCACACCCATGGATCCACCTACCACCATCTCATCTCTGCCTCTACCTCCTAAAAAATTATCGAAAAAAAAAAATTTGAGTTCAGTGTGACGGTATGTGACTAATTGTGACCAAGTGTGTATTCAATGTGACTTACTGTGACCAAATTTGTGTTAAGTGTGACTGTTTGTGACCATGTCAATCTCAAGTCACAATCGGTCACAATCAACAAAAAAATAGGTCACAATCGATCACAATCAAACGTTGAGAAGGCAACTAACCTTACCACCAACACAATCCCCACAACTCTAACTACTACTGAAACTCAAACAATTGGGCAAGCCGCCAACCCCTCCTCCACTACTAACACCCTCACCATTCCACTTATAGATCAAACCCAAACTCAAACACACAACCAGCCAAACACAAACACAACCCTCGTCGCCACAGTTCTATCTTCAAGTGAAACCCAGATGGCTAACTAACCTAGTGCCACCTCAATTGGACCTAAAAGCACAAGCGCCACCTCGTCGGAGCTCAGATCGCCACAACCATCACCTGCACCACCACTACCACCATCCTCGACAGATCCACAACCTACCACTACACACAATACACATCACATCACTAGTACCACCTCACCACAACCTACCACTCTATACACTACCAGGAGCAACATCAACCCACCTGCACACACTCATAAGACCTTGATTACTAAAAGCCCTTGATTACTAAAATTTCCTTTATGATGACTGTAATTATTGTTGAGTGCATCGTTAATGCGTGTGATGCTATTCTTATGATCCTTTTCTCCTTGCGATTTGTCATCAGAGGAAGACGGGGAACGGTTGGGGCCCTTTTCCATGGAGTGCATGCTCTGGAAGTGGACCCAGGATGAGGAGATCCAGTGGGGGCCACCATATGGAGCGACACGCTGGATCTCTGAACTGTAACGCTTGCCGAGCTTCTCCATCTTGTGGCAGGATTGGACGGCGATCTTTGGGATGTTGACGAGCACTGGTGGGCAATCTAATCAGCAACCTCCTGCCAATGGGAGGCCTAAAGGTTTCCTCGACGAAGAGAGTACCATTTGTCCCGATAAGCATCAATCAGAGCCATCGTCTAGTCATGTGACCAGCACGGTGGAGGCGACAACGTGAGGCAAGATTGGAGGCGATGGATGGCAACGTTAAGGTGGCTAGGCAATAGAGGGAGAAGGGAGATGTAGAGAGAGAGAGAGAGAGAGTGATGAAATGAATTGGGGGAGATTGGATTTAACATCTGATTTTTGTAAAAAATTCTTAATCACCTAATTTTTGATAATTAAATCTTAAACCCCTGAATTTAGGTAATTTTCTCCATATATTTACCGCCAAGAAATAACTACCCTAAACCAGCAAAATTGACAAGAGGCACTGACATTTCGACCTTTTCAACAAATTTTTGAAGAAACTATTACAGAATTGAGTACAATTTTTTCTTCTTGTCCAGTAATCATTATTCACTCAAAATTCATATTAACACACAACCTTCTAATATACGTACTAGCCACTTTAAGCGAATTTGAACCCAGTTATCCCTTATGGATTCTTTTGTATCCTTCAAAATTCAAATTCAAGACTTGCATTATGAAAAACTATAACATCTCAAACACTAAAACCAAATTGTTACATTCCACAAGAGAGTGGAACTTCTTTAGCTTTCTATTGCTCAGTATGAAAGTCTCAAGAGTTGAATCGACATCCTTCCATTAATGGCAGTGATTTTGCATTGGATACATATGGATAGCTAAACAATCGTCCATTGAATGCACAAGGATTATAGCCCGTCAACTCGCCAAAATCTCACGAAGGATATTTTTAACAGTTTTGCTAGTGATACATCACCATGTACATAGGGGTGTACACCCCCCTCACATGGGGATGGAACCCACTTGAATAAAAAAATATTTTATACAAGTGGGTCACATCCCTTATGTGTGGGGAGTGTGTACATTTTTTGATGTACAAATAGAATTATCCTATTTTTAATGACAATTTCTTATAGAGACTTTCTAATCCAGTCCACAGCTTAGAACAATTAACAGGAATCACAGAGATCAAATGCAAACATTTTTTTCCCATATAAAGTTGGTAAGAAAGGCGTTAACCTTCCGTCCATACTATATGCTAAAGGATGAAAAAATTGTTCTATAAATCATTCAATTCCAGAACTTCATTTACTGCAATTTAAAGTAAGTGGGATCATAGAGGAGGGCTATCACCATTCTAAGGACATCCACCATAATTTGTGCATAGTTTAGAAATAAATTAAACAGATGATGCTATTCAGGAATCAGATAAGCACAACATAAGGCACAAAAATATCGACTGGGAAAAAATCCAAGTGTCTTACTTTTAATAGACCACACAAATCAAACGCTGAAGAAATTTGGAGTTGGAAAAAGCTAAAAATGGTTAACAATAAAAGGCACTTATTGATGGTGAGCTCAATTAATTGCAGAAATCATCAATGATAGCATAGGACAGATGTTTCAAGGAGACGCGATGACTGAAAGCAAGCACTTGTTCTTAATGTGCACGAGTTCTGCTACTTTCTGCATTCCTTATCGGGTAGAAATAGGGATGAGCCTGCACCAAATTACAACAGTTACCCACAGGACAATTTGAAGCCAAGATCAAATCATAATAAAACACATCATAAAATCCACAACTCAAAGCAAGCTGAATGAGTACCTGAAACGTAGTGGAATGCATGATAAATTGGAATCCAGGATAAACAAGAAAACTTAGACGTGATTTTTCCTAATTACCATCCAAAAGCAGTATTTTTTTCTTAATCAACAAAAGTATTTTACTTTTTTAGTAGTTTGTTATGGCACACAACTATTCTCCATTTTCAGTTGCCTTAATGATGCCTTTGAAACCCAGTTCGAGTCACCTCAGGGCCATTGAGGTGAGTATCCAACCGTAAACTTCATGGCCCCATGGGATTAGTCGAAGTGTGCGCAAGCTGGCCCGGACATCCACGATTATCCAAAAAAAAAATGATGCCTTTGAAACGGTTTGCAATAAAGCCAAACTATTCCCAATTCTCGAATGTATGAACAATCCCAAAATGATTTACTGTCTTAAGGGGGGGAGTGGTGGATGCCAGATCGAGATTTTACCATTGCTTCTTTCGCAGTTGGCCTCTCTTGATGATCATATCGCAACAGTTTGTCAGCAAAATCTATTGCCTTCACAATATAAATGCACATTTAAAGTTCAAATCTTTAGCATAATTAATCAAATGGTTTGTTGATTACCAATAGCCATAATTCTCACCTCCGGAACAGCCAAATGCTGATTATCAGCATTAATAAACTTTGTCCACGGCTTTCTGCTATGCCTAGATTGACACACAGGAAACTTATATATATAGTAGTAAAAAATAGATCATAGAGACAACGATTAAGATTTATATAATTATTAACCTTCCAACAAGAGCAGTAAGGTGTGGGTCCAATTCCAACCGGTACTTGTTAAGATAAGCATTCAACTCATCTGTCCCCAATACCTATCATCCATCAAAAAAGCAGTATATATTCAATGAGAGTCGGATATCAAGACTTTAGGCTCCTTTTTAGCACAAACATCAACAAAAACTTGAAACATTATCCTGGTATAGCATCACATCAATGCACCAGATGAGCTAGTCATCTCCATGTCCAAGTGGAGAAGGGTGAATATACTAGGATGAGATCATATGATAGTGCACAAGTAACATTGTTTGAAGAATCGTAATTGTTTGGCCAGATGACCTACCTTGGCAATCTTGACCAGTTGATCATAATTGTCATGCCCGTAAAAGAAAGGCTCCTTGCGAAAAATCTGCACACAGCCGAAACCCTCAATATAAACATCAAATTGGGAGTACATCTTGGCATATCTTGGTTTGGTATTAAATTTTCAGTCTTTTCATCATCTGCCACTCATGGATATCCAGGCGGATTAAAATCCACTCATCCAAAATGGTGAAGCTTGAAGAGCAGCTTCAGAGACAGGAGGCCTACCAAATGATATGCCCAGGTCCATTTGTACAACATACTAAACAAGTCTTGTAAAAAGTGAAAATGTATTCTATAATACAAGTCAGAGAAAAAGCAGGGAGGGGATACCATTCCAGCAAACATACAACCGAGGCTCCACAAGTCCAAGGAGTAATCATAATCTTGCAAATCGACAAGAAGCTCAGGGCCCTTAAAATACCTGCAAATCAATAAGCATGAGCATGATTGGTCATTGGCAAATGCATTAAAGAAGTAATCCAATCTCAGAAGCCGATTTCAGTGAGCAATAGCCACTAAAAACTGGAAGGGAATATAAGGTGTTTGTGGCCCAAATTAACACGTGCAGCTTGGCATCACAGGAAGATATATAAGTTAATAAATGTAATCACTCTGAATCAAATTTTCAAGAAAAATATTACCGATATTTATTATTTTTCCTATACATAAGAAAGTATTTCATTTTTCAGGTAGATATTGCCAAAAACAAAATTTAACAATAATAAACACAAAGCAAATGCCAAACAGACCAGATGCATTGGCGGGAACGGGCAACATAATTTTTAAGCTAGTAAAATTTGAAAATTAAGTAGATATTTCAATAGCCTAGCCAAGAATTAACCGTTAAATAAAGTTTAAGGAAAAGAAAAGCCAAAGAAGCTAAACAAACCTTCACTCATAAGAATCTACTTCGTGTGCTTGTTTGTTGCATTGCTAAATAGTGCACTGTGCATTATTAAATAGCTTTCTCAGTGTTTGTCATACCAATTCAACAAGACTCAACAGCTTTATAAGCATGCTCCACAAGACTGCATCCAAACCTATGTGCTAACATAGAGACATTAGAGCCATTCTCTAAATGACGTAATCTCATGTCAACAGTACGAAGCAAAGTAATCATCCTACAGCTTACATAAGTACGCATTCTGGAGCCATTCACTACTCTGATAGTTAGATTTACTGAAGAGCGCAATTGCACCATAATAATGAAGATAATATTTTGGAACTGAACTACTGATTGCAAGCATTTTTGGCCATATTTAATGGAGCTGTCAGTCAATTTGTTCAATTAATCAAATGCAGCTTTGGAACCAAAATATCACCTAAGAGCAGCCCCTGGACAGGTCTGAATTTTTGTGCCTGAGCCCTTTCACATCAATACATAATAAATCCTAATTCTTATTTGTATCCATTTCCACTCTGTATTTCATCTTAGGAGACTTCATAAAAGATACTCTAAAGCTGTCCTCTTCATTAGAAGTGTTACTAGGATGTCAAAATAACAAAAGGAACTTCTCAAAAGTTGCTAGTCTAAGTGAGCAAGAACTATCACGCACGTGTAATGGTGAACGGGCTATAGATATTGCAAAATCACTATATCTAAATCTCAAAAAAATTATAAATAACGGTGAACCTTTCCATATCAAAACCCAGTGTCAGTTTCATCCTAGGAAACTTAATGAGAAATCCTCAAAGCTTTCTAAAATGGAAGTGTGAGTTAGATGTCAAGCTAAGTAGAACAAAAGACACCTTGTCAAATCCGTCTAAGCTACTGTGTACAACACTTGACAGGATATAGATACTCCGAATCTCCTAGTTCGCTACAAATGTTTATCTATAAAAGAAGTTGGGCACGAAACTGTAGTGAATGGTATAAAAAGATTAAAAAGAACAAGATCGCAGGGCCTATAGAAGAAAAACTATATTGGAGGGAAGATAGCAAACCTAGAAGCAACACGAACATTGTACTCTTTACCAGGATGGTAAAACTCCGCAAGTCCCCAATCTATAAGCCGAAGTTTCCGCTGCTCATGATCAATCATGACATTATGAGGTTTCACATCCCGATGCATGATACCTTGAGAATGGCAGTAATCTAGAGCCTGCAACATAGACGTAGAGGAAACTCAGAATTTTTTTTGCACTTCCAAAGAATATCAAGTTTTAAAACTGTAAAGGGTCACAGTAAGAGAAAGAAAAGGTAAAGAGACCTATGAAACTTCTTACTTAACAAGTAAAGCAAATTTTCTTGTTAGCATAAATGACAGAAAACTCTAGCAGCAAGAAAACCACAATCAAGTATCTGAAAGATGAAGTGTATTGAATCAACAACTGTATAATGTACATCTATCTTGTTATCATGTTAGTGTGACCGTAGGCATTTAAAGTTCATTCTACTCTTGACAAAATTTAGCAACAAAAAAAAAAAATTATATATATATATGTCGTGTCAACCAGAATAAGGAATCACTGCCAGGTTGCTCTTCAGCAAAGCAGCCAAGCTCCTGTAATCCTCAGAACAATCATTATCTGAAGATACACGCTATACAGCCCGAAAAATAAAAGAATTGAATTAGGAAAGCAAATAATAATAGAAGCCTGGAAAAAAACGGATATTAGAAATTGAATTCTTTGTTTAACTAAAAGTAACAGAGAAAATACACGTATTGGAGAAATTTGCAAAAGTTCAAACAACATATGAGGCTCTCACTAGTTGTATATTCCAGTTTCTAGAACTTATTACCAACTGCGAAAGTAGATAAAACAAGGGACTTGCCTTTAGAAGTTCATAGATGTAATATCTAATATCGAAGTCTGAAAGCGTAGGATAAAGCACTTTAAAATCTGTATTATTCACATATTCAAATATAAGACTTGGTGTCTTTGATTGCTGATCTCTAACAATATCCAGCAACTTCACAATATTTTGCCCGCCGCAAAGATTTTGTAATATTTTAATCTCCCTTTTAATCTGCACAAAATGGTGAAATTGAATGTAAGTTCTTCAATAATTTATTTCTAGATCTAGAGATTATATAAGCATATAAAACCTAACAAAATAAGTGAACAATAAAATAAAAATTTAATCAACAAATATTTGTGAATGATAAGCAATGCGCCGGTTTTGAAACACATGTACAAATTGTCTTGCAGTCAAATAACACACAAAAGTCCAATTCTAAGTACAACTAGTTGTTGTGCACAAAATGTAGAAGCTACATGACCTGTTGCATTTCCTTCACATATATTAAACGGTAACCTCGAATGTATAACAACCTAAGGATAGGATTATTTGAAGACAAACATTCTAGTGTTTTCTCAATAACGACAATACACTACGCCTTATTCCTAATAAATATGGGATCAGCTATATAAATCTTTCTTCATCATGCAAATTGTCACAACTTCATTCTCTTCAACATCACTACCATTTTCTTCATTATTAAAAATAACATTCTCCAACTCTGGTTCATCTAATGATAGATTAGAAACCTCAAGCAGCCTAACACCTTTAAGGGTATCAAATGAGTCTCGACAATGTCCCACGTTTTATATTCTCCTCTTAAATAAAAATTTAATTTTCTTGATAAAAGATGCAGATTTTTATAATGAAAACTAATTTTTCAGCTCATTCTGGAGTTGTTTTATTCATTCTCATAGAGTGCAACATAAGAGCAAGTGCTCCTTATTAATTAATTAATATTATCTATTTTTAATAAGTTATTAACAATAAAAATAGTAATCTATTAAGTGAGAAATTGTAATATACTTAATTTTAAAAGAGTTTAAAACCAATAAAACTTTTCTTCTTCACATGTTCTAATGTGTACAATACGTATTGAAAATTTAAAAAATACAAAAAATATAAAATAATTAGAATACATATCCCATATGTACCGGAGTGTCCAAATATATTAAAGCTTGAATACGTATAATGTGTGGTTAAAAACTAGAGAAAAATTTTGAGTTTATGTATAAAATATTTTATTTTATAAATGTATGGCCGAAAATGAGCATGATAAATAAAGAATTTTGAAAAAATAATTGTCAAACATGGGCTAAATTTACAAGTATTCATGCTTCTTAGCTCGAGTACAAGCCTGTGCAATGTGTAGGTGAAAATGTGAACATTATTTAACCAAAGTTTTGACTTTTAAAATATTTTTAATATAGTTAAAATAATGTTAGGGTTTTAAGTGTTCATCTCTCCTTCAACCTCGCTTCTCCTCCTCTATACAAGTGCCTCTTCCTTCGAGGCTTCAACCCACGCCGCATCTTCATTCATTGTCATTTTTTGGATAGTTAATCCTTATTCTTTACTTTTCCCAACTTTAGGATTTCTTTGTTATAGATATTGTGGGAAAATGAGAATAATGTTTTTGTATATATAATTCAGTCAGAAAACAAAACAGAGGCTTTTATAGGCTAGATACAAACCTAGGTCAACTAGCTAAAAAGGAAACAAATAAAATATTCCCAAAGAATCACAAATCATATTCCCACAAAATCAGGAATTAGAATCCCTAGGATTTACTTTAAAACTAAATAATATACATTATTTTCCACTCCCCCTCAAGCTGGTGAATAAGCATTTTTCATTCCCAACTTGGAAATGAGTGCCTGACAGTCCCTTTGTAAACACGTCAGCTAATTGACTTGCAGTGGACACATAGGGTGTGCAAATCAAGCCACCGTCCAACTTTTCTTTGATGAAGTGTCTGTCTATCTTGATGTGCTTAGTTCTTTCATGTTGAACGTGAATGTGTGCAATATTGATAGCAGATTTGTTGTCACAGTAAAGCCTCATGGGTCCATCCCACTTGATCTTTAAGTCCTCTAAGATGATCTTCAACCACAGTAGCTCACATACTCGTGCTATTGCACTAAATTTTGCTTCGACACTTGACCTGGCAACCACATTTTGTTTCTTGCTTCTCCAATACACAAGATTACCTCATAGCTAAATGAAATACCCAAATGTGGATTTCCTATCAACCACTGATCCTACATAGTCTGCATCCGTTAATGCCTCAAGTACTAGTCCCAAGTTTCTTCTGTACATAATTCCTTTTCTTGGAGTTCCTTTGAGATACTGTAACACTCGGTTGGCTACCAGGAGATGAACTTCCTTCGGGCTATGCATGAACTGGCTAATCAGACTCAATGCATACGCTATATCCAGTCGTGTAAGACAGAAAAATGAGTTTTCCTACCAGGCGTTGGTACATTTCCCAGTCTACTGCAATACCCTCATCTGCCTTTCCAAGTCTAAGATTCGGATCTATTGGAGTACTTGCTAGTTTGCACAATTCCATGTTTCTTTGAAGAGATCCGTAATATACTTATGTTGGGAGATAAAAATGCCATGCCTAGAGAGCTACCTCAATCCCAAGAAAATATTTTAATCTCCCTAATGCCCTCATCTCAAACACCTTACCCAAACACTGACTTAGAAACTATCTCTCCTTATCATAATCCTCTTCACTATTATGTCTTCGACATATATACGTGGAGAACTGTGAATCCCCTTGAAGGTGAGTGTTATAATGAATATCGTATGATCCCCTTGGCTTTGACTATATCCTATGGCCATTATAACTCTCGCAAATCTTCTAAACCATGCCCGTGGTGATTGCTTAAGTCCATAAAAGGCTTTCTTAAACTTACACACAGCATGAGTAGCCAATTTATTCCCGTAACCTGGCGAGACCTCTATATAAATTTCTTCCTCTAGTTCTCGATGCAAAAATGCATTCTTGACATCAAACTGTTGCAATTCCCAACCATAATTAGCTGCTAATGGCAACAAGATTCTAACAATATTCATCCTTGCAACCGGAGCAAAAGTAATCAAATGGAATGTTTGAGTATAACCTTTGACCACCAACCTTGCCTTGTATCTTTATATCAATTATCTTCCTCGAAAACACCTTGCCTTTGCCAAATCTTTTGTTAAGGGGGAAGTCCCGAAGGCAAACCAACCCCCCCCCCCCCCTCGACCTGTGCCGGAGGCCCCTCGACCAGGCGGGTTGTAAATCGAGGGATATGCACAAGTGGCAGGGACCTGAGGGAGAGAGCCAATAGGACACTAACCTAGCCCAACGGAGCCCTGTCCACCCTAAAGGGGCGGAGGCCCGACCACTGAGTCAGGATTCGAACCTGCGATGCCGGAGGATTTCTCCCCACGTCACCTCAGGCCTTACCAACTCGCCTATGCCCCTGGGGGCGCCTTTGCCAAATCTTACATCATGTACAATCCCTTCCTTCTGAAAGTATGGAAATAGAACTTGATTGAAATAATCCCTAGCATTATCTGACATAAACCTTTTGATATTAATTCTTAATCATGGAACAAAAATTTGGATGAACGGTATGAACATCATATTTATGTTTGAGAAAAAAAATCCAAGTAACATGAGTACAATAATCAATTAATGAAACAAACCATCTTGCCCCAGAAACATTAGGAATAGTACAACCCCAAAATAGCACCGTGGATGAGATAAAAAGGAATTGAACTTCTTTTGTTACTAACTGGAAAAGCTACACGTTTGTGTTTAGCGAGTTCACACACTTCACAACGAAAACTTTCAACATTTAGACCTTTAAATAAAAAGGGAAACATAATTTTAATAACCTTAAACGAAAGATGTCCAAGTCGGCTATTGTGAAGCTAAACTCTCTCTTTATTGGATGAAAAGGACTGAAACAAAAGAATGAGCTAATTTGCCCTTGATAATGCTTGACTAACTCGGTACTTCGAGGTAGTAGAGCACATCCTGTTCTCTAGCATGTCCAATCATCTTCCCCGAATCCTTATATCCTGAAATACACACTAACTTTGATAAAAAACCACATTGCAACGTAAATCTTGAGTGATTTTTTGAATAGAGACAAGATGTGAGGACAGTCTAGGGACATAGAGAACATTTTTTTAAGGTCAGTGATGGGCTTATTTTGACATCTACACATGTTACAGTGGTCGAAGAACCATCGGCTCTGATTATTTTCCTACTGCTTAGACATGGGGAATACGTGAAAAAAATATTTGATGAGTGGGTCATATGGTTAGTAGCTCCTGCATGACCCAGTAGTTGGCAAAGGTTATAGTCGAGACATTTGATCCAAATAGAGAATGGAAACTCACCTGAATACGCCAACAAAAAGGTTTGTCGAGGTTGCCAGTAAGAGATCTCACCCTCTTATCCTCTTCTTGGTTGAGACCACCTGACTTCTGTGGTTCATTCTGCTGTATTGCAACAACATGGGCCCGACCATTGTTCCTTGATTGTTCTCCTTTCTATCCTCTTTGCTTGGAGGTTTTCCATGAAGCTTCTAGCGCCGTTCACGCTTATGACGTACTTTCTTTCAGCAAGTGCACCACAAGCTATCCATGTAATAACGGTTCTGATCTTTCGATTGGTTTAGCCTTCCATTTCCAACAATTGGTGCTCTTTCCAAATTCATAGCTGAATTATTGCCACCATTAGCTAGCACAGGAGAACTGTCAATGCTCTGTGGTTCAATCATTTGCCTCTTCTGCTTTCCTCACCTCAAATCAACGCCACCACTTCGTTAAAACACGAAATTTCCTACTTGCCAAGAATGTGGATTCTCACTTGATCAAATTCTAGATTAAGTCCAACAAGAAAATAAGACTCTATCTTGCTCTATGAAGTCCTTTAGAACAACATAATCTTCGGGACATTTGGTTTTTATCACCCTATAATGATTAAGTTCTTGCTACAAAGATTTCAATTGGTTGTCATGTTCAGTAACTGCTTTACTTCCCTATTTTGCAGCAATTGCTTCACCTTGACTTCGTATACTTGAGTCCTATGTTGCTTAGACTCTCTAAAAAAAGAGAAGTATCCGTGTCGACATGACACAACACGACACGGATAGTGACGCGGGATATGGGTCAGATACTTGGTCGTGCACTCGGACACGCCAGCGGAGAAGACAGACGGCGTGGAGAAGACAGTGGATCAGCGATAGTAAACCCATTTATTTTGAGTCTTATGGTAGTATTTTGCATAAATTGATGGAGGATGTTACGGGAAGAAATGAGAAGAAAATGGCCAACAGATGCGGCAGCAGAATCTGCAGAAAGAAGACGGAGAAGAAGACTGTAGGTTTTGTCGGGTGTGAAATGGGCTTTTGTCAAGCCCAATGAATAAGTTAGGTTTAGTAGGTGTTAAATGGGCTTTTGGACCCAAATTTTTAATGTTTTATATGGGCTTTGTAAAAATAGAGTTGATAAAATTTTATTATTTTATTGGGATGAATTGTAAGATCCAACCCATTTAATTTAAATTTATTTTTGTATTAAAATTTTTATTTTTTATATTTTATTTGTGTAAACTTTTTATTTGGTAATTAAAATTATTTAATGTTATATCTTTTTTTTTGTATTAAATTTAAATTTATATCTTTATAATTATTTTTAGATAATATATAAGACATTGAAATGATTTTTTTTCTTTTGAATTTTTTGGAAAAAAAAATATTTTGACTTTAAATTTAAATTAATTTTGGAAAAAAAAATATTTTGACTTTAAATTTAAATTAATTTCAAATTATAATCCAATTGCTTAAATTAATTTTATGATAAATTTTATTTTTTATTTTTTATTTATGTCAACATTTTATATAGTAATTAAAAATCACAAATTCAATATTATTAATTATAAAACTAAAAATACTTATACTACAATAAAATAAAATAATTGTTTTTGTCATTTTTTTTTAAAAAAAATATTTTGTAAGACGTACCCCCGTACCCGTATCCAAAATTCGGATCATTTTTAACCGTATCCTCGTATCTTAATTTTTAAAATGAGAAGAATCCGATTCCTAGATATGTACCCGTATCCGACACTTGCACCTGAGTCCGAGCAACATAGCTTGAGTCTCTTGCTTTAGAATGTCTGTTGAATTACGTCCCAAATATCCTTGGCTATAGCCAAGAACATACACGTCGCTAATCTCAGGAGTCATAGAGTTCCACAGCCACGCTATAATCATGGAATCCTCTTTATCCCAAGCTTCAAAACGAGGATCATCTAGTTTCGGCCCTATACCTGATCTTCCCTTTTCCCTTTAGCACGGTGCGAACAAGTTGAGACCATTTAAGGTAATTTTCTCCATCCAACCTATATGTAGCCTAGATATTTTGCAATTCTAGGAGTTATTGGGATCGATCAATCTCCTCCGATTGTGCTGTAGCAATGGTCTATGTGATCTCCGACATCCTCTGGAAAAAAAAAAAAAAAAAAATTCTCTAGGCACTTAAGGTAGTAGTGAAGGCTAGCAAGGATTACAAAGCTGCAAGCAATGAAGGCTGAGTAGTCAAAATAGAACAATGATTCCCAAAAAATTCTAAGTCTTGCGGCTCTGATACCATGTGGTAAAATGAGAATAATCATTTTGTATATAATTCAGTCAGAAAACAGAGGGCTTTATAGGCAACTAGGTCAACTAACTAAAAAGGAAACAAATAAAATATTCCCAAAGAATCAGGAATCATACTATAACTATTCCCACAAATCAGGAATTAGAATCCCTAGGATTTATTTTACAACTAAATAAGAAACTAAATAATATACGTTGTTTTCCACAGATATGTCCGAAGAAAGGGCTGCAACCTGATTCCAACATATGTCGATGATGTGGTAGAGCGTCCCTAGGTGTCAAATGCACATTAAAGACCAACCTATTGGCTCCATTAGCATGTCTATGCTTCTTAGGTTATACATGACATGCAAAGACACTCCAAAAGTTCTAATATACGACTCAACCCTTTTTTTGTTTCACCAACTAAAACTATGTCAACGATGCATTGCACATACCACAAACCAAGAGATCTCATCTTTAATATGTTTTGTAATCTTTAGCTCATCAACGACTAGTGCGAACAAATAAAGACATTGATTTTTGCCTCTGGGATAGAGAAATCCCTACTACTACCGCCACTACATATATCATTCGTGACTCGACTACTACATTATGCTCATCCTTAATAACATTGATATGTTTAACTGAAACTGATTCTCTCTCTTATCACCCACCATGGCACTTAAAACATGATAAGAGTTTCGCAAGGACATAAATAAAAAGAATAGCGTTTGACATCCCAAAGATTGGTAAAAAAGTCAAGAAAACCAAAATGAAATTTCGAAGTTTTAAAATGTCATCATAACTTGTTCAGAATATATTACATGTGAAGACTGAAGTAGCTATCCATGCTGGAAAATTCAAGCATCCCATATAGGAACAAAGATAAACTATGGATGAGATTTTTAGCCCTAATTTTTTTTATAGGTACAATAAGATTAAGCGCGTGTTCGGTAGAGATTAAAATTGAAAAATTAGTCGTTATTGTTGAATTTTATAAGTGGGATCCAATAACGGCTATATTTTCAATTTTAATTGGCTTTTAAGCCATACCGAACATGCTCTAAATTGCAAATGATATAATTGTGTACAAGTGGAATTAGCAATGAAATTTTTGTGCAACATAGCATGGCTCCTAAAATCAAAACTAAATTACATTAGAAGCCAATAATTAGATTCAAATTCATCCTCACTCTTCTTTTATCTTTACCAAACAAAAGACGTGTAATTTGAAAGTGGAGAATATTTTTTCTGGGTCTACAAAGAGATCATAAGTCAAAAGGATACAATTGTAGAGATCAATAAAATTTTAGCCTCAAATCATTGATGACATCAAAACTAAGAGAATTAAAAGAGATTACAATCATAAGTCCACCCAAAACTCCTCATATCCATATTTTAAATAAATATATAATGACTTGCCCATCAAAGTGTAAAATAATCAGGACAAAGAATATTTCATGCCAATTCATCTTTATCTCCATTTCCAGATACAAGTTTGCTGAAAAACAGAATAGATATCAATGACAAAACTACATATCTTTCCAAAGCTAATTAGATGACTGTTTATTGAAAAGTATAATATGTATGGGTTATTTTTTATGATATTAATACATACAGAAAAGCAGCTCTTAAAAACATATACACGATCAGTAAGCAGCAGCTTGAAAACTCTTGATGCTCCATAAGTATGCTACTGTGTTATTTCACACCTGCAGCATGGTTCTAATTCTATTCCTACATACTTTTTTTTTAAAAAAAAAAAAAGTTCGCGAAACTTTTTCCTGACTTCACGATAGTATTCTCTTCCAGGCTGACTAGTCTTATAAACCAATTTCTTCAGCATTATTTTAGATCATGTGAGGGTAGAAAACAAAAATGACATTAAATAACGTGACCTTTCTGTAGAAATTGGGCCTCCAATTTGATCCAAGATCTAAGTATTTCCGGGCTCAGTTTATCTCCAACAATCAAACTCCACAAACCAACACTTTCCAAACACCAATATTTGCTCCAATTTATGATATCTCACAAAGGACTAAAAGATGAGAAATTACAGCCAAGAGATAATAACCACAAAGGCTAAACAGAGGGAAGAAGTAACGGGTTTCTCCAAAGAAGAGCACAAAGCCAAGGTTGCACAAAGCAAAAAGTATAACCCGTTTCTTTCTCTTTTCACTAAAAGGACGACTACTATAAGTAATTTCCACACCCTTAATTGTGATTAGCAACCAATTAAATAGGTTAACAATAGGTTAGGCTTTTAGGTCAAACGAATAGGCCTAATAGAAAAGGGATAAGTGGGCTAACACGTTAAAGCCATCCAAGTCGTTCAGATTGGCCATGAGCAGCACTAATATAATTAGGCTACTTCAAATGGCCCAAATGGGTTACGTGATTCGATTGGTTCGATTGTAGTATCAACATCTCACTTCACTCATCGGCCGTGACCTATGAAGTATATTGCACACTGAAACCGATTAACATCATAGCCCAAGATTTATTGGGTATCAAAACCCAACAAATCTCCACCTTGATTCCTAATAAATCCAGGCGATAATGTTAAACCGATTTTATAGTTTGGATTAGGCTTCATAGGTCTCGACTGATGATTGAAGTGAAATGTCAATACAATAATGAACAAACCATTCCGACTACAAAAGTAGGCCATTTGAAGTAGTCCAATTGTATTAGTATTGTTTATGACCCGACCCATTACTTTAGAGGGCTTAAAGTTGAAAGCCCACTTTGTTATCTATTGGGCTCCTTTGTGGTTGACCTAAAAGCCCACTATGTTTAGCATATTAAGTGCACTATTTTCTTGTGTTTAGAGTATGGGAGAAAAAGAGAGACGTTTGAGAGAGAGGAGGAAACCGCCTCTTGCTTTGTGCTCTTTGGTGGTTCTTCCCTTCTCTTGTCGGGTTTTGATACCCAATAAATCTCGGGCTATGATGTTAATCGATTTAGTGTGCAATATACTTCATAAGCCTCGGTCGATGAGTGAAGTGAGATGTCGATACCACAATCGAACCAATCGAATCACGTAACCCACTTGGGCCATTTAAAGTAGCCTAATTATATTAGTGCTGCTCATGGCCCAACCTGAACGACTGGATGACTTTAAGGTGTTAGCCCACTTACCCCTTTTCTATTGGACCTATTCTTTTGACCTAAAAGCCTAATCTATTGTTAACATATTTAATTGGTTGCTAATCACAATCAAGGGTGTGAAAATTACTCATAGTAGCCATCCTTTTAGTGAAGAGAGAGAAACAGGTTCTACTTTTTGCTTTGTGCTCTTCTTTGGAGAAACCCGTCACTTCTTCCTCTCTGTTTAGCCTTTGTGATTATTATCTCTTGGCTATAATTTCTCACCTTTTAGTCCTTTGTGGGCTATCATAAATTGGAGCAACCATTGGTGTTTGGACAGTGTTGATTTGTAGATTGATTGGTTGATTGTGGTGTTTGATTGTTGGAGATAAATTGAGCCCGGAAATACTTGGATCTTGGATCAAATTGGAGGCCCAATTTCTACATATGGTATCAGAGCTTTAGGAGGTAATTTTTCCTGCGAAGGCAGCTCCAAAATCGGCAGAAAAGCTGGTGGAAGCCGTCTAGATTTTTCAACTAAAATCTGAACATTCAATTTTGTTTTCCGACCAAACTAGAAATAATTTGGATAAACCGTAACCATTGGTGGCACGTGCAGGTGAAGGCGCACCCTGTAGTCCGGCGCATGGAGTAGACGGCTGCCGCGACGCGTGGCGGCTCCGACGAAGCGTGTGCGGGCGCGTGAGGGCGTTTCTGGCGATGGTTTCTTCAGGCAGTTTGTTACATTTGATTTCCTGAATATATTAATATTTTTGGTTTAGTGTTTCAGGTTGCACAAGAAAAGTTGGACGATTTTGCCCCCGGTTGTTCGACGGTCGAAACTGCAAAACATTTACTGAATTACTTTAGGCCATAAATTGCGGTCCTAAAGCAGTAAATTCGCATCTCTCGAAATTTACGGACTCAGATAGGTCCGCTCTGGTAAATTGGCTTATCCAGTTTCAATTTCAGCACTAGCGCGTCATCGTGTGGGGTGACATTGGGATTACCGTGAAGGGGTAACCATTGCTTGTGCTAGAAATTAGGAACTATTTGCTCTTCGTTAGGATATTATCGTTTGTGATATATCGTGTGTGAAACTGTTTTGTTGATATCTCTCTGGTTGCATTGATAAGTCTCCAGAATACCTAGACCTTACCTGTTTGAAAATTCCCTTGATCTAAGATCGTGAATCGAAACCTTAGGAATCTAAAACGGTGTATATTTGCGAACTTAGGACTACTTTGTGTGGCTTAATTGTGACTTTGTGTTTCTTGTTTTGAAAATGACAACGCACAATTTTGATTTGAGAATTTTCAATGGAAAATGTGATTTTTCTATTTGACAACAGAAAATGAGAGGTATTTTGGTTCAACAAAAGGTTTCAAAAGCCATTGATGACAATTTTCCCGATAACTTTTCAAAAGAACAAAAAGAAAAGGCTGATGAGCTTGCTTATACCTCTATCATTTTACACTTAGCTGATGCAGTTTTGAGAAAAGTTGGTAAACTGAAAACCACTAAAGAGCTTTGGCAAAAGTTAAGAGGATTTATATTTGCTTAAATGGACTCCTAATAAATTGTACTTACTTGACATATTTTTTAGCTTTAAAATGGATCATTCAAAGGATCTTGATGACAATTTGAATGTTTTTAACAAGTTGGTTCAAGACATCGTTAATTGTGATGAGAAAGTGTCTGAAACCTATAAGGCATTATTTTGCTTAATTCTATGCCTGAGTCATGTAGAGAGGTTAAGAATGCTATTAAGTATGGTAGGGACACCTTAACCCCCAAGATTGTCATAGATTCACTTAAGAGTAAGGATATGGAGACTAAGGCTGAAAAAGAAGATAAGAGAAATGGTGAGTTGCATATGATGAGGAGTAAAATAAAATTTAAGCAAATGAGTTTGGGGTAGAGCTCAATACTGTGGTGATTTGAGTAGTGACTCGAGTGATGATGAGGGTGGTAAGAAGAAGAGCAAGAGATGGGACAAGTCTAGTGGTAGAAGGTGTTACAGCTGTGGTAAGGCTGGACACTTCAGTAGGGACTGTCCCAAGAAGAAGGGTAAGATGAGAGGTGATGCGAATTTGGTTATATGGTCGAGTGATGACCTTTGTGGATTTTTTGAGCGTCGGTGTCGAAGTAACCTTGTGGTGCGTGGGTCAATTTAGATTGAGCCCTAACCTTTGTGGTCGCCGAAAGGTATTGTTTTGTCATAGTGGATTTGGGATGCATTAGCAGCGTTTGTATGTCTTTTGGTAAGATGGAGTGTAGATGCCTAGGGGTACATTGGTGGTTATACCGTGGGATGTGGAGTGTGACATTTGGATCACGATGGAGATATGATCAAATGTCGGGATCCTCTATCTGTAAGAGACCATGATCAGGTGGAGTGTGAGTGAGACACTTCTATTAGGTGGAGACTCATTATCCACTTAGGTTGGAGAAGTGATGTGGTGATAGAGGATTATCCCGAGAACTTAGGTTCTATAGAGACTTACCGTTAGATATGAGTTTGTTTGAGTGATTAGTCTAGTGAGCATGATGAGTGATGAGCGATGAGGTGAGATATGTGTTCTCTAGGAGTGAGCAACACGGAATGGGATAGGATACGTGTGGTGAGATCTTCGTGAGGTCATTTATGCATTTGTTGCGTATGTGTTGGCATGTTGATTGACTTGGTGTTAATTTGTTGTTCTGTGTGAACAAGATCTGTGTTGTCCTATATGTCATCTCCGTCGCATGTTTATTTGCTCTTGATTAATTGCTGTGATTATTTGCTTCTGCTTGGTGTTCTTGATCTTAGCCTTGGTGAGTACATAAAGCAGGTACGGTATGTGTTTCAAGTTCGAAACACGAGGTAAGGTCTGTGACACCAATTTTATTGATTACCTTGATTGTGCGAGTATAAACTGCGTGTTTTGTTTGCTTGTAGATTTATTGGGAATCAAGGTGGAGATTTGTTGGGTTTTGATACCCAATAAATCTGGGCGATGATGTTAAACCGATTTTATAATTTGAATTAGGCTTCATAGGTCGGCCGATGATTGAAGTGAAATGTCGACATCATAATGAGCGAACCATTCCGACTACCTAAGCAAGCCATTTCAAGTAGCCTAATTATATTGGTGTTGCTCATGGCCCGACCCATTACCTTGGATGGCTTAAGGTTGAAAACCCAGTTTGTTATCTATTGGGCTCCTTTGTGGTTGACCTAAAAGCCCATTATGTTTGGCATATTAAGTGGACTATTTTCTTGTGTTTAGAGTGTGGGAGAAAAAGAGAGCCGTTTGAGAGACAAGAGGAAACCACCTCTTGCTTTGTGCTTGTGCTTTGTGCTCTTTAGTGGTTATTCCCTTCTCTTCCTCTCCTTGCCTTGGTGGCTGAAAATATGGGCACTCTTCTTCTTCACACCAGGTCCTAAGTGGGCTGTCACAAGTTGGAGCAACCGGTTTTGGATAGTGGTCGGTGTTGGAGAATTGGTTGTTCTTGTGGTGTTTGATTGGTGGTTTATCTGAGCTCGATTTTGATGTTATTGAAGGCCCAAAAACTAACAAAGGCATGTAGGGGTGTGAATGATTTAGTTGATCTTTCAATAAAACCAATAAACACAGTGAATGGATTAAAAATAAATAAAGTGGCCAATCTTAAATATACAGAGAAGGTAAAAAAATCATGTTAGCGGTCAAAAATTAGTTGAGAATAGGAACCAATTTATCGTCACACAATGAAATAAATATTAAATAAAGAATCTTATAAATTCAAAATTTATCAATGTTGGTAGAAATATATGTGCTATATAATGGGAACATAACCTAGAATACTATTACAAATAAAATTTTGCTTGTTGGAAGATGAACTTATATCTCCTTTGCTTTGAGAATCTAAAACCTAGAAAACTATTTCAAAAGTAAACCCTCTAAATAATTCGCTTATGCTTATATTTCCTTTGTAGTTGCAACACCTTCTTATGAGAATTAGAATGTTTTGACCGATCAAATGTTGGGCTGGCTGCCGGTCTGTACTCAGGAAACAACCTTCCTGATTTATATCGCACACCACAAGCATTGCACAAAGTGTTTGGTCCCATCGGACCCATTCTCCATTGTGGTGTCGTGTTAGCTTGACAATGGCTGCATCTCCTCTCGTTTTGCCTTAAAATTGGTTTATTCATGAAACTTCGGTCTTCATACGATTTTTGTTTTCCAATTTGCGCTTCTTGTCGGTTTCTGTTATCGGGAACTCCTCGAATGTATTGCTCCTACAAAAGTTGAGTTTTTCTTTCATATCATTTTCTTGGAAGCTCTGAAAGTCTTTTGTTGTCAAAAATTCACCAATAGAGGTGGTTTCAGCTTTAGAAGAATCAAAATCTAAAAACCCAAATATTGAGATTGGATCGTTATTGAAGTTTGGAAAAAAATCGATATCCTCTAATCTATCTTGTGGTACACACAACCCTGAACTATAAATGTCACAATTCTTGTTGTCGTCAATGTCCCCTGATCCATCACAAAACACTGAACTATAAGTGTCACAATTCTCAGAATCGTCAATGTCCTCTGATCTATCTTGCGGGACACACAACCTTGAACTATAAGTGTCACAATTCTCGTTCTCAATGTTCCCAAGCGTTAGATATGAAAGATCTGAAAATACTGAAACTTCTTGGAAGAGAGACATGAATATGTATTTACAAGCGAACTCTGTGTATGTCGTGACCAATGACGGGTTGAGGGTGAAGTTACACGGAGTAAGAGCGATGATCGAAAGACAGAATACTGCAGAAAATAAGTTATCGACCACCATCTGTATCTTCTTGATTAGCTTGGTGTATTCTGTTTGTGTGTGTGTATATATATATATATATATATATATATATAATAACGTGTAGTAATTGTATGTATTATGGGAATTATGAATTTTACTTCGTTATGAATTTTCAGTATGGATGAAAAGTTAATCAGCGAAAATAAGCACTTAGAATTCTAACTCGTAAAGCTGCAAACTCATGTGAGAACCCAATAGATCTGTGTCCACTGGAAAAGTGATTTTTGTTTTTAATTGTCTTTTACGTGTTTATTTATTTCGTGCGTAGAATAGGCTTACAGTAAGAATTATACATGTAATGTAACTATATTTTTAGACTACAATAAGATGTAAGACAATACCTTAACGTTCCTGAGATTAATTCTTAATAGGAACCTTAAAATGGATCTATATCATCAATTGGTATGCGTATGAATAAAAGTTACGCGAAGCTTATCTAAAATAATAAGGTCCCGTTTGACTCAGCTATCAACCTTTAAAGATGTACTTTCGAAATTGACATACATTTCAAAAACTTTTATCACAGTCCACTAAAAAATCTAATTTTAATTCCCACCAAACACCCTCTTAATCTATTCGCTATATTTAGTGTATCACTAAATGTCGAGAAAGAAGAAATGGTGACTATACTAAATGTTCAGAGGAGATTAGCGTGAAGGAAAATGCAAATCTCTGTCATGAATGTTATGTATTGGATGATTTACTGCTTCGGTGATGATATATTAGATAAATTGTGACATGTCTAGCCGTTCAACAAAATAGAAGCTAAACAGGGGGCAGCTCAAGCAATTAGAGTCTTAGTTGAAGTCTCTAAGGCATGTTCGAGAACACCAAAAAATTAAGATTGAAGAGAATAAATGATCACAGACGAAAGTTTCGTAGACAATAGTTGGAGGTACAAAGTTTGTGGTTTCATATGCTGGTGATTCAGAAGGAATTACCGACAATAGTACCATTGGTAATCATCAATACAATTTTGTCGATGATTATTGATCGCAATGTCGCATTGATCTTGTCGAGAGGGTGCTTTGGTAATCGCTGACAGTATAATAGTTGCTTATTTTGATTGAAATTAAAATATGGGTTATTAAAATGAAATTATCTACAACAATATCGTTGGTGATTATACGATACACCTTCTGTGGGAAAATTGTTTCAACTTCAATACCGGATTTACAACTTGATACCAATTTTGATGAATAGAATAAAAACTGTATTTACAAATACAGTTTGCGCATATTATAATAGATTGTAAAATATATATATATTGCAGTAAATAATCAAAAACAATTGCAGAACAACAGTATGCAAAATCGAACAAACAGAATCTGTTAAAACTGTATAACACTTTTAACCCGAGGCCTATGTCAAACACAGTTTCCTTAAAACAGATTCGCCCCCTCACCGTACGTGCTTGAGGATTGATATGAACGTCTGCTTCCCAGGATACAACGGTAGAACCAGTAGTTTCTGAGCACCACAGAGACTACTCCGGCGAACTGACTATGTGCCTGAATTATATCACCACCGAACTCGAACAAAATCGGGAAAAAAAAAGCAAAAACGGAGACTGTATGTAGGAGGAACAGAAACTGCAAGCAGACGAATTCGTGTACTGCAGACTGGAAAAACGAGATGACTATATAGACAACTGTAGAATAATTGCTCAATAACTTCATAGCAATTAACATTGGAGTTGAAAAAATTAAAAAATGTAGCAAAACATGGACACTCCTAAGGGGCCAATTTTGCTCCTTTCGGTCCGACATTCGTGTACGCAGGTCGCGCTCGCACACAAGTTCACAAATTGTGCGCAATCAAACTGCTCTAAATAATGCGAGAATAACTGATTCACTGAACAAACAAATTTGTGAAAAAATGTGAGATATTATATGATAAAAAATTAATGTACAGTCAAATAAATATATACTCATTCCGTCCCATTTGTATATACTTTCTTTCCTTATTTTTCTTGTCTCAATTATATAGCATTGTTTCTTTATTAAGAATGCTTTGTTTTGTTCATTTACCAATATACCCTTACCTTTTTAGTATTTTCAAAAATAATTTGCTACTAATTATTGATAATTAAATGAGGGTAAACTAAGAAAGTTTTTGACAAAAATTATTTTTTCAATAAGACAAAGATTTCTTAATCCGCGTGAAAATCAAAACAAACTTACATAAATGAGACGAAGAGAGTATTTTCAAGTCAAAAAAAAAAAAAAAAAAAAAGAACCTCTTCTTTAAAAAGCTCAACGATTAAAAGTTTGAGATTCAAAAGCTAAACTAACAATAATTGTGCCAAATCGACCTTAAACCATAAGGTCAGGATACTGTTCTTTTAAATTAAGTGGCATTTGTCTTCCAATAACAAATTGATCTTCAAGAAGGATTTAGTTTTTGACTTCAGAATCAACTCTGAAAATTGTATGTTAAGTCAACATATGCTTGAATGCTCAATTTTATGAAGATAGATTTTACTTCTAAACTTGAATGAGTGTACGAGGCATTTGAGTTGACATATGTCTATATGTTTTTTTTTTTTTTTTTAACCGACTCGTGGGCTTGTGAACTTTAGCGTGCCCACGAGCCGTTTGCGAGCTCAATGATTGTGCAAACCCCCGACTCCCCTCGGTCTTGTGCTCTTATCGAAACGAGTCCGAGTCGTTCATGGGTTGTGCTATTCGACCCTCTAGCCACCCCTAGAAGTGGTTAAAAAACATTAATTAAATTGTAAAAACGATAAAATCATATTATTTTATTCTAATTTCTGAGCTGATGTTTAGGTGTGAAATTGGATGCAAAAAAGCAGGATAGCATTATTATTTCAGAAGGTTCCAATTTTGAAAAGTTGACCGTTTCTAAGTCAAACTGGTTGGGTAGTTCAGCAATTTGTTCTAGCCACCCTCCTTCCTCTGCTTTGACCACTTTCACTCACCAAACAAAATTTGAGTTTTTGAAAAAGTAAATCTTTTTTCAATAATCGATTATGTTCTTCTTCTTCTTTCACCATACAACTACAACATAGATTATTGCAGCAATTGTTAGTATTAATTATAACTATAATTTCCATGCACTATTACTTCTATTTCTATAAAGATTTTTCTTAGGATACTGGTGTCATGTTTGGGCTGGCGGCTAGACTGTTCACATTTATCTTTCAACAACAAAATCAGTAAACCCATCAACCCAAAATTCTCCTCTTCAAGCATTCATTGGTGAGTTTTGTGTTTCCTATGTATGTTTTGATACACGAGGTGTACAATTTGATGATTATATGATGTTAATTTTGATGGGTTTTGAGCAGAAATAACAAATTAGAATGGGAGGGCTGTGTTCAAAGTCGCCCACAACACCAAACCCTTATGCTCTGAGAGGCACGGCCCCAGAAAAGCAGTATTATCAGAGGCAGCAGGCGCAGGTGGATGCTAGTAAAATTGTGATGACTTCACCGACAGCGAAAGAGACTCTGGAAAATCAAGTGGTTAAAGAATCTCCAAGATTGTCACCTCGGTATTCCAGTATCAGTGATGATGAATTTTATGATGGGATCCCGCGGTACCAGAGGAGTCCTTCGCGGAGATCAAGATCGATGAGGGGCACAAAAGTATGTAACATACACCTCTCTTTTACCTCCTAGTATTGAAGTTGAGATTGTTGAATCATCCTCATATAAAAGCTTAGAGAGGACTTTGTTTAAATTTAGTCATCCAAAGCTTAAGCTCGCATAGAGGGACAGATTTATTTTTATAATTTAGTGTTCAATGGGGAGTGATGTACTTTAATCTTTAGGTATTAGGAGTTGTGTCCACTGGATAGGTGCTTGAACATGAGATCAAGTTTGACCTCATGTCATTTTATGCACGCCCTTACGACTGCAGAGTTATTAATATGATTGAATGGTTTGCCATGTTCTGGTCGAGTTTTGATTGGAGATCTTTAGTATGCTATTTGTAGTAGTTGGTATATTATTGAGCACTATATAACACAAATTCGAGAGTTGAAGTCAGTTAAATGTATAGCATACTTTGAGCTATGAACTAACGTGAACATTTGGTACTGTGTCTGCGGATACGTTATAGAATAATGGATCTTTCTCCTTCTAGCACAAAAGTATATTCAGCATTATATATGATGAGAAACTATTCAATTGAATGTCTGTTTCCACCTAATATGTTTGTTATAACATTGAACATAGTAATTTGGTGAATCAGGAGCTCATCCTATTATTTGTGCCAATATGATTTGTTGTACATGAATGAAATTCTTTTTCTCTGGTTATTGTTCATTGACTTAGCTTATATGAGAGAAGAGAAAAGAACATGGTTTGTTATCAGTTGTAAGAAAATATTGTCCAAATCAGAATGGCCCCTTATGAGAATGTTAGGAAACCATGAGCAGTATGGAATCTAATAGGTGAGTGGTAAATGTGAAATATGGAGATTGATTGGCGGTTTTATATTAGTGGAAAGAGATGAGTTTGAAAACGAAGTTGTTACAATAGGATCACATTTTACTTGGCTATATATAGCACCTTTGGCTTTAGAATCTTAATGCACGTGAGATGACATCTTACATGAATGAGAGTAAGTGTGATGCGCATATATTCAATTCCTCTGTAATGTAAAACCAAAATAACGAATTTCTGCTTTTGTTTATGATGAATTAAAGATCTTCGTGGACGCACCCGTTCTTGGAACTTAGGATCATTTCATCTTTTTAGAGCTAATACATGTAGGCTGTAGCAGATTTACTTACCATATCTTTGGCATACTCATTTGCGGCTGTGTTGTGAACTTATTCCAATCTTTCACTTTCAGCAGATAATGAACTATGGAATGCTTACTTCACCGATGATCAGATTATGCTATTGTGCATATTTTTGCACAGGGTGTAGACTATATGGAAATTGGAAAATACAGTTGACTATATGCTGAATAGACATAACATAAGAATATTGATCGATGGCATTTTGGGCCCACTACAAATCTGGAAAAAAAAGAAATGTGAAAGTATATCTCTCATGCGTCTGCTAGGCTAATTCAATTGTTACATTCTTACTCCCTCATCCAATAATTAGAGAAGGATTTTATAAACATATTTTATGCAGTGTCCTGATAGTGACACTCAAATTTTCTTTTTCCTATTAGTCTACTGAATCATATGAAAGAGAGAGGGAGGGAAGATGGGAGGTAGAGAGAAATCTATATACATGTTTTGTGCGCAGTGTCCTAATAGTGACTCAAATTTCTTTTTCCTATCTTCACTCTACTGAATCATATGATGGAGAATGAGGAAGGGAGGGAGGGAGAGAGAGAGAATAATAATGATTGGTTCGCCTTCCCTACTATGTAATCTTGTTAGGTTATAATGGATAACTGTGGTACAAATTGTTGGGCTTTCTAACAAGCTCTTATTTTGGGACTTCCTGAAATGAAAAGTATATCAATAACAAAGAGTCTGAGGGGGATTAATTTCGTCATACTTTTAAGGGAATGAATATACAACTGAAAGTGAATTTTTGTTTTTATTTTATATCTGCAAAGACTTTATTGTACAAGTACAAACCATTCTGCTGTGACTTGTGATGCTAATTACAATTTCTTAATAGAAACTTATTTCATGGTTTTCTACGAGATAATAGCTTGGATATACGTTATAACGAAATTAATACCATAAACTTCTTTAAATGAGTTCGGCGTTGACACGATATCCAAATATTACACTACGACGAACAGTTTTGTTATGAACAACTAATGGAGAGGAACAATAAACTTAATAATGACCCAGCTGATGAAACATCCTGACTACACTACAGCTTTTAACCGTATCAGGGCGAAAATTATTGCAGGTTTCGGAAGTGGGTTCACTCTTGGGCAAAGCTGGCAGTGCTGGACTTGAAAGGGCTGCTGGAGTTTTAAACACTGCATTTGCTTCTGGAGCAGCAAACAAAAACGGTGAACTTTCAATTCTAGCATTTGAGATTGCCAACACAATTGTTAAGGGATCCAGTCTTATGCAATCACTTTCAAGACGAAGTATACGACAACTGAAAGAAGTGGTGCTTCCTGCAGAAGGCGTTCAACAGTTAATATCAGAAGACTTGGATGAACTTTTAAGGATTGTTGCTGCAGACAAGAGGTTGGTAATGAGGAGAGACACTTCTTTCCTCGCAATGTCTATCACTTTAACTTTCATAGGACGGAATTTTTAATTTTTACCCATTCCTTTCTAAACAATGAATATGTGATTTATGTGAGTGTGTACACAGGGAGGAGCTCAAAGTTTTCTCAGGAGAAGTAGTTCGTTTTGGAAATCGATGTAAAGATCCTCAGTGGCATGACTTGGATCGTTTTTTTGAGAAGTAACTTAGTGAATCTTTATAATTCATCAGTGTTCGTAGAGTGAAAAACTTGGTTCGTCCCTAAACTTATATGCATGCTCACAAATGGTCCCTGAATTTCTTTTAAATGTTTACCATGTTAGTCACTGAAATGGATTCGGTCCACAGAAACTAAAGTCGATGCTTATTTTCTGGCTAACGGCATGCTTATGTGGCATGACCGTGTGACCTTAAATGTCCTACTCACTTTTCAGCTTGGTTTAGTCACGTTGAATTGACCTAAAAAATCCAAACAGATGAGATCTTTTAACTGATCTCAGTGATTCTACCTTGTTGGAGGATTGTTTGTACACTCGACATTTGGAATCAATGTTATCTCAGCACTACGTTATCCATAGGAGACAGAATCCATTTCAGTGTCTAATGGAGCAAATAGTCAAAAGTCTAGTAACTAAATATTAATATTTAAAGTTCAGGGACCATTTCCAAGCACACCTATAAGTTCAGGGACAACTAAGTGTTTAACCCGTGTTTGTATGTATGGGATGTCATGTTGGGTTTTCACTTGCTGGATGCTAATTTTTGTTTTCCAGACGTAGTAGAGATCGAACCCCACAGGATCAGTTAAGGGAGATGGCAGAATCAGTGATGGAGCAACTGATGATTTTAGTTCAACTAACTGCTGTTAGTATTACCTCTTTGTCACAATCAATGTTATGATAATTTTTACTCACTTTCTTTGGAGCTTGGCTTTTCATCATTAAATTGTTTTTGATGCTGTTATTATTATTGTTCTGTTACCACTATTTCTTTAGTATAATTTCTGTCATCAATAATATTTTGATAAGAATGAAACTCATTAAATCTCTCTTCAAGATCACTGCCAATTCTTTTTCTCCAAAGGCCAGTTGCTCCTTTTATTCCCATAGTGCCATTCTATTTTCAAAATTAATGTGTCTTATAAATATTGCTTTGAGATTGCCGACAATAGCACTGTACTTGTAAAGTGAGCTGTGTTTATTTTTTGCAAGTTTACGTGCTATTACGCAACAAAGAATTCCTGTTTAACGATGATTAGTAGTCTTTGTTTGCGAAGACTAAAGAACAAAAATCTACTTCTTTGGACCACAGGAACTATATCAAGAGTTGCATGCATTGGACACATTTGAGCAAGATTATCAACTTAAGCGTATTGAAGAGATTAGATTAAGTTTCATTCAAAGAGGTGACCACTTAATTCTCTTACTTGCATTCCTTTTGCATGTTGCTTTCTACAAAAGATTTTCTAACAAGGTATATAGAGCGATGAATTGTGATTGCAAGCCCCGTTGCTTCATCAGTTTATTTTCAATTTTACTATGTCACTCTAAGTCCATATGACCAAATAGTGAATGTATGCATAGATAAGCTCCTAGCACCATCTGTGTTTGCTCATCAAGAAAGATAGCCGTGTTCAAAAAGGAAATTGTCCATCTCCCTGAGTCACCTAGAATGAAAAATGTGTCTAGGTATTTCTTTGTGACAAAAATCTATTCCGATCAATACTAGTTATGCTGACTTATATTCTAGCACTTAATATGAAATCCTTCCATCAATGAAGAGCAGTTCACCAGCTTTTGTTGATTTTTTCTTCTTCAATAGGGTGAGTGGAGAATGCGTTGTACCAGATATCTTTGCACGTTTAGAAGTTCTTGTAACATCAAACAGTCAATATTAGGCTATCAGAATATTGATAAAACTGATGAGCTTTGTCTGCTACTTGATATCACTATCTCATCATTTTCTATGGCCTAGTTTGCCACTTGATTTTGTTAGTTTTTTCTTCTTCAATTGGATCAGCTGAGAATACTTTGTATCGATATCTTGGCATCTTTAGAAGTTCTTGTATTACAAAACAGTCAATCTTAGGCTATTTAAGTATTGACAGTCCTTGTGTGCTTTATCTGCTGCTTGATCTTCACTGCCATAACTTCTTCTTATGGCCAAGGTTTTTTCTTCTCTTTTATTAGTCCCACAATTATATGATCTGGGATGTGTGTTGTAACACTAAGAATCTGTTAGATTCACTGTATAGTCAGATGGTTTTTGGCTTCTCCCACTCAAAAGCTATTTCTTCTGTATTCCTTAGTTTGGTATCAAGCTTTCAGATGATGATAATCTTATATCAAATGTTATGTACTTAGGTAAAAAAATTTTAAGCTTCATATATTTAAATGATGGTAAATCATAGTCCGTGCAATTCTTTCTTTCCATATTAATACATACTGTTCAAAATGTAACGCTATCAAGGATATAATAGTTAGATTGAATGATCCTCAATTTTTTTTGATGTCTTTCATTATAGGAGACAAGGACGGCCTAGCTGTTTTGGCAGCTGAATTGAAAAGCCAAAAGAAACTAGTAAAAAATTTAAAGAAAAAGTCGTTGTGGTCCAGAAGTTTAGAAGAGGTAGCTATTCTTTTCCTTTGCTTATTAACTAGCTAAACTGATAACACCACCAATTAAGGAGAATCTCTGTTCACCTCTCTAGTAGAGACTTATTTAAACTTGAACAGGGGATCTCCTTGTGGTTTCAGGAGTTAAATTTTTATCTACTTCCCGTTTTAAAAATATTCGCTATATGCTCCCGTCTATAAAGTCTGTCCAGCCATATAATTTAACTCGTTAATAGCTTTGAGTGGGCTTGACCAAAAAGGGGTTGACGAGCGAAGGTTTCAGAATGACTTGGCGTTTGATAGTTTGTGTCTTTTCAAAACCAGAAGGGAGAACTAGCCCGTTTTAAAAACCATAACATCACGGCCCAGATGATTGTAATTCATAGAATTTCTTCCCTGATAATGTCTTGTTTGACTCCAATGTAAATGCTGGGTTACAGGTTATGGAGAAGCTTGTGGATATTGTCTTATTCTTGAATCAGGAGATAAATAATATCTTTGGCAGTCCAGGTATGTTTAAATCTTATAAAGCAACTGTGATATTGTTATATGTCTGAAAAGCTGCTAAAATGATCATTTTTTATAATCTCAAAATAATAATAACAAGGAAATCCATGCAATACTCATGTGAAGCAATCTGTTCTTTACTGCATTAAACTCAACCTTCGCTACTTAGCACTGAAAATCTTTGAGGATTCAAAAACAGTGTATATTATAAGAGTTTCCGTCTTCATGTTCATTTCTCAAAGAACTCTTAACAAATTGTGTAAATCATACATCTACAATATATCCATCTGGACTTCTATTTTTGGAATGTGCATATTGGTATCAATTAAATATTTTTCTCGTTTTCTTTGGTTGGGTTAAATTATCTTTGTGGATGACCAGCAGTTGGTGAATTGGTGGAAAAAGGATCCACGAACAATAAACAAAGGTTGGGGCCTGCTGGGCTTGCATTACATTATGCTAATATCATTCTCCAGATTGACTCAATTGTAAGGATACAACTCTTCACTAGCTGATACTTAAATTACTGATGATTTGATCACGTTCCTCCTGGTGATGATTTTGTGTTTAGACTTTTATCTCGAATTGAATATGAATGATCTATATTTCCTATCATGACTAAGATTCCTCATGCCATGTCTAGTCATGTCATCAATATACTTCAAAGAGGTTGTGGTTAGGTCCAAAAAGATGGCACTGGCTGGCTTATAGTGTTCATTGTGTTAGAAAGTTCTTAGGTGTTCTAAGTTTATGTATTTTGTGGGATTTCTTTATACCAGAATTGTTACTGTTGGTATTCTAACTTTATGTTTGTGATGGAACAGTGTGGCAAATATTCCAAATGCTCAATTCAACTTTGATCAAATTGTCAATTGTTACTGAAAATTTTGGATTTAGAAATAGTTTTAGAAAAAAGGTTATCACGTGTTTTTGTGCTCTTACGGGTTAATCATATCTCAACTACTCCAAAGAAAAGTGTTGAAGAAAAAAAGGTTATCATGTGTTTTTGCGCTCTTATGGTTACTCATTCATCTCAACCGTTCCAAAGGAAAGTATTGAAGATAAGATTTAAATGATATCGTGTGGTCTTATCTAATAGCTTAAAGCTTAAAGATCAGGTGATTCAATGTAATATTAGAGTAAGCAAAGGTCCTATCTTCAAGTCTTGCAGCTTCACATTTATTAAAAATTGTGCACGTGTAAAAGGTTGAAATGATATAAATGCGGACTTATCTGTCATCTTAAACTTTAAATCAAGTGGTCCAATAGAAACGCATATAAATTTCACATGAATAGACGCATTATTTATGACACGTGGCATTATGATTGGCACATCTCAAGGGTGGTTTGCAACCAGTCCTCTAGAAAACATTTAGTTTGAATTATGTGTAGATTTCTAGGAGAAGTCATTTTGAGAATCTATTTGGAAAAAAGTGAACAATAATGGATTTTGAATTTTCACTTCCCATTAGATGCAATGAGCAATTATTTTCAATTCTGTAGAACTTTGTAATATGTAGACAGAAGCGCTTCTTGTAAAGCCCATATTGTGAAGTTCATCTGTAAGGCAGACTTTTAATTCAGAAGTTATGCCAAACTCTACCTGTATATCTTTATATTATATTGTCACTGTTGACAAAACCTTTGTTGAATTACTTTGTCTCTACAAGAGTTCTCTTTCCGTCGAAGTCATGAATAAATCACTCTCAAAGCAATGGCCGGTACAATTTGTATCATGTTGGGCCCTTTTTCCATTTGTGACAAATTTTTATTTTCTTTATCTGTTATCTGAGTTTGAATGAGCATGCTTCTCCTGTGATTAGGTAGCCCGTCCAAGTTCCATGCCTCCAAACGCTAGAGATACATTATACCAGAGCTTGCCACCAAGTTTAAAATCTCTGTTAAAATCCAAACTGCAATCTTTCCATGTCCAGAAGGAGGTATTTTCTGTTACCGTATACATTAAGGGGTTGTTCTCTTTGTGTTTCAGTTTTGTGTTTTGAGTTTTGTGTTTTGAGTGTCCATTTTGAGATTATTGAAAATATGTTCTTTTTGGCATTTTAAAAAATTATTTTGAAAACACCCAAAATGCGTTTTGAAAATTTTGCCTAGATTATAACTGAAAACACCAAAAACGACAAATTTGTCGTTTTTGATTTTCTTTGTAAATTTTTAACTTGTTTTCTAAAACGCGTTTTTTGAAAATCGGAAAGAGAACGGGTTTTCACTATTTTGGAAAATAGAAAACAGAAATGATAAATAGACTAGACCCTAAAATTTCCAGGCTTCCATTGATGCTCTTTGTGATACTTTCTCTAACTAATCTGCTGGTTCTAGTTTTTGATGCTTTTAAAGTAATTCTTGCTTATCCTATGCAGCTTACTGTGACAGAGATCCAAGAAGTGATGGAAAAAACATTACAATGGCTTGTTCCTGTTGCCACAAACACGGCTAAGTAAGAATTCAAAGATTTCCCTTTTTTTACTTGTATCTATCGTGAAAGACTTTTGTTAATTATGTTCGTGTTTGCTTTTACTCGAGCAGGGCGCATCATGGATTCGGTTGGGTTGGAGAGTGGGGAAATACTGGGTGAGTAAATGAAATGTTTGTATGATGAATCTTGTTATTCGATATACGATTTAAAGTAGATGTTAAATGGTTTTCGTGAATACAGGTCAGATTTGAATCGCAAGTCAGTTGGGCCAATTGATATTATGCCAATCGAGACACTCCACCATGCTGACAGGCAGAAGACAGAAGCTCATATCCTGGAACTATTGCTGTGGCTTAATTATATGGTAACTCAGTCAAAGGCCCGTGTCAATAGTAGCAAAGTTGTAAGGCGAGTAGTCAGATCCCCAGCCAGTTCACCTCCACGGGAAACTGATCAGCCATCGAACACGAAAGCTGCTTCAAATGCAACATCAGCTTCAACTACTGAAGAAAACGAGACAAATTCTCCAGTGAATAATACCACTGTTGATCATGTACTTGGCAAAGAGAAGGCATTTGATGTTGTTGATGCATAGTAGAGATGCATCGATAGAATGTGTTATATGCACGCACCATTGTATAAAGGCAACAATATGCTTATATATAGTTTTGAAAACAGATTCTTGGGATTGACATCTCCATGGCAGAAATTGTTGTTGAAAATCAAAGTGAATAATGATATAAAATAAACGAAATGAAGTTTGGTATGCACGAACGAAATCTCTATAATACATATGTGCTGCAGTATTATATTTGATAGACACGTCTCTTTTAATATACAAATAGATCTTAGAACTTACCTTAAATGCAGTGAGGACACAAGTGGAAGGTCCATGGAGGGTGGAGAGACACTTGTCCTGAAATTTGGAGCCCTTAGGACATGTGACGAAATGTGGGCAAGACGTGAAGATTAGATAAAAATTATTTTTAAGTCAGGGATTGGGTTCGGTTTTGAGAGACGGGATTGGTCCACCTTAGGAGCCTTTCGACGGGGACATTTAGATATCCCTCTCAAATAATTGATGAGTTGATCACGTCTTAGCTTGAGTTGACAGTCAAGAAGCGAGAAAGATCGATGAGAAGCGGGAGCATGAAGAAGAGAAAGATGGTCAAATTGATCGTTAAACCTAATCATGGTTAGATGGCTGAACTATGACCAGGTAGTCAAGCTCGATAATGAGACCATGCTGGTCGGGTCAAGCGGAGATGGCTGGGCTCGATGTGGGGGTGTTAGAGTGGCCAATTTCTTTGTGACCATTAATTTTGCTATAAGGGTTCATTAATCAAGATACACAATTGAGATAAAACAAAGAGAGTTATGCTAGATGTACAAAATTTTTGACACAAGGGGACGCCACTTGTCGATTAGGTAACCAAGTATGTAAAAAAGTGGTACAAGTAGATTTTTCCAAACAAAGAATCCGAGTTGTCACGTGCGAGAAGTAAGCTCAATCAAGAACAAGAACCTAAAGCCAGCAAAGCAAACACTGTGTTACCTAGCTGTTGGACCGCCCACTCTCTTTTCCTTATTTGTTAAACAACAAAACCTCGCTTGCTATAACCAGACACGTGGGAGACAATCGTTTGAGTTGTTGCCTTTTAGTCTGTGCCCTTATTCATCCTTAAAGAATCACACACGTGGGATAATCATCAACTATTGTCTGTTGCCACGTATGCATTTCAATCGCCTGGTGACTAGCAATTTCGTGAGTGCTACGTGTACTTCTTCTGTTATAGGCGGTGGGACGTAGGACTTCACTACTTAAAATTACAAATTTAGCCATGCATGTTTACAAGCGTAAAATTTGAAAAGGATTGTTAATGGCTCGGCAGCTCGGCTTGATTTACAACACGTGCCTGTTCGAGCTTGTCTTTCGCTGATAAGATTACGGGTATTATATATATATATAAAAAATGGATTATGTCATGTCATGGATTATATTCGACAAAGTTAGAATTTAGGTATGACCTGAATTTCTGAGTGAAATAATTGAAAAATTCTAATTGAAATTTACGTCAAGAAAAATTTAATTTGGAATGCTATGGGAGTCCTATGTCAAGAGTTGAAGTTTTATTTTGAAAGCACATTTGGATTTGGAAATTGGTATTGATTTTGAATACGACTTTGATGGAGAAAAAAAATTGGGGCAGATTGCCCAGCGCCGCGGCGCTAACTGTGCTGTCCGTTTTTCGCATTTTTCTTCTTCAACTTCGTTTTGGACTCAGTTTTTGGCATCATACTTCATCAACAATTCTACTAAGAGGGTTTGGACTTCTACTACATGTTTCCTATAAATAATAGGTTCTGCTATACAATTTTATAGTATGAGATTTATGATTATTAACTTTTAGGATTATTGTAATATTTTTTTTTTCTCCATTATTCTTGAGGCAATAAAATCTCCTAATTCTTATGTCATCTTGTCTTCTTTTGTTTTTGATCAAATACTTTATTACTTTGTCGTATAATTTCAACATATCAATCCGGTGATTGGTGTCACAACAAGTGGTATCAGAGCTAAAGTTCAACAGTTCCGCAGAGCGCAATTTTTGATTTGTTCGAAGTTTTTGTTCGTGATGACTTCCATGAAGTATGACATTTTGTTTTTGGATCGGAGCATTAAATTTTCGCTATGGCGGGTTAAGATACGTGTAGTACTCGCACAGCTGGATTTGGATGATGTGTTGCTGGGAATTGGTAAAATGTCAGCAAATTTGACCTTGGAGAAGAAATACAGAAAGATAAAAAAAGTCATTTCTCACATTCATTTTCATCTATCAAATACTATTCTTCATGACGTTTTGAAGGAGAATTCAACAACTGCTTTATGGTTGAAGTTGGAGCAATTGTGCATGATTAAAAGTCTGATAAGCAAGTTGAACCTCAAGCAGTGTTTATACTCTCATCGCATGACAGAAGGAAGATCATTGGAACATCACATGACTGTATTTAAAGAGATCGTCGCTGATTTGGAAACTTTGGAAGTAGAGTATTATGAAGAAGATTTGGCTTTGATTCTATTGTGTTCGTTGTCCGCTTCGTTTTTTTCTTTTAGAGACTCTATCTTGTATAGTCGTAATACTCTGACCGTAGAGGAGGTATATGATACTTTATATTCAAAAGAGAAGACGAAGCATCTGTTTTTTGAGGCTAGAGATGGAGAAAGTCTTATTGTTCATGGTGCTTCTGGAATGAGCAGGTCGAAGTCTAAGTTCGGTAATCAGATTTGTAACCACTACAAAAAGAAGTGGCACTTGAAGAATGATAGCTACAAATTGCAGAATAAAGAAATGATTGCCGCAAGTAGATATTCAAATATTTCAAGCGAAGCAGACCTTACGGAAAACGTTGTAAGTGATGGAGAACTCTTGACTATTTCTGACGTTGAGTCTAAACCGGAAGAGGATTGGAGGCAGGCATCTTAAGCCGTAACATGATACTTTTTTGTATATTAATCCAGTCCTTAGAAAGAAGAAATTAAAACAATTTTTGATAGAAAACATGAATGGAAATGGAACTTGCAGATTGAAGTCCAATCCTATTCGAATTCCTATTTCCGGTTTAACTTCCTCAGTTAAGTGATAAAGCGGGATCCTTCATTTAAAGTAAGTCAGCGTGTGTATTTCATATGTGTCCTAATAGGGTCTTGTTTGCTACATATGAAACTGTTTCCGTAGGTGTCGTGGTTATGAGAACCAACACATCTTGTTGGGTTGCTGAAATTGGTATAGTCAGATTGAACCTTTTGGATGGAACAATTAGAACACTTGGCCAGGTTCAACATGTTCCGGATTTGAAGAAGAATCTCATCTCATTGTCTATCCTTGATTCAAAAGGTTATGCGTTCTTTGATGGAGGTGGAGCCTTGAAGGTTTGTAAGGATGTCCTGGTTATATTGGAAGGACGGAAAATGTCTCAATTATACATCTTGCAGGGTTGTGCAAAATCTAGAAAAGTCAATCAACACAAATTTAGTACCGTGGTGGATGTTCAGTTTGGTACAATACCTTTGTGAGCTTATAAATGGTCGGATTTGAAGAATATAACTTAGTACAGTTTCGAAGATATGGATAATGCTGCCTTACCACCATCACCTACAGTGCCATTGTATTCAATTGCTAGAGACGGTCCCGGTGCAACAAGGTATGTGGATATTGATTTTGTTGAGTATGTTTTAAATGGAGTATAAAGTGTACAATCTAGCAATAGACCTTCTGTAAAAGCATTCGGTATTGATTCTACTTTGGGGTGTATTACATCCCATTTTGGTTAATTCAAAATCATTATGATTTTTTGAAATTTAAGGTAATTCTGCAGAGTAGTGCTTGGATTCATTGGAAGAGGTGGAGTATTTTGCATTTTGTGTTTTGTTGGATAAATTAAGTTTTAACTATTGTTGAAGAAGTCAGCTTATTCCTTGGTGGAATTCGTGTCAAGGTGGAGATTATTAGAATTTGGGTATGACTCGAATTCCTTGGTAAAGTAATTGAAGAATTCTAATTGAAGTGCACGTTAAGAATAATTTAATTTGGAATGTTATTGGAGTTCTATATCAAGTTGAAGTTCTATTTTGGAAGCTCATTAGGAGTTGAAAATTTGTATTGGTTTTGAATAAGGCTTTGAAAGAGAAAAAAAAATTTGGGCAAATTGCCCGGGGCCGTAGCGCCGGCTGTGCTATCCATTTTTTGAGTTTTTCTTCTCTACTTCATTTTGGATTCAATTTTTGACATCCTACTCATCAACAACTCTACCAAGAGAGTTTGAATGTCCCCTACATGTTTCCTATAAATATTAAATTTTTCTATACAATTTTATAGTGTGAGATTTATGATTACTAGATTTTAGGATCATTGTAATATTTTTCTTTCTTCTCCATTATTCTTGAGGCAATAAAATCTCATAATTTCTTTATCATATTCTTGTCTTCTTTTATATTTGATCAAATACTTTATTACTTTACCATATACTTTCAACATATTAATTCGATGATTGGTGTCACAACAAGTGGTATTAATCTTGACAGACAATATTAGATATTAATATCGTTGGACATTTCACAACTGAAGTTGACTCCCATTTATAAAACATCCCATGTATGGGCTCCAAGCAAGTTATTTTCATACATTAGGAACTTGGAAAAAGTTTGATTTGTGAGTTACCATTAGAGTATGAATTACGTAATTTTATAATTCGATCTTTTACCGCGGCATAGTTGTTTCAAAGGAAAATTTTAATTATTTTGAAGTAATTCCAAATACCATCTAGTTTTGCTTCGTACAATAATCAAATATCGCAACTAAATAAAAATCATTGATAAATGAAGAAAATAATTTTTAACGTGCCTTCCATTAGGACAAAAACATGGATTGATGGAAACGAGAAACAACACATAAATTTCCGTAGAGAATATGGATTCGTGTCGAGAACCGCTGTCCTGAAAAATGGGTAGAGTGACTAATTAAGTATTTTTCGTTGAACAGTTAAAATTTGATATCAATGTTTAGCGACGGTTAAATTTCAACATATGTGATTAATGTTGGAAAATATATTATTTGGCAAATGAATTTTCACTTGTGTATGTGAAATTGATTCCACATTGATTGAAAGTTGGGATTTGAAGAGGAACCTTAAAAGGGATTAACAATCCCACATTGGTTAGAAATGAAAAAGTGGGAATATATGGGGACTATAAATAGTACCATCCCACATTGGAAAAAGAAAAAAAGAAAGTGGCAAGTGGGAAAACTTAAATAGTTGTCCCACATAGGATAAGTATGAGTTTTTGGACCAATTTATATATGATTAACAATTTGTAAGGTGTAACCATTTGTTGCATAGAGACTCCTCCATGGCCTACTCGCCCGCAGGGGGTGCAAATCTTGGACCGACTTGGCCTTCGAGCCTTGAACTTGTGTGCGGGCGTAACCTGCGTACACGAATGTCGGACCGAATGAGTCAAAAATTGGCCACCAAGTGCAAGCCACGTTTTGGAAATTTTCTTTTACGTTTTTCCATTTAAAACATAACTTGAAAACTGTTTTCATTTATTTTGTAACTCCAAAACGTGAGAATTCAAAGGGCAGAGTTATGGCTGGAGTTATGACTGCATTAAGAGGCAAAGGCTCCTCCTTGCCTATATATATACTGAACAATCTCTTCAGTTCAGACACACCACAACAACAAGAAATCTTTCTGCTTCCTGTTCAAATTTCTGTCGTCTTACAGTCACTTGGTGATTCCGTTCCGGCACACTCGTTCAGTTCGACTGTACAAACTACAGTTCACGCCGCTATATTCTGGGAAGCAAGCGCTCGCATTACTTCGGTGAGGGGGCGAATATTGCTTTAAGGACACTGTGTTGGACACAGGCCCCGGCTTCAAAGACGCCAATTTTATCTTCTGTCAACTGCAATATTTTCTTTTCTGTCCACTACAATTTGTTTGTTACTTCTTCTAATTCAGTTAACTGTTCAAAGTTTACCTACAATTAATTCATAGAATCGTTGAAGAAAATTGTACTTAAGTTAATAAGTATAATTAGAGGGGAAACGGTCATTATGCTCGTACCTAATTATCAAATATCGGACGACGGTTAAAATACATATGCGACAGGTCGGATGAAAGTATTATAGATTTATTGGCTTCTGGAATCTTATATATTCCGAGATATCAGTCTTTTGCCTTTAGTGAAAAAAATAAAAATTAATAATTAGATTGGATTGTCTAAGGTCGATTAAGAGCATCTCCAAGAGACTCTTTAAATATGAGATGCTCTCTATTTTAAAGAGTCAATATTTAAAATCATCCTCCAACAAACTCTTTAAATTATCATTTTAATTTAGAGAGTGGATTTGATTCACTAAATTTGGAGAGCCAAACTCATTCTCTATAATTAAATGCATTCAAAGTGTTTCAATTTTCAGGAAAACAATAAAATAATTTAAAGAAAAACTAGTTAAAATAAAAGATAAAGAAAAATAATAAATATTCTTTGGGACTAGTAAAATTAAGTGTTAAATATAAAGAATTTGTTAGAGTACTTCAAAATTTTAACTCTCTAAATTTAATAATTTATAGATGCTTTCCAAATGATATAATATGCTCTTTAAAAATAGAGTCACTTGAAAATACTCTAAACATGATCTAATTATTGGAGTTTGAATAATATATATCTGATTAGATCTATATGGCAGCTCTATAAAGTATTATAACTTAATTACAATTATTATAAAACTTTTGGGTTTAATTGTAATTATAATTAAGTTTTGTACTTAGTTATAATTGTTATAAAAGTTGTAAACTAAATTATAATTGAAATTGAAATTCTAGAACTACACGTGTAATTAAATGTAAACTAATTGGGTGTGGACTTTATTTAAAACTCATATTTGAATTTTAATTAAGACTTCTATTTGAAATTGAAATTATTATTGTACATGAATCGAAACATTTTTAACTCTATAAATAGAGACTATATGGTTATAAAAATCCTTGAACAATCATAATGTATAATTTCATAGTGTTCAAATAAAAAAATATTTTTCTTATTGTCCGGTCAAAAAATTAATTTCTTGATTTAATTAAAAGAAGTTGTTCATCCACATGTATAGTCTCGACTTTAAAAAATACCATAGAAGACTTGAATGTTTGGAGTATTAAGTTCTTGAAATTAAAAATGGAAGCTCGTGATCTAGATGATTGTAGGGATGTTAACGAGCCGAGCCGAACCCTAGCCGGAAAAAAAAGCTCGGGCTCGGCTCGAGCTTTTTTTGGCCCGAGTCAAGCCGAGCGAGCCCGGTCAAAAAAAATAAGGCTCGGCCCGAGCTTTTGGTTCGAGCCTTGGCGGGCTGAGCTGAGCCCGGGCCGACTCGATTTTTTTTATTTTTTTTAATGTCAAATCTACATTTTTTACTTAAAAAATTTAAAATTTGTATGGTTTATATGTATTATAAATTAAAGAAAAAGCTCGGGCTCAACTCGAGCTTTTTTGGGCCCGAGCCGAGCCGAGCAAAGCCTGGCCAAAAAAATGAGGCTCGGCCCGAGCCCGAGCCGGGCCAGGCTCGAGCTTTTTTCGAGCCGAGCCGAGCCCGAACTGTCCGAGCCGGCGAGCTTTTTTGTCATCCCTAGATGATTGAAAGTTCGTGATTCAAAATTAATTCAAGAATCAATCATCGAATTTTGATAAAAAAATCGAATATTTTACTCTTGATATAATATACACGAAAATATCTAGTCAATTTTATTTATTGATTGAAATAAGATTTTAATTTCTGGGTAATTCTACTTCTGTGTTTCAACAGTAACCATTTCGTAAAATGAGTAATAAATTCACAAGTCAAGTTGAAAACAGAGATTGAAGAAAAAAAATATTTAGAAGTGTAACGTGAATGAATAACAAAGTAGGAGTAAAAATGAAATTTTGAAACTGAATAATGATCGCAATGAAAAATTTAGAACAGATTGAGAGTTGTAGAGAATTGAGAATTGAGAGTGTACCCCGAAATGTATTTATAGCCAAAAAAAATAGATAAGGAAAACAGGGGAAAAAAAAACAAAAAAAAAAAAATGAACGTTCTGGATTCTGATGACTCTTACAGCGCTTGCTGGTCTAAAAAGTCACGAGTTTGGACTAAAACTGGGCATTCCGAAATTTAATTATATTAAAATTAAATTTTTAATAAAAATTAATAAAATATATGATTGAAGTTGTGGATTCCATAAAATGTGTGATTAAAATTAATTATTGACTTTGATTTGAATAAAAATAAAAAAAATTTAATTTCTATCAAACATGGTCTTATTGACGCGACACTCATTTGAAGTAACTCGATCTAAACTCCGAATATTTGTAAATTAACATTTTTTTTTTGTTTTTATCTTTTCTTTTGAATTTTTGGTATATCACTTCTACTCCGAGAATATAATGCAACTTATATCATATCCAAACTCTGCTCGTGTGAAATGTTTATTGAAAATTATTTTTTTTTGGTAGAATGTGCGATTAAAAATTAGGGAAAACGTGAAAAATGATTTTTTTTTTTTTAAAAATATATATATAATTAAAAACGAGCATGAAAAAAGCGATTCTCAAAAATTCACGACTGAGCTCTATTTTTTGCAATGTTCCTAGGTGTATTAAAATTTTTTTTTATCATTAATAAATGGTCTAAACTGATTTTAAATTATCGGTTTAACATTAACGAAAGCTTAAACTCCTCGAAAGGAATAAAAAAAAATTCCAATAAAATTTGTTTACCGAGGATTTTCTGGATACCGAGTTTTTGCTTCGTGCAATGCACGTGCTGTGTTATATTGAAAGTAATATTAGCGTCATGAATGCTAAGATTATATGAGAGATTGTATTACGAAATTTTCATACACATTTTTATAAAAAAAGAGAGAATGAATGAACTTTGAAGAAGAGATTTCTTATATAAGAAGAAATGAAAACTGTCATTAAAAACTCGGTTGCACTGGAAATTAATCAAATGACGATTGTTTGACAGACAACATTTATTACACCGAGAATTGGAAAGACAATTACATCCCCGTTTTAACAATAAGTTTACCAAAAATACCTCCACATGATAATTTAAAATGAATTTCCATGAACATTGACGTTAAGGGCAAATTTGGAACTAAAAATATTTAATGCAATTCTACCACATAAAATCACCCAATATTAAAAAGTGATAGTTATTTTAGTCTATGGGAACTACCAAAAACGGTAGAGTAGGATGGAGACATATTTAAGCTGAATCCAATAATCCACATTTATCAAATATCCAATAAAAAAAAGTATATTCTCCCCAACTCACCCTTGACCTTACCTACAATTAAGAAACTTACTGCGAAAAATATGACTAGATTTCTACTCATTGTTATGTAGATCCTGTGCAATCGACTCTTGAGCTGGAGGTTGTTGGAAAAAGTCCCGCATGCCGAGAATATTAGAACATGTGAACATGACATAGGATGAGTTATTCGTTTGCTATGATCAGTGCGTCCAGTGCGAAGCTATTGTCGCCGCTCTCTTTACCTTTGAGTTTGTACCAACGGTTATAAGAATGCTTTTTTTGGCAGGTTCAATTACTTTTGTGCTCAACAAAGATATTTTTTTTCTTTTTGCGAGCTCGACGAAGATATTTTTGTAAAAAAAAATCTTGGAAGTTGGTAGGGAATTGATGTAACGAATTTGGATTTGATGTTGTGGACAAAACGTGTAGGAAAAGTTGTCGTTTGCCTTTGGCCTCCGTCAGAAGCAAAGTAGGGATGTAAAGTCAACAATTGCAGGTATATGTACAGTAGACGATGGCTTACCCAAGAAGAAATTAAATATTCAGAGGCAACATGGTAAAATTGGAAAAAAGGGGTAGAGGTCGCAGGGGTTGAGGGAGTAGCGCCCCTAGTGGGATTAGTCGGCAACATCCTTGACGGGGATCGACTTGACTAGTTAGGTCGTGGGGGTCGAGGGACAGCGCCCTTCGCGGAGGCTCAAGGGAAATGTCTCTGAAAGAAACTTTGATTTTATGTATGTATGGAATTAAGCACGAGACTTAAAAAAAAGAAAAAAAAAATGAAGATTTGCTCCGTACAGTGCGGATTTTTCATATTTTTTTTTATTACAGTCTTCAATTTTTTTTCTTTATTTTTTTACTTGCTGACAATAATGTATGACAAAATCATTTATATCTTTGTATATGTTGCCTCTCTGTGCCGCACGGAGGTCTTGTGTCTGGAGACATGGTCCGTGTAATTTCTTACTGAAATTTTTTAAAAAAAATGTAAGTATCGTCGTTGATAGCAGCTATTCCAAATGCTCATATGCATGTCTTAACTCGTGCAATTCATGTAGTTTTATAATTTCACACTCTCTAGGATGCTTACGATGTCTGGTTTTGAACACTGTAATTTTAGAATATGTTGAAAAAGTAATCAAACCTTTAAACAAGTTGAAACTTTAGTTGAATCGATTTCCAATCTAAAACCCAATTCATTATATATATGCATTGGTGTCGTTAGGATGAAATAAAACAAGACAAAGAAAGAACCATCGTTTTTTTTTTCTTTAGTGCGGGAGTTTTACTTCGCGCCGTGAAGAACTTCGCACAGAACGGAGTAAAACTCCGCAATGTAATGACTCCGCACACAGTGGAAACATCTGCGAGACAATGTGGAGCATTGCTCCGCACAGTGCGGAGATATAAACACATCTTTCTCATATTCATCATGCCCTTCTTCTACTCAGAAACACATCACAAATAAAAAATCTCTATCGAAAACCTTGAATTATTATTAACAATACCAAACCATTTTAGATAGTTTGAACTAAAAAAAGGACAAATATCAAATACGAGAAATGATATCATCATTACAATTACAATACGAACCTTACCTGATGGAGATCATTTTGCTGCTTTACGACGCCACTGAGAACAAGCGGGAGAGAAAGAGTGAGAAGTTAGAAGATTTGAGAGAAATAATGAATTAAAAGATATACTAGGAATTGCTCTGCTTGCTCCAATACGTACATGAAGAAGATATTTTTAAAATATCAACTGCAATTGACGGTTTCTCCAATACGTACATGGAGAAGATATTTATAAATATCAACTGCAATTGACGGCTGAAGAAAATATATACCAATTAGTAAAACAAATATGGCTAGATATGGAGAGAATAATAATCAGAGAAGAAATCATGTAACTATACCTAGTTTTGTCCCTGTAGCCAAACCAAATGGTTTTATAGTCTGGCGGGAAAGAGTAGAAATACCATCAGTAGTCAATAATTGCGGCTTGTAAGAAACATAAATTTTTTGTCCGCACATGAAACAGTAAACTAAGAGTGAAAAACTCAAATGAATAGTATTCATCAAACTCTCTATTTTAAGAGAGAGTAGATAATATTAAAACTAGGGTTAATTTCGCAAACAGTAACTGAAGTTACGTCAAAACCACAAAACAATCACTGAAGTTTAAAACTTACACTGACGGTCCTGAAGTATCATCCGGTTTCAGTAATGGTCATTGAATGACCATTTTTATTTTAATTAGAACTTAATGGACCAAAATAGTTGAACCTTGAACCTTAAGGATCTAAATCACAAAATTGACAATAAAACCAAAAAATAATTAAATTAAAAAACCAAAAAAATAAAAATCAATCTATTTCTTCCCCACCAACCACTAGTTGTCAGCCTTCGCCTCCGTCGCCACTGCCACCAGCCCAACGTCGCCTCAAACTCGACACACCACCTAAACAAACTCATCATTCGTCGATCATCCTCGCCACTTGCTACAACCACAATAACTCCAAGACAACTACGCAAACATAACTCCCAGACAACCACGTTTCATCTCCCAATTCCAGATTCACATTCGATCTCTACTCTTCTCCAACCACTACATATTTTTCCCAACCACACAAACATCCCAAAATAAACACAAATTAACACTTGTATAAATTCCAAAATGGAAAAGCAAGTAAAAGGTATTCACATTTAACATTAGCTTTTACAACTCGTTGAGCCTCTTGAAGAGCCCGCCTCTCAACTTTTGTCATCTTCTCCTTTAACGGCTTTGAATCTTCTACACGTTGCTCCATCTGCACTTCCCCCATTGCCAATCTTTCATTTTTTTGAAGCTAAGCATTTACACGAACAAAACCCAAAAATAAAATCAAATCAAAAGGGAAGAAAAGAAAACTAACATGTACTTTAGGCATTCTAACAATTGAAATCATAGTCAAACCACTAGCCGGAACATTGTTCTGCGTCACCATACCAATTCCCCCCATAGGTAGAGAACTGGCAAACTTAGCCGAATTTTCCTTTCGGCTCTGCCCAGGCAAGAAGTCAACCGTCGTAGTAGGCGAAATGAACTTTGACGGGTTGTAACTACCAATAGGAACAGACGAGTCTGATGCTCCCCGTGCACCTCAGAGATAGGAAATAGGTGCCGGTGAAAAGTGGCGTGACATATCCGACGAAAGGTTACGCGGTGGTGGGATCATGATAAAGGACAAGGAATTCCTATATGGGGAAATTTGGGAGACTGGTGGGGAGGATGAGGTGAGATCTAGTGGACCCGACTGGGAGTGGTCGGGTGGGGCAAAGAATCCGATTTGCAGGACCTTGGGATCACTGACGGTGCGAGACACCTCATTCGACTTGCTCCTGGAGTTTTAGGCAACATTGGGCTGGTGGCGGGCAATTAGTGGTTGGTGGAGAAGAAATAGATTGATTTTTATATTTTTGGTTTTTTAATTTAATTATTTTTTGGTTTTATTGTTAAATTTGCGATTTAGGTCCTTAAAGTTCAAATTTCAACTATTTTGGTTCATTAAGTTTCAATTAAAATGAAAATGGTCCTTCAGTGACTATTACTGAAACTGGATGATACTTCAGTGACCGTTAGTGCAAGTTTTAAACTTTAGTGACCGTTTTGTGATTTTGACATAATTTCAATGATTGCTTGTGAAATAAACCCTTAAAACTACAAATTTTGACGTAATGAAGGTTCTCAATCTTTTTCATTTTTGCTCTTATTTCCTCGACTTTTTTACTATATTCTTTAGTTTAGCCTTTGTTTTATTCAAATATTCTACTAATGTATATTGAAATGAGGAGCAAAATATTTATCAAAATATTTTATTTTTTGTTCATATAAAATTGGGAGAAACAAATAATTTTATTAACAAATTCCTAAAAAAATTTGGACGAAAATTATTATTGGAAATAAATGCTCAAATCAATAGATATTTAAGAATAAAAATTTAACAAAAAAAAATGAAAAACATGAATACGTAATAATTAAGAACATTACTTTTGTCTTATAAGTTATAAGCAAGCCAATATGTTGTAGCCGGAAGCATAAGACGGCGCCGCCGCCGATATTGATTTAAATCTTCACTTCATTAAAAAAAGGGAAAAACACACACACACACACACACAATCTCACCCGCGTATGCTTACAATATACATATACAATTCTCATAGAGAGAAGAGAGGAGAGAAGAGATTGATAAAAAATTAGTACACAGAGATTCTCGATTGCTCCTTTATTTTGTTTATAATCTTATTAGATTATTCAGAAAAAGATTGGAAAACGTACAATTTTCGAAAGAATGTAAAGCCCATTGCACTGTATACTGGTAAAGCAATTACGAGAGATTCTCAATTTATTTGCTTTCTTTATCACCGTTAATTTATACATACCATACACATATATACATATATATTATACGCAGCACAGTTGTAGTCGTGTGTATCGTATGATTACAACTATACATACAATTGGATCATTGAAGCAGCCGTTTTAATCTTTGCTGACTCTCCAGGTACTGATTTATCATCTTACTTTGCTCTTCCAGTTAATTTTTGTTTAATTTGGGATAAATTATTATTATTTTTTTGGATTTTTTGTGACGAATAAAAAAATAATCACATTTATATTGAGATCAATTATAGTTTTGTATCCCCTTCCTTAAATGCTTGCTTGAGATCTGAAGTAAAGTTGGAATTTTTTTTTTGTAAAATGAAAAGACCAGATTATTTTATTTTACTGTGGGGAGTGAAGAGAAAGCGAAGAACAAAGGAGCTAAAATGATTAATCCCCATATCCTTTCTGTAAATGATTTGAATATGAGAGAGAGAGGGGGGGGGGGGGGGGGGTTGGGGGTGATAATATAAACTGAATTATGAATTGTTAAATTCGCCATGTTTGTAGTTTCTTGATAACATGGAAAGCATAATGGGCTGTTAAATGATTTTTATACATGAAAGAATAGTGTGAAAGCCAGTATTTTGTGCTTTTTGTTATTTTGCCAGAGATTGTTATCTTGGTCTAATGGTTTTTTTTTTTTTTTAAATATATGTTTGGGTCCCCATGAATGTTATTAATGGATATGATGCAATTTGATTTCAGTATGTTCTGGTGTTTGATAATTGTGAAAGATTAGAATAAACAGTTGAAAAATGTGATAATGTGATCTTATCTATGTAAGCATGTTATTCCATCTCTAAAAGATACATGCTTGGAATTCATAATCATATTGATTTGTCAATAGTGTGTTCATATACCAATGCTTTTCCGCTGTCTGCTTCCATTTATTATGTTGTGGGGACAAATTTTGATTAAGGTCGTGCAGTTGATGGCCCAAAAATTATCTCAAGAAGAAGAGGTTTAGTATATCACATGAATTGAAACTAATGCTGTTAGTCTATGCTTCTTTGAAGCTTAAAGGAAATGGAATATTGTTGTCAACCAATGAGTTTTTCGTTGTGTGATATATTGCAAATTAAAGGCAGAAGAAACGTGTCACGTATTAAATGCTTTCTGTTCCAATGAATACCTGATATTTTACTATAAGCAGTGGAATGCTTCCATCTCAATCATCGCACAACCATAATGACCTGTTGGAATCTAGTATTACAGCTTTACGGCCTTAAGTTAGTTGTGTACTTTTTGTCAATTGTCGGTGATAGTTCTAATGTGCACATGTAAGACAAATCTTATTAGCTGCACATGTCCCAATACACTTCTTATATGACTTGGTATAGCCGTAAAGGTTTTCAATGGGTCTACTGACATCGTTCTTTTAGGTAAATTGTTCTAATGCATTTACAGTCTTTTAACTTGTTCTTCATGTCTTATGGCAGAGATGGTAAATATGGCATCTGAACTTGTTAATTCTGCAACAAGTGATAAACTTACTGAAATGGATTGGATGAAAAACATTGAGATTTGTGAATTAGTTGCACATGATCACAGGTAAGATTCAGCCTTTACTTTTTACTTTGTTAAATGCAGACATTATACTTTCCAGCGTTGATAGGGCTTCAACTTGGTTAGGTGTTAGTCAGTTCTCTTTCTCGATGGGGGCATACTATTTTGTCAGAAGGTTTTGTAAAATATTTGTTTTGTTTTATCCAATTTAATAAATTTTCATTTTGCTATTAATTTTTGGTTGATGGTTGTTTCTTCTACACTGTAGATGTAGAAGGTAAAATTCAGAAACTTTTTCTTTCACTTTGCTATTTATAACATTAGATAAGTTCCTTGGAAATTGGTAAAATAGAGAGAGTATAAGCTGTCGTGTTGAGCTGATTTTTAAGGCATAGCTGTTGTGTGTGATTTAACAATTTAGGGTGTGTTTTTATGCAGGCAAGCTAAAGATGTTATAAAAGCCGTTAAAAAATGCTTGCGAAGCAAACACTCAAACACACAACTATATGCAGTACTGGTGAGTACTTCTAGGGTTCAAAATATTTTTGCTCCGGTTATGTTCCTATTGTTGGCATTGCATGATATTTTTATGTCCCTCAAACTTGCTGGAATAATCAATAATCCAACTTTTTGTTCTTTCTGGTGCTCAAATCATACAGTTGCTGGAGATGTTAATGAATAATATTGGAGAACCTGTTCATAAGCAGGTTACCGAGACAGGAATTCTTCCCATACTTGTTAAAATAGTTAAGAAAAAGGTTGATGCTTCTCCGTTTGTGACTCTATCATAAGCTGATTTGATTGAGTGAGAAATAATTTATGTCCTTTTTACAGTCAGACCTTCCTGTGCGGGAAAAGATATTTCTTCTTTTAGATGCAGCTCAGACATCTGTAGGTGGAGCTTCTGGGAGGTTCCCTCAATATTATTCTGCATATTATGAATTGGTGGTAGGTACTGAACACGTTGAATGTTTGATTTATCAAGTTTCGATCAATATAAAATGAAAGCTCATGTCAAGAAAATACTAGTCGACATGTTAGTGTAACACCTCTGAAATGAATGTAGATCTTCTAAACTCTTTTTTTTCTAATAACGCATTTACTTTCCACTTTGCCATTGAAGATACAGTTTTAGGGACACCGATTTCTTTACTTGGTTCAAGAATAGTTTTAGTGCAAAAAAGTCAAACACGAATAATACTTGAGTAAGAGGAATCTGTGAATATTGCTGTGCTTTGGTGTATGTCATGCATTATTATCAAGTATATCATTGTATTCCATTACTCTCTGAAGCTTTATAGTTTTAAACCATGGAGATGATTTGTAGTAAACCTTGGCTATCCTCATCATCTGTACTTTGATAGTGTTATTACTTATCTGTACTGATTTAGCATCCAAGCAGAAGATGGAGAATCTTGGCCATATCTACTTTGTAAATAATATGGTCTTCTCGAAATTTTCAACAGCTGATAATATTTTGGAGGTATCATGATATTTGCTAAGTGTACCAGAAAAGTGACATGTAAACCACATATAATTTATACCTCAGATTTTTTAGGTTCCAAAAGTTTAAACAAACATTGTTAGGCAATACTTTTAATATTAGTTGTTTTAAATGCTTACCTGTAAGGAAGCATTTTTTTTATATTTGTTGGTTCCATGCCTTCCACTTATTACCAAAAAACATTATTTTAGATATTTTCCTCCCAAGGAATATAAAATTGATAGAGATTTGTAAGATTACAAGCCTATTTGGGATAGTTTCGACTTCTGCTTCTACTTTTGTAGAAGAGCTTCTTGAAGAAGTGGACATTGGACCAACTTTCTCTAAAATCTATTGTAACAAGACAAAGCACTTCTAGATAATTATAGAATAAGGCCCAAAACAGCTTCTTAGTCTTAAAAGCAGCTTTTGATTTTCAAAAGCTCTGTCAACGGGTCCTACATCTCTAAATAACACCAATAACAAATAGAGTCTTATTCCCAATAACTTTGGGGTAGGATATGTCAATCCTTTTTCGCCACATTTATTGATTATTGACAAATGTAATAAAATCAAATCTATGCATAAATTTCCAAATAAAATATAGCAATCATTTTTGGATAATCGGGTCTGAGGAAGATGAAAGTGGAAACTTTCTGATAAGGTAATAAAAGCAGCAGGGATGTGTGCTACATCTTTAAATTTAATGTCTTCGGATACTATTTGGATGTATTATGCTTTTTACTGCGTATATAGTTAATGATGTTGATGGACCCATTTTAAAATGATGGAATTACCTGTAAGAAAGTATGCATTCCTTGGAGTCTTTCTTTTCAATTGTAATAAGGATTTCTTAGTTCACCGTATAATATGTTTTTCTGTTGTCTCTGCTGGTGTATACCTGTGATGTTTTGCATATATTGTGGCGGAAAAACTCTAATGTTGCAGACTAGGTTAACCTTGGATACTATGTTCACAGAGTGCAGGAGTGCAATTTGCTCAGAGGCCTCGTGATATCCCCAAACCTCATGCTACATCAAACACCAACGAGAATAATTCACTTGATAAGGTATCTGCTACTAAATGTGAAAGTGCACCAAAGACACAACCTCAGAAGGTTTCTGAATACAGGTATCATCGTTGCTTCATATAAATGACTTGGTATCCATGTGTACTTTCTTTATTCATAGAAGAAAAAGAAGTCGAGCTTAGTATCATATTTTTTTTGGCTCTCTTGTGGTTATTATCCTAGTTTTCCTTGCCATAAAACAAGTTCAATTAATCACAGTATTCTTGAGAAAGCTAGCACTGCACTGGAGGTCTTGAAGGATGTCCTTAATGCTGTTGATGCTCAACATCCTGAGGTATTTACTGGTGTAGCATTCTCTATTATTCTGCTGAGCGTAATGGATTATAGACATGATAAAGATGTAAATAGTACGAGCAAACAGGAAGCAGTACAATATGGGAGAAAAATGTTAGATATTAGTGAGGTGGGGTAGTTGCCGATCCTGGAGGAAATGCTATACTAAACGATGACAAAGCTATAACTTGAGGTTAAATAGTAAAACATGGGGGGTAAAAAACCGTAATTGCGTTGAAACAATTAAATCGCAAGAATTTAAGGAAAAGACGAGAAAAAATTGAAATAGTTAAATAAAAGTTCCCAACCTCCCCATCCCAGCTGCACTATTCGGAGTTCATCTGTCATTTAATATTTTGCATCATCCATAATGTTGTAATCCTCCTTAGGCCTTAAAACCATGAACTTGTGCAAGCATCAGCAGCATATGAATATTGCAATTTTAAATTGGAAAGAGAGAGAAAGGATCAATAACTTACCATGTCTTAATTTGACAATTTTGAGATTTATGTCCAATTGGTAATTGAACAATTTTGAGATTCGTGTGCAATTGGTGATTGACTTATCCACCACATTATGGAGCTTCTGAGTTGTTTCCGCTTTCTTTTTGCCTGAGCATTTGTACTACTTTATTGTTCTTTTAGGGAGCGAAAGAGGAGTTCACACTTGATCTTGTGGAACAATGTTCTTTTCAAAAGCAACGAATAATGCAACTTGCAATGACTTCTCGGTAAGACCTTCACACACATTTTTTACTTCCATCAAAATAATCTCACATTGGCTACATCTTGTAAAAGCTTACTAATAAGACTGGTAGTTTATATGCTTGTTAAACACAACTCATTTTAGTTGCTTAAGCTTCCTTATTAGCTTCCTAGTTATTGCATTGCCATGAATTGTATGTTTTTACTAGATTTTGATCACATGATGTGAGAGCAGAAGAGGTATGCATAACATAAAAGTCGTACAATATTTAACTTGCTTCTTACAACAAGCTAAGCCGTATTTCAATAAACAGACGTCAGGTTAACTACATGATATTGAAACAAATAACTCTGCAGGATTATTATACTTCGGTATTTGTTCCATATATAGTCATTTCCTGCGTTTAGCAACTGAACTTGAATTTTTCATTCAAATATATTGTATGTCATGTGATGGTGAAAAGCTATATAGATGGAGGAATCATGTAAAGTGTAAACACCCAATATCCCATCCAAAACTACATTTGGCCTAAAAAAATATTTTACTTGATATGAATATACTGGAGTGTTGTGGAATGTGTTTGATGAGCGAAGTGAGTCACAATGATTAAATGTGAGAAAAAATGGCAGTGGCAATCTAAGGTTGCCGTAACAAATCGAGCTTGCAATTTTTTCAATGGCATTGTTTTGGGTCGAATACTCAATGGCTGTCTGGTTGCATCTTTTTGGACCAATCAGTGAAGCTGCTATATATCATCTGGACTGTGAATTCAGATATCTGTCCCCTTTGATCAAATGGGGAATGCTTCTATCAGTTTAAGCCTGCATTAGCTCCGACTGTTGTCCTTCAGCTTTCGCATAGAAATTTGAGCTGTTAATTGCCACACATTTGTTGGTCAAAATCCTTTTTTGCGGAGGCATGTATGCTTATAAAGACTGCCAAAACTGCATCATTTCTTGCTCTTTACACTGTTTCCTTTTCTTTTTTCATGCACAACTTATAGAGGATAGACATCATAAGATTTTTACAGGAAGGGCTCTGAGTGTTGCAATCCATACCAATCGTGTGAAGTGGAATTAAATGTACTCAGTTCAGAAGAGTTTCCACCCGACTGCTTCTTGTTTATTAGGACTTTTTGTTGTTTCAGCTGTCTACGATAAGCCACTTTTCTTTGTTTTCTGGATTTCGTGATTCTTGATGTAATAGCAATTCTCTTTATTTGCATTCACTGGCCAATCTTACATTTTGTAGAGAAAGGAGACAATTTATTATGGTAATGGCATTCTTCTCAAACGTAGAATGTTGGATGCCCCAATATCGTTTAGATACAAAATTCTTCTTGACATTGTTATGTAATTTCTTTTGTAATGATGAATATAGAAAGAAAAACCAAAATCGTGACTATTATATGTTCAATGTTAAGGTTGGTCATTTCAGTGGGACTTCTGATACATCACAGGATATCTAGATGTACTTCTATATCTATACTATGTCAAGAACTCATCTTTTTTAACGACTTGGATGGGCTTGAAGAAGTCCAAGTTTGTTTTGGATTGTGATTAGTTATATTATTAGTATTTCATATAATAGAAGTTGCAGCATTATTTTTTGTCTTTCAGGGATGAAAAGATAATCTCTCGAGCAATTGAGCTTAACGAGCAGCTTGAAAGAGTTTTGCGAAGGCACGATGCACTTGTTTCTGGTAGGACAATGTCCATATCGAGTCATATTGACCATGAACGGAAAATGACCATATCAAGTCATATTGACCAAGAACAGGCAGCGGAAAAGGAAAAGGAAGATGAAGAGGAAGAGGCTGAACAGCTTTCTAGAAGGTATGCATTTGTGTGTTGATAATCACGGTATATTACTGAATCCAATGACACTGAAATATAGCAGTTAGTCAAATTTTGGGAACTTGCGGTGTTGGTTCAACTTTTAACAATAGCTGCACAATCAGGCTCCACTTATGGAAACTGTATAAATTTTTGTTGTCACGTGACTATCTTAGAAGCAGGTCCTGTTTCTAATTTTTGGAGAGAGTCCAATTTATGAAGCTGAAGCAAGCTTCATAAAGTTGGACATGGGAGGGCCATGATCATTATTTTAAAGAAATTTGAACGATTTCCCCTTTTCAATTATAATATAATGTAAGTTTGGGAACCAACTTGCTAGTGGAGCAATAGGTTGTGGAACACTATTGCAGTTATCCACAAAACTACTGTAGTAAAATATCAGCTAGTTTCCTTTCAGTGACATGGATAGAGATTCTTCTTTTTCGTATCGGTTCCAATGTTATTAGAGCTTGTTCTGATCATCTTTATTGTTAACTTCAGGTTTGGTTTCCATCTTCTATCTAATATGGTCACTTAACTGTTGATGGACAGGATAAGGAAAGGGAAAGCTTGTCTACGACCAGAAGATGAAGGCTGCCAAATAGAGCGGCCGTTGGGATTTCTGGGTTGTCCTGTTCCTGGAGAAATGCTTCATCGCCCACTCATTCGACCACTAACTGTGGAGCCAAAGCAACAACTTGTTCGGCCGCTGATTATGGAGCCAAAGCAAGAGTTTGTGCGGCCACTAACTGATCAAGAAGCTAATGGAACTCGACCAGCAGTTGCAATTCCACCACCACCAGCTAAACATGTTGAGAGAGAGAGGTTCTTCAAGGAGAAAAAGGCAGATGTTTCTTCGCTTGATGGACATGTGAGGAACCTCTCACTACACAGACGAAATGCCAGCAGCTCTCGCAGTGGAAGTTTGGATTACAGTGACTGAGTGAAGTTTTTTGCGAGAAAAATGCTTTTAGAAGGTTGAAGGCCGTAGTATTTTACATACATGGAGGTTTGAGGTTTTCAAGGTTCCCATCGCTTAGATTGCTGATTACGAGGAGGATTCGATAGCTGAAAGTTCTGAGATGATAGGTGTGATGTAAGAAGTACATAGTGTTTTATCAAAATTATGAATGCTGAATTTGTATTTCGAGTTAGACATGAATTTTCATTTCGAACTTTCGAGTTATACCAAGTTACTGGATCCAAGTTTTATCCTTTTAAAGAATTTCTTCTCGTCTTCACCCATAAGTGCAGGTCGTGTTCGTTCTCTCTTTTATGTTTTGCTCTGTTTCTTTGTTTTCAAAAAATATCAGTGATTATGCCAACTTTAGACCCCGACCCGAGGAGCCACCCCGAAGTGTTTTACACCGTTTTTGTCCCAATTAGACTGCCCTCCTCAGGCATAACTCCTCGGGTCTCGCGCTTCCCGAGCTTCTTATGTCATCGTCGGACTCTCTTCTTGAGAGATGCGTTCTCCACGCGTCAACGCTCATCTAGATCTGCCGCATAGAATCATGTTAATAGCGCACTACTTCATCCCAAATGGTTTCTACCACTAGAGTTCCACTTCTACCCAAACACCTAAGAACACAAGACTTGCCATAATGCAATTCTAATCATACTAGAAGTCCCAGGTATTACGACATCCTTGCCACTCCAGAACAACCCCTACCCCTATAAATACTCCATTCGTCTCCATTAATCAGGTACGTTTTTTATATAATTCTCAGCATATAATCTCTCATAATACACTTTCTGACTTAAGCATTGGAGGGGCAACGGGGACACTCCTCGACGCCTTTGTTTTAGGTATCGGAAGGCCTTGTTCGTGCTCAGATTCATTCGTAAAACTCGAATCTCACCATGTGCGATTTTTGGCAGCATCAATCAGGTATGGCAGAATTATCAATGAAATTGTAATATTGAAAGTGCAAGTAAGTAAAAATCCTTGTACATGCTAAACAATCACAAAATTCGAATTCAATGTTGTGACTAATAAATCCAAGCTTCATTAATTGACATAAAATTCTCCACTTGCATGTACTTCCTTCACTTGCCTTTCATACTCATCGTCTTCTTCCTCGACCTCTTCTTCTGCTGCTGCTTCTTCGGCTCCCCATCCAAATCCAGCAACCGGCCTTGATGCCGGAGGAGGGTTTCTAGCCTCTCCTACAATTTTCATTATCTCTTCAATGCTCTGAAGGGAAAAGCTTGGATTTTCTCTCTGATAGTAGACAGCCTGAGCAGACTCGGAGAGTTCCCTTGGCAAGTTCTTCAAGAACCATGGGTGGTTCTTAATATCTTTTATTGTAAGCCTCTGCAAGCCATCAATTACAGACATGTTAACCTATACATTAATAGACAGCAAACAGGATTGAAGGAAAAAAAAAAAGTTACCCTGGAAGAATTTGCAACAAAAATATGAGAAAGTAAGTGTCTGCAATCTTGAGATATATGAACATAATCTGGGATTTTGTATTGAACAGCCATTATTCTCTGCAGAATGAGAATAAATTCAGAAACAAAGAAAAATACCTGTTGTTATGAAGCGTTTATATAGAATCAAAAGGAACTCACTGAAATAGTTTTTCTAAAATTCTTGGGATCATCTGGATCTTCAAAAGGGTAAGCTCCCACTAACATCACATACAGAGTCACTCCACAAGACCAGACATCTGCCAACTATTTCATTGTACATAATAATTTATGTCAGTCATAGCATGTTTAAAAACTTTACAACAAAGTTTCACATTAATTATCGAACTCTACATTGACATGTTATATATCAAATTGTTTCCTATATCGTATATTTCTAAGAAGAAGTAGTAGATTTTCAGTTAGGCGACAAACATCAGAAACAAAACACGAAACTTAAATGTAAGTTTAATGACTTAGAAAGGAAAAGGGCGACATGAAAGAATTACTTTGCCATCATATTCTTGGCGGGAGAGAACTTCTGGTGCTATGTAAGCTGGAGTTCCAACTGTGGATTTTGGTCTTGAATGCAGCACTGACGACTATACCACCACCACCACAATGTAAATACCATTTTAATTAATTAGTCAATGATTAATACAAAACGTGATTAATCTATAATATATTAAATATCAAATCAACCGAGAATCATTTTTTTTTACGATTTAAACTCTATTGCAATTCAATTATTTCAATAATATCTTACTCTTCGTTTTTCAATAGATAATAAATATTACAAAATCTATAATATATTAAATTTTTGTCGTGTATGAATTTTGTGTTATTAATTCTTAATTAAGAGCGTGTTTGACCGTGCTTAAAACTCAATTAAAATTGAAAATATAGTCGTTATTGGTCCTACTCGTGTAATAAAAATCAACAATAACGATTAGTTTTTCAATTTTAATCCGATTTTAATCTCTATCGAACACGCCCTAACTAAAATTCGCAATAATCTAGACTCAATAAATCTTGAATTTATAAATCTTGATCTACATGAATCTTGATTTATTATAGATGAATTTATTTCCATTCATTTATTTAGGAATTTTAATGGTTGTAAATTCATGTATTAACAATTAATTCTTATATACCAAATGTATTATAAAAATGTTGCTCATTTGCAGAACATCATCACAAAAAACTGAATGATAGTAGTTGAATTTTGAGATTACAATTGTCTTCTCTTAAATTTCTACCCTAAATTTTATTTTCTTTAATTCGTTTGAGAATCATCATATCATCCCAACAAATTGGTATTAACTATTACTTTTACAACACTTATAAAGTGTTTCAAAATAACGTGCAATGTACGTTCAACTTTGACTAGTATTACGTAAATATGCATTGAGAAAAGAATCAATTCGGAAATATTAATTGGTAACTATACCTTGGAGTAACCAAAATCACAGATTTTGAGTCGGGGTGCTGGACTTTCATCTAACAATGTATTCTCCAATTTCAAATCTCTATGACATATTTGCTGCCACCCAAAATTAATAATTCAAACACTAATTAAGCTAAAATTTGCAAGCAATTTAATGTAGCACGTCTTGTAACATCCGTTGAAATGGTAGTGGCCCACAAAAACACGAGTCGTATACAAGTATACGTCGTGGTGGTGGTGGAGAGGTGGAAAAGAAGAAGTACGAGATACCATAAAATGGCAATAACAGACTCCAGATATCAACTGTTGAAAGAAGTACCTAGCCTGAAACATAAATTAAATATATAATTTGTCATAGTAAAACTTCAAATTTTGGACAGAAAAATTAAAAATATGAAGCTTCTTATGCATGTGGATTAATTATTTTTGGATCAACAGACCTCATCTTCACTAAATCTACTGGCAGTGCAAATCCGATCGAAAAGCTCACCACCAGCTGCATACTCCATAACAATACCCAAATGTGTTGTCGTCAAAACAACCTACAATTTTTTTTTATTTTTAAATTTTTACTCATAGGCATAAATACATAAAAAATAATTATTCACGAAAAGATTAAGACTTTAAAAACTCAATTAACCACCTCTTTGAAACGAATTATATTGGGATGTCTTAATGATCTGTGGTTTATAATTTCCCTGGCCACATTTTCATCAATCTGCCAACCAAATACCATAGATCAGATCCTTAACTTTCAACTCATAAAGAATTAATGTAAGAATTATTCTGGCACCTTGTGTCCACGCTCGATGTATTTCATGGCGACCAGCTCCTTGGTTTCTTTGTGTCTCATAAGCCTGGCTACGCCAAAATTTCCAGCTCCCAACTCTTTCACAACCTCGTACTTGTCCATTTTAGGATGTTTTGAGTATCCTTATCAATCAAATTGGGAAGTCGACAACCTAGATATGCTTATATATATAGATACATATACGTGCATGTATGCGTGCACCAACTGATCAATTATTGGATGTATTTCTTTCCCACACACACTGATACACAGACTGACAGACACAAAAAGGGAGAGGGCTCTCATTAATTAATTAGTTGGAGTGTGAATGGAGAGCACATGGCGAAGTTTAATTGAGAAATATACGTCGATATGGGATTCCATGTGGGTGAGTTTGAATTCCCCAATCATTTTACTTTGTTTAATGAAGGTTTCATTTCTATTAGTTTATTGCCATTCATATGCTGTTCAGTGAGGGGGTTGGATCTCCAAAAACGCCGCCATGAGAGGAGGGAGGGCGTACGAATTTTGACTTTTTCTTATTCAAAGCATTGATTTATGAGTTGGTTTTCTATTTTGAGCAGTGTTCTAAAAACGTAAAGCGTGGTTAGGCGTGGAGATCAAACTTCAAGCTTTACAAGCTTAGACGAGTTTAGGCGAAATTTAGGCGTAAAAAAGCGTTTTTTTAAATTTAAATTTTTAATCATTATAAAAAAAAATCAATAATTTAGTAATACATACCAAACATCTAAAATTATAAAATAATATATTTACTTAATAATTCCTACATAAAGATAAGTTTCAAAATCATAATTACATAACGTAGATAACTTGTAGCATAAATTTTATCTAATCTAACTTCTTATCGGATTCCAATTCATTTTAAAGTATTATTCTTTTATTCATTTTTCCGTCTTCTCAGTTCTCTGAAGTTTGGAGTTTTTAAAATTTGAAGGGATAGTGGGCTACTGAATCTGAATCTTGAAGGTTTTATTTAAAAAAAGAAAAAATTGGGTCTCCTTAAAATTTGGGATTGAAGCGCGCCTAAGAACGCCTAGGCACGCCTATGCGAGCATTAAGCGATCAACGACAACCGCTTAATTTCAGCTTAAGCTAGGCACGCCTAAGCGAGCATTAAGTGGTCAACAACAACGTTGACCACTTAATTTCCGCTTAGGCTCAAGGCGAAGTGTTTTCATCACGCGCCTAAGCGCGCTTTTTAGAACACTGATTTTGAGTTACTATTTTTTCTTATCTTTTTTAAAAGATGTTAAGAAGTTTGCAACTTTATAATTTAAAATTATTTACTTTGAAGTGATTTCTATGACACTGTAATTAGTATTTGAACATCTTAAGAACAATCATGCTACAGTACCATAATCATTGATATATTTCTTGAAATCATTGGACTATTTTAAATACAGCCAATTTTTTTCATCAAATCATCTACTGTCACCTCGAATTATATCAGTGTTACATTTCTTCTACAAAGTAACAAAGTCCTCTTTGGAATAGATTCATCGACTCTTATTATCAAGTTTTATAAGGTCAAAATGCATCACTTACGAATTCGACTATAAACTTCATGTACCCGAGGCTTTCACTTTGCCTCCTAGTAAAAAGTGGCTTGGCCTTGAGGGGTCTTTACCTCGAGGTCGATATTAAAAACTTTCATACGGATACTGTCATCTTTGCCTGAGGCCTACATCTCCACCTCTAGGGTGAGGTGGAGATTCATACTTCACTCTTGACCTTACAACCTACAACAAACTCGAGGTTCATGACAACATTCGAGATTACCCTACAAGTCACCCGCGTGACCTTCATAGTTTAACCTTTCTATCTCAAGGAGCCTTATAATCGGCCAATGGATCATCTCGAGGCTTGACCAAGAGCACGACCTCCACATAGGTACCTGACCTCCATAACATCGTAATACTATTCGAACTTTACTATCAAAGTTGTACTACTTCTTGTAAGACTACATTTCTATCACAACTAGAACATACAATTCTACAAGGACTCTCAAGTTCATGAGGACTTTGATAAGGCTAAAAATGTTTGTACCCATCCCGACATGTCATGGACCTAAGGTGGTCCGCTAAGCCTCATGGTTAGGTGATGACACCTTGCCCTAGTCCCTCCAAGATGGTTAGACTGACATCTTGAGGAGAAAGGAACACGTCTATCCTTAGAAACATGTACAACCCATTACTTATAAAGAAAGCCCAACCAGCCAGGTGTTGTCTATAATTTATTCCACAAGGAGGGATTTGAGATGAAAGCAAAGAACAAAAAACCAGAAACAATATGATAAATGATTTGCAGGATTAATCAAGCCTTGTAAAGTATTTAACACTTAAGTATTAGTGAAATCCTCCAAAACTTGAAGAACACAAAATGGAAATTTTGAATATGTAAGAACGGATCTTTGATTTCAATGATGTGTGGAATTCAATATTTTTCTAAGATTGATTATCATCATCAAGCCTTTGAACATTGATCACCAATATATAGGCCTCAATAGTCTTCCACAAAATGGTACTAAAATCAGATGAAAAGTCACCAAAATTCAGATAGCAACGGCCATAAAAGGCTAATTGGTTGTTCTATGTGACCACATATAGAACAAACATATGTGGTTGCATAGAACAACCATTTGCAGGGAATTTAATGCCTACAATGGCATATGCGATCGCAAACCTTCTTGGCCTATACGATCGCATAGGCCAAAATAATGGCCTCCGGTTCCATCACATCTATTTTATTTATTTTGAACAATATTTTCAACACCTGGTATTATCTCTTCCTCAACCTGAGGACCAAGCACATTTACCACCGAAATGACCATCCTGACCATAGGGACGATCAAGGAGTTGTCAAGCACCCTACAATCTACTAGTTCTAGTCAAACTCTACCTATGGAGTCCTAGTCCTTCGCTAAGGAGGCAAAATTGTACTATGATCAGATTACATGGTTGAACCTATACTCCTACTCTCATGCGGACTCCTAACCCATCTAAGATTTATAACAACTATGATGAAACATATGTTTGTGTTGGGAACCTACTTAATCATGCGCAGCGAAAATAAAGCAATTTCGATTTCCAAACAAAGATTTGCTTTATGTTTAGATAGAAACTGTGATTAGAATTGTACCTTAGATGAATTCTGCAAACTCTTTTGCTGATTTACGAACTCCAATGATCACGATCTGTAATCCAAAATGTCCAATTGTCCAACCTCCAATTGTGATCCACACAGAGAACAAGAATGACGGCTAGTGTTTTCTTTTCTCGTGCTAGCAAGAATAATGAAAATTCTCTACAGTTTTTCAAACCCTAACAGCTTATTAATACAAGTCCAAACGGGTTTGACTCATCTCTTAACTTAATCCGGTCCAACATTTAATTAATCAAATTAATTAAATCGGGTCCATGAATTAATTAATCAAATTAATTAATTCATGTCTATTAATAAACAACCCAATTAATTAATTATCCAACACTAGTCAATTAATTAATTGGTAAATCTCATTCTTCTGATTCTCTTTTGTGTGTGACCCATTAGGTTCCCGATCACGATACCTAACGACGTGAATTATTATTTTGATCTAATCAAAATTGATAAATTAAAATACACCTTTTAGTTTATCATCAATTCACATTCATCGTCCCAGATTGACATCATCAATGTGTCAGAGCAATATATGTGTTGAGAAATGTCACGTGGTATGACAAAACCAAACTTGTTCGTTTACCGTGAAACTATAATCCCTTCGTCAATATGATCCGATCAATTAAGAGATATGGATATGTGTCAATCTTAATTATCGATCATATCTTTTATCCTACCGTTAAGTCAATGTAAGTCGAAAGCTCTTTTTCGACTTATGAGTTCACATTTGTCAAGAATTTCATTATCAACTTAACTGGATCAAAATATAGATCATAATTTCTTACTATCTAAGAGTGACGAATCCTCTATTGATCATTCACAACCTTCATATGATTCTTGACCTACCTGAACGATGATGTATTAGTGACCCTTGACAGAATAACATCCAACATCACCAAAGTATGACTGTCCTCATATAAGGCACTATGATAACCTCAAGTCAAAGGACCAATTCCACTACCGAACGTTAGAGATTAACCACTGATACTCAAATAGTTATCCATGTGGAATCTCCCAGAGGGTCTCTAATGTTTTGTTCTATAACAAAACATCCACGTGTTCATTCAAGTGTCACCACATTTTAACTTATGAGATCAGCTACTTACTTCACAAGTAAGAAATGCCACACGTGATTGTCTATCCGTAATAACGATATCCGTATCTCGTTATTACATATGACCACGGACGATTTAAGATTCAGTCCTATGTAATTTGTATATCACAATCACAACTTCTTGTGATTAACAAATCACCAAAATTTGAATCTACGGATTCTATTATTTAATTAATTAGAATATTAATTCAATTAAATAATAGATCTTCCCATAAATATGCATCGATTATATATATACATTAAAAGTGCTTATATCCAAATTTGATTGGATTTAGGACATAATACTTACAGTTTCCTATACCCTCCACTTAGTAGTCTTATAATTTCTCTAAATCAGATGGGCAATCAGGTAACCACCAACCCTTTTGTTTTAGGTCTAAGGAAGCTTTCACGTGATCATCCTTAGTCTAGTTCACGTGACCGACCTGAATTCATCCAACCATGTGTTGGGAGGATATCTCCTATTAGCACCATACCAAAAAGGAATCTAGAAACGAGTAAAAGAATAAGAAGGATCTTGTAGATTCTCAAACAATCCCAAATAGCCCCCAACAACTTCAAACAAGAAGGAGGATATTGTAAATGCCCCCATGGGCATGACACAGTGGTAAAACAAAAGAATTCTCTACGGAGTATCAGATGTTTGAATTCTCGTGACACGCTGGGGGAAGCGCTTCAAAGCTTGTGGACAACGCCCCAAGGCATGCGGTGGCTGGCTCGTTCGCAAGCATTTGGAGAGAGTCAACAAGCCTTCCAAGGCCTCGACCTGTGCTCCTAGGTGTTTTTTAAAATTTCCTAATTATTACAGACTAGTTCCAACACCTTTTCCTTGTGTGAAAGTGGAGGTGGTTTAAAAAAAAAAAATCAATCTAAAGCAAAATTAGTATTTTGCTTGAAATGTGAAGTTTCAAGAATTAGAGCACTTGATCTCCTCAACCAATATGTTTCAAAGAATGGGGGAAAAAACAAGTAGACCAATTTGAACGAAATACCTAATGCAGTGCGCGCGCTACCTTCGCTTCTTGTGGGTTTATTTCAAAGTCTTTACAAAGGTTGATTTTATTTGATCTTTCACTTCTAAATTGTGAGTTTATGTAGGTAAGAGGAAAATAATTATATTTGAATAAATTTTTTTAGAGATAGAATCTCAAGTCGAAATTATCAATATACAACAAAATGTTTTGACGCGATTCAATGTAAGTTTATGATTGATCTTTGACAAGTATATTTCACACGCTTATTGAAGGCCTAAAATGATGTTTAATTTGAAATAATCGAGCAAATTTCTACTTAGTGTGTGTTGCTTTTAACTTTTATAGGTTAAATTCCCAATATGAAGATACATTGAGAAAATGAAAGTGATTTGGAGGTTAATTTGCACAGAAAGATGAAATTGAAAAGTTACTGGGAAGTTCGGATTTAATTAGAAACTTTGGAATTGCTAATTGAATGAATTCACACGTTTGGGTACCAAATTCAACTTGTGGAGACGTTTGGAGACCAACTTGAACATTATCAACACTTTGAAGGATCAAAGTTGAAGGAAATAGAAACTGAAGGACTAAATTGTATGAGCTTGGAAGATGGGAAACCAATCTTCAATTTTTTTTTTTACAAACTCAATTTTAACCACACATTTACATAATTAAAATATTCTACACGTAAATCCAATTTTTCCCTACATTTAGTCCTAGTTTGAGCCCCATTTTTCAATCAAAATGTATTATTGAACAATGATTTGACCATATTATAATCACACATTTTCAATATAATAATATTACATGAAAACTCAATTTTTTTTCTTATTTTTAACCATGCATTTTCCATCATAACACTATTGAAAAATGAGGCTTAAAACAAACCTTTAACCACACATTCTCCATTCAAAATAATATTTTTTTTTTAAAAAAAAAAGGACCATCAAGCAAGGGCTTAATTAATTTGTTTATATCGATATTACTATTATTAACAATCGTCTTCATTCTGGTTATTATTTTTATTTGGGAAAATTAAAGTCACGGTATCAAAATTTTCATTTGTACCACCTGCGGTATCAAACATTTCAAAATGTTATAACTGAAGTCTAAATTGAAGGAAATTGTTAGTTTGACCGTTAGTTGACCAAATGATTAATATTGACCATAATTTTGAATAATTCTAAAAAGATAAAATTGTAACTTTACATTTTTTCAATAAAAACCACAATTATAATATATTAATAATTAAATTTAAAATTCAAAAACCTCCCACCATCCTCCCCTTCTTCCATAACCCCTTACCCTAAAACCACCAACAAAAGCAGCAGCAGTCGACGTCATCGCACACACCCAATGTCGGCGTCATCGATTAAAAAGTTGCAATAGCCACTTTAACAACAAACTCCCACCATTGAAACAAAGCAAGAGGTTGAACCCATTAACATACCAAATCCCACCCATTATGACGATTCCCCAAATTGAAAAGATCGAAACATCATCTCCACAGCTACAATCATAACCACAGCCACAACAAGAACCCACTAACATCACCACCACAGTCCCTCAATAAGAACCCACTTACATCACCACATACTAAAGAAGAAGAGGAGAAGGGCTAGCTGAATTCAGGTAAGGCGAGTGCATGAAGGGCTCGTCAGAGAAGACTAGAAATTTAACCAATAATCAAATTAATAGTGCTCAAAACTTAATCCAAAAATCTTTTGAGATGGTGGTGCCTAGTTTTTAGGATGCGTTCCAAGATTATGCCGAAATGGAAAGTGGTGGATGGGTTTTGAGGATATGCCTCCGAACACTACCTTGACTTCACAATTTGGACATTCATTGTAATGCAATTAAAATTTTCTTTTTTAGAGGTGCCGATGGCTGGGGTAGATGACAATGGCGATAACTTTTGGATTTGGTTTTGGTGGGTGGCGACTTTTTTTCTTTGATTTATATTTTTAAATTTAATTATTAATATATTATAGTTGTGTTTTTTATGAAAAAAGAGAGGTAAAATTACAATTTTATCCTTTTTAAATTAATCAAAATTATGACCAATATTAATTATTTGATCAACTAATGGTCAAACCAACAATTTCATTCCATTTGGACTTCAGTTATGACATTTTGAAAGGTTTGGTATCGTGGTTGATACGAATGAAAAGTTCGAGCAAAGTCTGCTAGTAAATGAAAGATTTGATACCGTGGTTGCAATTTTTCCTTTTTATTTTGTACCCATTTTTGTTTTTATTTATGATGCGTCAGAATTTTAGGAAATAGCATTTAACATTTTTCTTCACGGACACCCAACTACCAATTTTCCACGATTTTTACATGACAATTAATTTAATTTAATTTTCTCCTCCTTCAAAAATAAAATAAAACAACAAAACCCCTTGAAAAAATCCCTCAACTGTTCATTCAATTCCTTTGCATTTCTCAAACCAATATTCAAATCGGCCTCAGTTGGATCGATCGATCGATCATTAATTTTGATTAATTGGTCAATTAATCATATTTTCTGGATCAATCAATCGATCTATTGGTGAAACTTTTTTGATTGATTATTGATAAGTAGTAAGAGATATATCAGAGAAAATGGAGCAGAGCAGGAGGGCGGTGGAGTCTTACTGGAGGACGAAGATGATAGACGGTGCGACGTCGGATGAGGACAAAGTTACTCCGGTCTACAAATTGGAGGAGATATGCGAGCTTATGAGATCATCCCACGTCAGCATCGTTAAGGAAGTCTCCCAATTTATCCTCAAACGCCTCCAGCATAAATCCCCCATCGTCAAACAGAAAGTTCGTGCTGCTCCCATCTTTTTTGTTTATTTTTGTAATGGAATCGAGATGAAATACTTGCTTTTATTTGTTTGATTTAATTATTTTTAATTTAATCCATTTGATTTCACTGTGAAATTGGATGTACTATAAGAATTTTTGATCCTGGGATATTCCAAAGCTGTATAATGTAAGCAATAGTTATCTTTAATTCTAGAATATTTATTTCCATTCAATTGGATTATGTAGGATATAATACATCTGCTTCTTTAGCAATTTGAGTTGAGAGAATGGAGAAAATACATTGTACTTGATTTGAACACGGCTTATTAGGAAGTCAGACACTGACTCGTTCTTTCTATGCATGGCATTTCCATCCATATTTGGCTTTTTTTTCCCGACCATTTTTTAACTATTCGGGCTTTTCTTTTATTATTTTAGTGAGTTCAAATGTGGATAATCAATTGGCCTAGTGGGTCTCAGTGTTGTGTATGGGTTATCTGGGTCAGGATTTCATGTTGGCTTGTAAAAAAAATTCTCTGTTTGTGGGAATTGTGCAAGTGAATCAGTCTTGTTCTTCTCCCCTTAACAGATGTTCTACGAGCTCACCTTTAGAAAAACATTCTATAGATTAATCAAAAGTAACAGCTGTTATCATGCATTTGGAATCATGTTGTTGAATGGATGATTGGTTAAAAGGATGAGAATTAGTTGATTGATTAATATTTTTGAGTGGGTTAGGTTCTATAGATTTTGGGTTTACTTAATATGTTCCTTTGAAAAGTAATGAAATGAAATGGAACGGACATGAATAAAGGGACAGAATTGTTTAAATGCATGTTTGGCAAAGCTTAGTAGTGCTTATAAGTAAGTGATGAAATGAAATGGACATGAATAAAAGGACAGAATTGTTTAAGTGCATGTTTGGCAAAGCTTATTTTTTTTAAAGATTGTCAAATATACTTTTTATCCACATATTTCGTTGGAACCACAACTTACTACGTACTTATTGTAGAACCCACAACTTATAAGCACTACTAAGCAAGCACTAAGTGAGTAGAAGTATTAACGGTAAGCTTTGTATTGGTTTATGAAAAATTCTTGAACAATGATTGACTTGATTTCTTACTGAGAACAGAGTAAATACGTTTGAGAACATGCCATGGAGAGCTGAGTTAACATGGTTTTGTCTGGGAAGTTTGTTAGTTCTATTCTAGCTCCAAATTTGTGGACAGTTCAGAGCTTGCTACTAGTTCAGCCATCAAAGTGAAAATTTCTGACTCCTACTGGTTTGAACAGTTGATGGGGGGAACTACTTGTTTGTGCATTCATCTTTACAATTTTTTATTCAAGTAAAAAATTATTATCAGTTCAAATACTCATGTAGTGGCCATCTAATTAAATTGTTTTATTTAGGCACTTAGGGTGATTAAATATGCAGTGGGAAAGTCAGGGCCAGAGTTCAGAAGGGAGATGCAGAGGAACTCTGTAGCTGTACGTCAATTAATTCATTACAAGGGAGAGCCAGATCCTATGAAAGCTGATGCATTGAACAGGGCTGTTCGTGACACTGCGCAGGAAGCATTATCTGCCGTATTTTCTTCAGAGGACCACAAACCTGCACCTGCTGAGAATAGTCTTGGTAGTCGTATACAGGGTTTTGGGAATACCAACCTTGAAATTCCATCAGAAGATAAGAAGTCCTTTCTTAGTGAGGTGGTTGACATTGGAAGTTCTACTATCAAGCAGGGTTTAAATAATTTAACAAAATCTCCATCCCTCAAAAAGAGTATTGAGACTGGGAGTTACAGGAGCCCAAATCTTCGGAGATCATTGACTAGGGAAAATGACAACTCTGATCGATATGAAGGAATTGGCTCTTATGGTGAAACTCAGAGCAGTGGGCGCATCTTGAAAAATGTAGGTTCAGGAAATTGGGCTCCAGATATCAGTGCATCCCAGGCAGAAACAACTAATGGCGATTTACGTTCGAGTTACGGTGAAAAGACCCGTGAGGAGAAGTTGTTAGAGATCATTGTGACATCTGGTGGTGTCCGTCTACAGCCAACTCGAGATGCACTTCAGGTTTTCCTTGTGGAAGCATTAAAATTGGATGCTTTGTCTTTAGGGCATGCTCTTGAATCAAAACTTCAATCACCTCTGTGGCAGGTTGGCTCTCTCTGTGACTGTTCTGTTTATGCATATATACGAAAGTGACCACCTACACAGTTATGGAGACGTAATTTGATGTTTTTCAATGATATGTTAGTCTAACAAAAGGCTATAATGGAGGTTTCCACTTACTATATTTCCAACATTGCTATTTATGTCAGGTTCGCATGAAAGCCATTTCTGTCCTTGAGGCAATTTTACGAAAGACAGACGATGAACATTTTTCTGTTATAGCATCTTATTTCAGTGATAACAAGGATGTTGTGGTGAAATGTTCTGAATCTCCGCAAGCATCTTTGAGGGAGAAAGCAATTAAGGTAATATTTCATAATTTGAACTTTGCAAATGAACCCCTACTAATTTAATATATATATATATATATATATAAACACTCATAGTTCAAAGGGAAGGAAAGAAGTTATCAGGAAAAGGCGGGGGTGGGGTTGGGGAGGAGGAGGAGGAGGAGGAGGAAAGAAGGATAGGGGTGTGAGGGAGGAACATTGCTGGGAAATCTCCTCTTTCAAATCTTGATGTTGATGCAAGATAAACTAGGACGGGTCAAATACTAAAAGATTGCGACCCCAACATATAGTATTAATCCAGAAGCAGGAGACGGGAAGGAAATAACTAGGTGACATTTTCTGTGAAAACAATATATGCAACTGCAACAAATTAAATTATCCACCTCTTGTTGAATGAGATTTCACTAATAGTTACCTATTTTTCTTTTCCTTGGAAGAATTGAATGCAATTTATGGTTTGGTGACAATTATTTTTAGATTAAGTAGTACTTCCAAGTAATTTTAGTCAACATGTGGTCATTTATGGACAGGTGTTGAGTCTTCTGGGTGGTGAACAAGCTGGTAGCGGAGTCCGTCAGCTGGATAAATCAGTGAAGGCTGAGACGGTTGCATTTCAGGTGCCGGATTTAATGGATACTGGTGATCCTGATGATCTTCTTGGAGTGGAAAATTCTACTAAAACACAGAGTGATCAAATAATTGAAAACCCGGCAACATCTGCTGCTCCTCTGATTGATGATATATTTGGAGACAGTTTCAGAGTCTATGAAAGCACCAATGAACGTAAATATGGTGACGATCCTTTTGCGGATGTCTCATTTCACACCAATAACGATATGGACCATGCAGTTGATCTCTTTTCTGGGATGACTGTTGGTAAGTCAGGAGCTACTGAAGCCCATGTAGCGACTCATAAAACTGGATCTGAACCATTTGATATTTTAAGTTCCAATTCCGAAGCATCCCAGGATCAAGGTAATTCTAGAAAAGACATTCATGACTTGATGACTGGCTCGTCTATAAATGGTAATGACCCATTTGCCAAGCAAAGTGGAAGTTCTGCCGAGAAGCATGCTGAAAATGTAGGCTCAGTTTCCAATGATGTCTTCAATACACTCAATTCTCAAGCTAATGGGGTGAATGCTAGTCCTATGTTCCCTTCGGGTGCTATGGCTTATAATTTCCCCCCTGGCTTGATGTTTAATCCATCATTAGTTTCTCAGCCAATGGCTAACAATGCCATGGGGAATCTTTTCGCTCAGCAACAGTTTCTCGCGAGAATGTCCAACTTTCAGCAGCTAGGGAACCTGCAACCAAGGGCTAGTGTTAGCCATGCTGCTGGATATAATGGAGGGTTTTCTTCACCCTTTCCAGATATTTTTAATCCTATCACAGCTACTCCAGCTCCATCCTCCGTGATGAATGATTCAAAGAAAGAGGAGACTAAAGCATTTGATTTTATAACGGTGAGTTGGCCTGTAAGCTTTATCTGTCTCTTTATTTGCGGTACATCAATGTGATGGTGATGCCAACTAAAGCTTCAAAAAAACGTATCTACGCTCGAGTCAAATTTACCTAGTTTATTGTTAGGATTCTTCAGATTAGTTCATCGAAGATTCACCTTATAGGAAGTCTCCAACTGTAGATGCCTCCCTTTTTCTTGGAGATCCCACCATTTTCATAATCTCCATAATGCATTCGAACTATGAAAGATGCATCTATGCTTTGATAGAGCTTTAGGTTCATTGGCATATAAATTGGGTTGATGTGGTAGTTGGGTACTGAAGTATTCATTATTTTTAATGCTGATCAAGGGTGGAGTGGGAAAGGAAATGCAATAACTTTTAGAAAAACGATGCTCAACTATGAAAGTAACCGATAGATGATAGTAATATCGCAATCAGAGTCAAATAACTTAATTTTTAAAATGATTAAATACTTCAAATAAAAAAATACAATTTATTTATCATAGACATGGCATGATTTCTATGCAAATTGTGCATTGAAAGTGAATAAAAGGCTGATGGCCTTGGGTGCCCTTGTTTTGTTATATGTGTGTGTGTGTTTGTGCGTGTCCTGTCTTTTGACTGAATTAAGAAATTAAACATTTACACCCAGAAATAGCACAATGATCAGACATGACCAACCTGCAAGCTATTGGCAACATGACCTTGTGTGTCTGATTAAAGAGTGAAAAAATAGGGCACACCTCATAGAGTAATGAACACTGTCTGAAGTTTGTCAATGTCTAATGTGTTAAAAACCAGAATTCCACCATAGGAGGTCTGTTCCCCACAGGGATGCATGGAGAACCTTCACTTATAGACGAACTTTTAGTGCTTCACCTGGATTTTGTTTGTCATAGTCCATTTTAAATTAGAACTTTATGTATTTTCAATTTGCATTTGTGAGTTTTATATCTGGTGATTGTATATAGATTGATGCCTCTTGTATTGTGTATATGGCATTTATTATTACCATTGCATGAACAGCATATCTGGTGGTACTTGAAGTCTTGTTATCTATTTTAAGGCAAGAAAATGTCTTGCACGCTTTGTATGATGAATCATAGTTGCATCTTGGTGGATAGGGGGTTGTTTCCTAAAGGGCAATGCTGAAATGTACACTTCTACATCTTGCATATTTGAGAAATAGCAAATATATAGAACAATTTTTTCATTCCTTCATTGATGATTTGCATCCTTCTGAGGGTTCATGCTGGGAATGTACCATTTTGTTGCTATTGTAGGACCATCTGACTGCAGCTCGTGATCCAAAGAGGATGGTTTGAGCCTTGTTTTTCGTTAGTCCAGATTCTCCATGAAAGCATGGATCTTGAAGTAAAAAAAGTAGATTTTCTTTGAAAGTAATGTTCTATTGGGTAAGTTAAAGATTTAGGTTCTTCAGAAATAGCGTCTCGACTATAAAAACGTGACAGATTACCTGAAATTGTCAGGATGAGGCAGTGTTCATAATTGTGGAGTCAATCATATATTTCTTTTCTTGTAATAAAAATGTAGAGCTCTGTAATGATTTTGGTTTGCTGAACGTGCTTCACTAGATTTATTCCAAGTTTTGTATTAGACCGTTTCAAATTTGTTGTTGCAACTCTTCATCAAGGACCAGTGAAGAAGTTAATTACTGAATATGGGTCTTCCTTGGAATCTTTAATTCCTTTCAGGACTCGAACAAGAGTTTTCCTTACTCATGATATTACACTTCTTGCTATACTGACCATATAAAAAAAAGAAAAGTGGTCACTGCTTTTTGAAACTGTAAATTATCCAGCATAATATGAAAATTGTGCTAAAATCTATATTTATATTTCCAGTTTACAAGTCAAAGTCCTCCACTCATAGTCAATACCAATAGGACCACTGGCTGACTGACTGAATATTCAACCAATCACCCAATACTGGCCTAGATTGAAGGCGTCAAATCTGATAATGGTCTTGTAGACTTGGATAGAGTCAACTTCGAGGATGTAGCCAACTAGCCATGATCATAATAACCATATAAAAAGACTCTTGGCCGCATTATATTAATAATTATAAAAAGACTCAATTGATTTTTTTCAAAGTTTCATATTCGGTGTGGACGTTGGAGCATTGAGATAAAACTTTCCTAATGCGAGATGATGAAAAGGAAACACTTTTAATATATCATTTATCTTGCACCGATAAAGACTGAATAGTAACTAGAACAAAGCTTTAATCATGTTACTCCACGGTAACTAAAACATGTACACATTATAGTTTACAAATTAAAAATGTGCTGGTACCTTGAACCTTGCATTAACGTACAATGGGATGGGTATAATTCATTTAACAAGGTTGTGCTTAATTGGTCTCGTGATGTGAACTCTTGCAGTTGCCAGTTTTGTCCGGACTTTGTAGAGTTCAAAAATAAAACAAACAGGCATGTGGAGAAGGGATTCAGAGATTCTCTATGTTTCCTGCCTAAATTAGGGTTGTCCGTTTCCGTTCGGTTCTAAAGAAATTCGAATCGAACCCAAATTTTCGGGTATTTAATAAATGAAATCGTCGGGTTCAAGTTTAATTATGAAACCCTTTGGGTTCGGTTCCATTCGGTTCAGTTCGATTTCCAAATTCCATACAACAATTAAATTTGTTTTATATTACGATAACGCTACTTGAATTTGACTATAACATGTTCAATCATAACTTTTACAAAATAACGTAATTCAATCTCATGAGATACTTTTGCACCTCTCTTTGCTAAGTTCTTCATAAATTTGACTATTAAATTACAAAAGATGAAATAATGAGTTCATAATAATAGAACGACATAAACGACACTAGGTAGAATAAGAGAATTGGGTAAAACTTAAGTCAATTTAATTAAGTTGGGCTTGGCTGGAAATTAGAAATAATAAAATCATATTTTAGGTTTGGACTAAATTAATTAGTTAACAAATTTATTTTAAAAAATAAAATAATTTGACTTATTTTTTTAAAAAAAATTAGGGAGTTCTTGGTCTATAACTGAGAACTGAACAAAACTCGCCGGTCCTCGATTTAGATATCCGTTTGGATATTTAACTTAAGAAGAACCGTTTGATTCGATTCGGTTCGAGACTTTTGTCCAACCTCAGTTTAAATAGAAAATTTTCATTCTTTTCTCATTCCTTGGATTCCTGATTTTTTCTGTATTCCCAACTAGGGTTGGACAAAACTCTCGAACCGAATCGAGCGGTTCTTCATAAGTTAAATACTCAAACAGGTATTTGAATTGAGAATCGATGAATTTGAGTTGGTTCTCGGTTCTAGACCAAGAATTGAAGAACCGAATCTAAATGATTTTTTAATTTTTTATATTGAATTAATTAAATTATTTTATTTTTTTCTAAACAAATTAGCAAATTAGTTAAACAAATCTGCCAAGTCCAGCCAAATTAATTTTTTGTTAACTCAACATTTGAGCATTATCATTCATCTTTCCATTCCAATTTCATTTGGTAAATAGTAGTACGCCCCACTCCCGTATAAATTCAAACCATTTGATAATTTTATAACCTACATCCTCATTCCCAAATCAATTTTGAAGCTCCTTCATTTCTCCCTCGGTGGTAGTTACTGATTAAATCTCTAAGTTCAGTATAAGCATTAAAATGGATTTTGAAGCTCATTCATTTCACTAACGGCGGAATCTACTGATTTTGGTACTTTTTTTTCCTTTTCTATTTGAGGTAAGACTCATATATTCTTATCATTTTAATCAGTTACTTGGTTATATTGATATTTCTTTTGGGGGTTTCAACTTTTATTCTCTTTTAATTTCACTTCTTTGAATTTGGTATTGAATGTTTATTTCGGTACTTGTTGCATTGCAGTTGGTCACTAATTAATTCGGTTGTTTTTTAATATTAGAACCTACTTTTTGATATTTGTATACATTGAATTAATCTTATTGAATATTTTTAAATTGGAGTATGTTAATTTGTAAAAGTTACGAATGAGCATTTACAAATTAACATGCCATTAGTTGTATTTATGTAGTGTTGCTGTAAATGTTAAAAAAATTAATTATGGTACGGAACGGAACGGAACCCGAACGGTTACATAATTATATTTGAACCCGATGGTTCAATTTATTAAATACTCGAAAATTTTGGATCGGTTCGATTCTGAGGAGAACCAAACCGACACATGTTCAACCCTATTTCCAACCCAAGGCCAAAGATTGACGATGAATACTAGGTAAAACTGTGCTTCTACTTAAATTCTCAATTTCTCACCGTTGTTTTGTTTTTTTTTTTTTTTTTTTTTTTTGTGGGTTTAAACTTTTTAGATTCACAATTTTAATAAGTTGAAGACCTTCAATTACACTACGTGAAAGGTTGAAGGTCCAGCCCTAAAATTTCCATTCCTTGACTTTCCTCCATATTTCTGTACAAATTTCCAGGTAAAGACGAGCGAACGTAAATATTTTCAGGACGCGAAAATGAAGCAACCAAGAAAGGGAGAAATCGAGTGAATCTAGAGAGAGAATCTATAACAATATTTCAAGAAAAAAGGAAAGATCAGAAAAAGCAAGCTCAAGTCAAGACTCGGCCTTGATTACTCGTTCTCCCCCTTCACCTCTTCCCCAATTCAATTCAAGATTCATCAGAAAGCACCCATAAACGATAATCATGTCTTCATCTGCTCCATCATCTTCACATAACAATAATAGCACCGAGACACCAAAGCCCACATTAGAGATCAAGAAACCAACTTTCATAGCACAACATATGCAGAAGCCCACATGGGTCCTCCCCTACAGGACCCAAACCCTTCAAAGTCTATACACCGTAGGCAAGAAGCTAGGCCAAGGCCAGTTTGGGACAACCTTTCTGTGCACTGAGAAATCAAGCAACAGTCTTTATGCCTGCAAATCTATACCCAAGAAGAAGCTGATTTGTAAAGAGGACTATGAGGACGTGTGGAGGGAGATTCAGATAATGCACCACTTGTCAGAGCACCCAAATGTTGTGAGAATAAAGGGAACGTACGAGGATGTCCTATTTGTGCACATAGTAATGGAATTGTGTGCAGGTGGGGAGCTCTTTGATAGGATTGTGCAGAAAGGGCATTATAGTGAAAAAGAGGCTGCCAAATTGATCAAGACTATTGTTGGGGTGGTTGAGGCTTGTCATTCTTTAGGGGTTATGCATAGGGACCTTAAGCCTGAGAATTTCTTGTTTACTAGCGCTGATGAGGATGCTGCTCTCAAGGCAACTGATTTTGGCCTCTCTGTCTTCTACAAGCCAGGTATATATGGGAATCATTTTAGTAACGTATAATTCTTCTTTAATTTTATCGTGTTTGAATTGCTGGGTAATCCGAGTTTTGTGCAATCCTCATTTAGGTTTGGATGTGATATATTATCTTTTGTCTGTGATTGATTGGTCATTTGATGTTCATGGGTACAAGACACGATCCTTCTCTTACTAGGCACTTTGGTTTTAACTTGGGATTTGCCCCTATTTCTTGTCATTTGTCTATTCGATCTTGTTATTAAAGTTATCATTAACAAAGAAAGACCACCGATGGTATCTGATGAAAATCAGTGTGTCACTGATTTGTATAGAATTATTGATAGTAACACCATCTGCGATCACCATCAAAATCATCCATACTTGACGAAAATCAATATCTGTTGGTGATAGGTCTGGAATTATAAACAGCAATACCATCGGTGATTATCGACGCACATCCATTGGTGATTACCGACAGTAATGTTGGCAACAATCACCGGCTTCAGTCAATGATCATCAATGCAGAAGCATTTTTTTCTTCGCTAACAGTATTATTTAATTCTACATGTTGGGGATGTGTCTTGAGTACTTTTTTGAAGAATTGTGTGTTGGCATGTCCATGTCACTGTCCTACATTTCAGTCTTTCTAAGATGAAATTACTACATTCGAATTCATTTTTTTTTCAGATGAAACTTTCAGCGATGTAGTGGGAAGCCCTTATTATGTTGCACCCGAGGTTTTGCGCAAGCATTATGGACATGAAGCAGATGTATGGAGTGCTGGGGTCATTTTATACATTTTGCTCAGTGGTGTTCCACCTTTCTGGGCAGGTGTGTTCCTGCTTGCTTCATTCATTTATTTTGGATTATAAAGTCTTTAAGAATTCAGTTTCTATAATCCTACCAGTAACTAACACCTCTTACCTTTTCATATTGCTTCCAACTCCAGAGACTGAGAAGGGGATTTTTCGCGAGATATTGAAGGGAAAATTGGATTTTGAATCCGAACCATGGCCCGGCATTTCAGGTAGTGCTAAGGATTTGATACAGAAGATGCTGGATAGGAATCCAAAGACAAGGTTAACAGCACATGAAGTTCTATGTAAGAAACTTTCCTGAGGAGATGATTAACTCTGTCCTGGAACCATGGAAACAATTCTTGTTCAGCATGTTTATCACAATGACATGACTGTTTTCCTTTTCCTTTTCAGGCCATCCATGGATTGTTGACGACAGAATGGCTCCTGATAAGCCACTTGATTCTGCAGTTCTTTCACGCCTCAAACAGTTCTCTGCGATGAATAAACTCAAGAAGATGGCTTTACGTGTAAGTTTTTTTTTTTAATTCGAACCCATTCGTTTCTCTGAAAAAATGATGGATAATTTATTATGTGTGAAACCATAGGTATTTCATTTGTTCAATAATAATAAACACCAAAATTATCACAAATAAAGAGAACAGAGAATGTTGCTAAGAATAATTTTGACTTTTGAGGAATCTATTCCACTCCTAAAAGACTAACAGAAAATAGAGGCAAAAATCTTTTTAATTTGCTTGTTCCTAAAAACTTGTTTAGACATACTAGAGAACAAAGATATTGTTGCAGTAAGTGACGCTGATGTGAATCTGGCAGAGACTTAAATCTTATGAAGTACAAAAATGCTGACGTTGTATGGCTTTCTCTAATTTTTATCAATGTGGATTCAACTTCAGATCTTTTTTATAATCACATAAACAAACTATAATCGCAACACTTGCTATTTTGCTTGATTCCACTGAATCTAAATGTTAGAGAGATGAATAGTCAAGATTTAGGACTTGGGATATGGTCAAAAAGATCTCAACTTTTGATGTAAGTATATGTATGTGTTCTGTATGAAATTAGTATACCAATATTTGAATGCTGTAATTATGTCCTATGTCACTTTTGAAAACAAGAAAAGTAATAAAACTGAGAAAGAAGGCACATCTTGTTAATTTGATTATAAATATAGTAGTTGTGGCTTAGGGCTTGGGACTTGTATAATTTAGTAGAGAATCATATCGACCTTGAGTCATGTTTCCCCATCCAAGATTTTCCTACTCCCCGAGGAAATCGAACATTTTTGAGTTATATGCTTTAATTGGTAATAAGACTATCTAGTTTTTAAGAGTTCAAGTTGACGAGAGTATATATTCTGTAATTTATTTAACTGGAAAAAAATTAATTATCTTTTGTCCGAATTTTACTCGAGCAACTCCGACGTTTGAAAGAAGATGTCGTCTAATTAGGCCATGGAAAGAATTTTTTATTTTTTTTTTCTTTTCATTAAACAAAATTTGAGTCCTCATCTTTAGAACTGTAACCAATACTGATGGTTTAAAAGTTAGCTACTGAATTATACGTTTGAGTGCATCCAGTTTACTTTTTTTTTTTGAATTTTCCCCTTGCTACCAATTGATGTTAACACTCATTATTTGTCTCTTGCTTTCATAGTCACATTTCACATAAATGATAGAGCTGCACTATTTTACCTCAATTTCATATCTGATTTCCACATATAACAATGCATTTATAAAGTCAGCCATCAAATGAAGCTGTGCTAATGACGTTCTTTTGCTCTTCTGCAGGTCATTGCAGAGAGATTATCTGAAGAAGAAATTGGTGGTCTCAAGGAGTTGTTCAAAATGATAGATACAGATGATAGTGGAACTATAACTTTCGATGAACTTAAAGAGGGTTTAAGCCGAGTAGGCTCTGAGCTGATGGAGTCTGAAATTAAAGATCTCATGGATGCTGTAAGAACTCTCTGCTGCATTGTTTTCATTTTTGTGACTGTCATCTTCTATTTCAAATTGGTATAAATTGAATCTGTCTTGGTATTGGCAGGCGGACATCGACAACAGTGGAACAATAGATTATGGTGAGTTTCTTGCAGCTACAGTTCACTTGAACAAGTTAGAGAGAGAGGAGAATTTAGTTTCAGCCTTCTCTTTCTTCGACAAAGATGGTAGTGGTTACATAACTATTGATGAGCTTCAACAAGCCTGCAAAGAATTTGGTTTGAGTGAGCTTAACCTGGATGAGATGATCAGAGAGATTGATCAAGATAATGTAAGTTGTTTGCTCCCTGTATTTCTTCACAGAATTGGATATCTCTATATATAAGACTTGGGAGCATTGTTGGATTCAGTGTTAAGATGCTGAAACAACTTGCTCAAAATCATATCTAAAAACTTTGAGACGATTTTATTTAGGTCAAAGAAAAAAAGGGTGGGAATTGAATCCCCTACATCCTTTCACCAGATGATGTGTTAATGAAGTCGATGTAAAAATTATTGAATCCAGCAAAAGCAACCTTTTTCTGTCAGTTCTTCATTATGAAAGTCAAAGTTACAAGCTCAGATATGATTGGGGGCGTATGATATCGATTAGGCTCAAAAACTTTGATGCAGTCTTCTATATTAAAAATGAAAAACAAATCGGTGTCTGAGTGGGCTTTCATATGTCTTTATCAACTCCAAGTTGCCTTTCATTAACCTGCTTGCTGCTTTTATGTATAAATAGATCTGTTACATCAATATTTTTCCCCTGCAAAAAAAAAAAAAAAAAAATTGTGTATTTTTGTTTGTGCTTTTTACTTTAAAAAAGCTCGGTGATTGCAGGATGGACAAATAGATTATGGTGAATTTGCAGCAATGATGAGAAAAGGCAATGGAGGCATTGGAAGGAGAACCATGAGAAACACTGTAAACTTGGGAGATGCCCTTGGACTAGGACTTTTAGAAAGTAAAGAACGCAGCTGAGAACATTGCTCTGATTTCCCCTTTTCTGTTTTTCTTTTTAATTTTTATTTGCTATGCGAAGACTCTATCAATATTCTAATCCAGAAGGCTTATGTTATACGTTTGAACAGCTGCCCTCCCTTTAAACATGTTGCCATTTTGATGTGAGGCAAAATATAATCCAGTAGCTACTCGTATTTACTAGTCCTCCCAAGTTTGTTACTTTTGTGCTTGTGAATATGTCACTTCTGGATTTGTGAATATAGATATTGATTATCCTGGTATTTCTAGTACTTTTGGTGGTGTTTAATCCTTGAGTTATGCTAACATCGACGTGTTGTATTGACTGACTGTTAGTTGCCTTCTTGGTCAATTTGTAACAAATTACAACGAGATGGTTATATTTCGTTATTGAAGTGATCAATGATGACTTGAACATAATATTTAGAATAGAAATAGATTGCAATGATGCCTGATCCAGATCGCCGACTGCAAATGAAACAACTAGCATTATGTTTAGTTCTTTTGTCGGGGCAAGAATAGAACATTTCTACCACATGATCATCATCACTTCATATCATCAAATGAGAGGCATCTCCATTTTCTTTCACAGTACTAGCATTAGCCCCCGGAAGTTTAACATCTTCACTGTTAGCTTTCTCTACTCCAGTAATTTCAACACCTTCTTTGCCGTTTGCTTCTTTCTCCTTATCTCTTTCTCAGCCTTTAGCTTTTCTTCTTCCTCGGCTTTCGCTTTTACTTATTCCTTGGCCTTCGTTTTTGCTTCTTCCTCGGCCTTGGCTTTTGCTTCTTCCAGAGCATTGATCAATCTCACCAAACAAGCTTCTCATCCTCTTCGGTTGATTTGGGCATCAAGTTTTCTGCAACATCAGCAGGAGTCATTTTGGTTTCATACGAAGAGTTTATCAATCCTGGCAAACAGTTCAAGAGATTCAAGGTCCAAATAGTTCTTTGCTAAACTTTTGAATGCCTCAAAGCTACAGTACGATAATTCTTTATGCTTATCCATTCTTCCTCTCCGAATCAAAGTAGGATCTATGTTCATGAAAATATATTTCAAATTAAAACCATCGCAAGTGTATGGTTTGTTACAAGTAATAAAGTGGACCTTTTGAATCCGAATATCGTTCCCACAAGGATTGATTAGTTCTAATTTTAATTATTTGGACTTTAACCGAAACAAATAAAGGAAAGTGTTTGTGTTGATAAAATTATAAGTGAATGAATAATAAATATGCAAGTATGAATGAATTAATTAACTAAATGCAAATTAGATATGAATATGATTTGAAGTGTTTTCTAATATGTGATGAATGTGCTAGGATCACGAATTCTTAAGTAATAATCTATTTAACCTTAGTTTTACATCTTGACACACGATTGCAATATTGACAAATCAATGTTCCTAAATTATCCAATAATCTCTCTCGAGTAATGTTAAACTTATTCTCATATATGACCCAACTATATTTCTATGATGGATGTGAACATACGAAAATGCATGAGTTTTTATGAACATTTAAAGATTTACATAAGACATAGCAGTATATTTGTATCCCATATCAGACCATATGATGATTTATATATGTTGAATTTATTTCCTTTCTTTCGAATATATGAAATAAATCATCAAACCACACAATTATCGCGCACTATAATCATAGAAAAAATAAGATCATATAAATCATTCAAATATTCCAAAACATGTTTTTGATGTCAAGAATGTAAAATTAAGAATTAAAAATCAAATTACATAGTTCATCGTTTCATAACACAAATTAATCTAGTCTAGCATGATGGAGAGAAGAAAATCAGAAAAATAGATGAAGAACGACATCACCCGAATTAATCTTCAATTGAATCTTTGTATTTTTGGAGTTGATCTTCATGTTTTTGCCTCTTTTCTCTCTGAAAATCTTGAAAAAAACTCTCTCCCTCACTTTTGGACGGCCATAGGGTTTTAAAAGACGCCTCAAAATTTGTTTTCATAAGAGTTCTATTGAAATAAGGAAACCATAAAATTTCATGCCGGAATGGCCTGGGCGAGTGCCCAGTACAAAATGGGGCAGCCCCCAGGCTAAATCCTTTGCTCCTGTTGATGATTTTGAAGTTGGGCGGCCGCCCAACCAAAATAACTGGGCAACCTTTGCCCAGACTAAATTTTCGCCACTTTTCTTTTCTGCCATTTTTTCATTTTTTCTTCCATCTTGGTCCTCCACATCAAATTACTTCAATTTTAGTACTTCAACTTTTACTCAAATGCTTGTTGGTCCCCAAACTTCCATCAATTTGTCGATTTATCATTCTTTCTTTTCCAATTGCTTAGAAACGAGTCCAAAACCAAAATAAAATAAAAAATAACCTTAGTTAAACAAAATGTAATAATAAAACGATACAAAAACTTAGTAAAATGGCCCCGAATAAGTGCACAAAAATGCACTTATCAATCTAGCTTTTCCACATAATTATTTGTAAAAACAAATATTCTTTCTCCACCACAAGCCGACCAAAGCCCATCAATGAAGTTCAGAAGTCCGGATAATGTAACCTGACTATTCTTGTTATTTTCATCCTCCTCTTTTTTTTTTTTTTTTTTCTTAACTGGATCCGCCTTTTCTTCCCCTTTTCTTCCTTTGGCCTGTAAGATCGAGAGAACTTAGAGAACAATCAATGTCCTCTATCACAATAATAGATTTACTCGACGTGTCTATCAGCAATTTTCTCAGCTCCGTGTTGTCTATAACTGCCGTCAATTCAAGATCATAAACATCATATTTCAAAAGATTAGCCATGGCAACGATCAGTGGCAGACCCAGGAACTCAAGTCAGCACGGGCGATCGTAGTCTGTAGATTGTCAACCGTTGTCAGTAATAAAATATTAAAAGCCCCGTTTAAATTTTTGCAATTGCATTAAACCGCTAATATGTAACATATAAATTATGGTAAAATTTATTCCAAATTTCATGAGTGCCATAATGGTCAGCGTCCAATATCCTAAACTAGGGGTCACCGGTTCTAAACCTCTCCTTCTTCCATTTATTTTGGCAAAAATGGTAGATTTAAACATATTTTAACACTAAAAATGTTGGCAAAAGGATTCGAAACTAGGACCTCTTGTGTGAAAAACAACTTCTAGCCAACTGAACTACAAGGACTTACTGTAAAAAAAGGAACATACCAGGTATATAATTAAAACATTTGTTCATTGTCCAAAAGAAAAAAAAACTGTTCCGGCGGATCCAGCACGGGCTGCCGCCGGGGCTCTCGGGTGCTGGGTCCGCCACTGGCAACGATCATTGTGGACTTCCAGTTCCAGGTAGACTGTAGAGGAGATACCCCCGCTTCCATGCCTTGCCAATCTTGGCGTAATAATCTTTTCCCTCAGTAAACCTGATCAGATCTTTGGTAATGTCATCCTTCTTGTTTGGCTCCAAAGCTAAAGTGTCAAAAATTGCTGGATGTTCGAATGCCACATGGCTCCAGTTGCTTCTCGTGAATCTGTTCCAATTGTCACTCTTTACTATTTGTATACAATTTCCTCGGCCTTACCTTTACAGCAATAGCCTTTCCCTCTTCTAAAACACGTTTCAGGTAATAATTGGTAATGATATCCCTGTGCTTCTTGTGGAAAGTGAGTATGAAATACCTGTAGGCATCCTCCCTTGGATAAAATGAAATGGATTGCCTGTTGGGAGTGACACGGTTGGCAGCCCACCAAAGCTTGATGCCCTGGAATTCATCGGTGACCTCTTGATGGTCCGCCATGCTAAGAACTATATCCTGGCTATCGTGTACACGTTGGCCTTGAGATGCTTCGCCTGCTTTTTAAGATTTTTCATTCAGATACCTTTTGCTGGCAGCAAATGCTTTGCTGCGATGAAATTCATCACCTTGATATTCTGGAAAAGTAATCTTGATAATAAGGGTAAACTATGTTCATGATTTTGTAGATGTAATGTAACGCTTGTTTTCGTCGGTCATAGGGGAAATAATTCTGAAACATGGCATAAGCCACCATTAAGCCTGCAATTGTAGAGCCTGCTCCTGTCATCATTTCTCTAACGGTAAACAACATTTTGGTGCTCGTGCTCTTTTTCTTTTTTACACACTCTTGGATATCTGATTTACGAGCTTTGTTTTTGCCGTTATATATATGAGCTGCTGCTGCATCAGTTGGAGCATACTTAAGTCTACATATTGGTCTTTTTTTAATGTTGATTTCATGCAAAGACAAAATTATCAACAATCATTTGTGTTTTATGCATCTCTTTAACATTATATGTTTTTGGTAAGCATCAGTAATATATTGTTCCTAGTGCCGACCATTGGCCACAGGGGAGGGAGGGGGGGGGGGGGGGTACCTGGGGGGGCCTGGACTGCCTAGGGGTCCCCCCCCCCCCTCCCCCTCCCCCTCCCCCAAATTTTGACAATTTTTTTTATTTTTTATTTTTTTTGTATTTGAAAAAGTTTTTCATGAATTTCATAATGTACATTTTTCTTGGAGTATTGAGATTTCAGGTTCTCTAAGTATTGGAGTGTTTGTGTGAGAAATATTTTATTGTAGGAGAAGTTAGGAATGACAAAAAAGCTCGCCGGCTCGGAAAAAGCTCGAGCCGGGTCTGGCTCGGGCTCGGTCACAACGAGCCGAGCCTCATTTTTTTGGCCGGGCTTTGCTAGGCTCGGGCCCAAAAAAGTTCGAGCCGAGCCTGAACTTTTTTCTTTAATTCATTTCTCCATCACGAAGTACCAACTTCCCTCATTTTAATAGATAATGTTAAAAAAAAAAAAAAAAAAAAATCGGGGGCAGCACTCTGGGAACCCCCTATTTCAACGGGCTGGCTCCGCCCCTGAGTGGCCATTCAAGATGAAGAGAAGGTGTTTTTTATGCACATTGGGCCTAGTTTTGTGAAAGAAATACAACACAACAAATACGTGTACTTTTCAAATGAATTTTAACTCATCCCATAGACTTAAAGTCAAATCAGATAATAAAAAATCCAGATTCATGTGAACTTCGCTATCTCATGATCTCATTGTGAGTGTTTCGAACCCAATTGAACACTTCATCGTAATAGAGACTAGCATTGACATCATCTTCATTACATCACTGTGAATTTAAAATTTTTAGTTTTGGTTAGTAATCGTCCCTTCCTTTTCTTCGGCTTCATCAGCAGGAGTAGAGAGACCTGATCTTGGCAAACCTAGACTGACTTATCTGTTTTTGTATCCACATAATAGATCCATCTCTATTACTAATTGACACGAAAATCAAAGATTTGCAAGAAAGTCAAAAAGATTGAGGTTATACACAATCCAGCCATGTGTACAAAAAAATGCTGGTAGAATTTCCACAGGATACACTTGGACAGGTTTCTATTGAAAAAAAAAGTGCAACATCTGGTGAAATTCTGGCCACATTGCTTCTGTACAAGCAAATAAATTTGGTTATAGATAGTATAACCTAATCACGATTTAACAGAAACAGGTAGAAAACCATTTCATTCGTGCATTAGTTTCACGGGTTACATTTCTTCTTAGCACAGAAAGGGACACCATGCGGCAGTAGTCTGCTTCACTAGACTACTTTTCCGCCTTTTCTCGTTTGTTTTGGGACGAAAAAAAATCTGATTACAATTTGTAAAAAGTTTGCAATATAAAATTGAAATGCATTAAACGTAAATTGATCGTTGATTGATTGAAAGCAAAAAATTACAATTGCTAGTATAGGGAACGAACGCTAGAAAGTTTGAAAGATGTTTGAAAGACTAATATCCCATATAATAGCATTCGGAACAAAAACCTAAATGATAGGATTAGACGTTTAAATAACGAGGAATCATACTAAACCTTTACCAATATCATATCTATTTTAAAATTAAATAAACTATTACAATAGAAAAGAAATTACAACTCAAATTTGAACTAATATTTACAATGTACAGTCGAAGTTGGGCAAACTGCGGCTACGATAGGGTTAATTGGCTTAAGTAAAGCTCCAGTACTTGACATTGTTCCTCATTTGTTTTGGCGACGTCCTCGGAGCAATCAATGAATGATTTGTTTCAATTAGTGGTTTGAAGGATTCAATTTGTTTCTCACTTTTCCAAGTATTCTTCTCGCTGTTGCATCCGCTCCATTTGACCAAGACTCTTGATGATATTTTCTAGAAGCTCGAGTAATTTGATGGTCAAGAATCTTTTCAGCGAGCTTTTTTTCGGCTCTTTTCAATTCAAACACATGTCGCTTTGGTTCATTTCTGGATGCGTCCTCCTTGTGACAAAGTATGGTTTAAGTACACCAACATGAAGGACCTTATGGATTTTGCACCATAAGGGAGTGCAACTCTGTATGCAACTTTTCCAATCCTCTTCACTATAAGTAATGATCTAATATATTTTGGCACCAATCTTGAGTTTTTCTCTCTTATCGGTTTATAATAGTTTCTATCAGAGAGTTTTACCATGACCAGATCTCTAACATTAAATTCAAGGAAACGGCGCTTCAGATCTACAGACTTTTTGTACCGTTTTCGAGCTTTCTCAATATAACTCCTAGCAATTTCAATGTTTCGTTCCCACTCTTGAGAAAAGTTTTTTGCTTGAGGGGACTTGGTACTTCGATCAATATCCACGGTATGAGAGAGTAACGGTTGCTGGCCAGTAGCAATCGCAAAAGGACTCTTATTGGTGGAATAACTCTTTTGGGCATTGAAACACATTTTCTGTGAAATAGAGATAAAGTGCCAAAAATATTCTTCTAGCATAGAATTGAAACGCTCCGTCTGCCCATCAGATTGTGGGTGAAAACTAGAGCTTATGCTCAAAGTTGAACCAAGAAGTTTGAACAACTCGGTCCAAAATATGCCATAAAATCGAGGATCCCGATCACTGATGATGTCCTTAGGCAGTCCCCAGTATTTGGCATATGTTTGAAGAAGAGTTGAGCTGTCTCTTCGACTGATACACATACTTGGGCACTGTGATGAAAGTTGCATACTTAGATAGACGGTCTACCACGACGATGATGGTGCTAAAATCTCCAACATTTGGCAAACCAACAATGTAGTCCATCGATACACTCTCGAATGATCTAGTTGGGACAGAAAGAGGCTCTAGCAAGCCTGTATTTTTCTGATGATATGCCCTATCTTGTAGACACACAAGACAAATTAAATACCAGACAAAATATTTGTAGAATCATAAAACTTGTCAAAAAAAATTTAGTTTTAAAAACTAAATGCCAATCGTGCTCATTTAAAATAGTATCGTCGTCATATCTCATAGGCATACTGTTATAAAATTCAGTAATTAAATGTTCGAAACATTCACATGATTTTAATAATAAGTATGTGGAGTTCCATCTATGCCCTACATCATTAATAAAGGTTTTTGTATGCGACACCCCAACTTCGCCATAAAATTGGATGACTAGTATCAACATCAACGTTATCCAAATCAATTGGATAACTACCTTCATGAACGTCGAAATCTTGAATATTTTCTGGAATGGGTAATTCATTTAGACCGGCAAATTCATTTCCAAATTGACTTTAGGCAAGTGTTTCGCCTCCGACACTAAACAAGTTTTCAACAAACGATCCTGGATCCATTTGTGAATGATTGAAATTGAATGTTGAAGATTTGAAGTAGAATTGAGAAGTAAATGAAGATTATGTAGTAGTATAGAAAATAAATTGTAAAATTAATATTATAACTCGACAATGTAAAAATAAAATGTAGAAGAGTATATATTATAGAATGATGATAATGATTTGTAAATAAATTGTAGAGAATGAGAGATTGATAGTAAGTTAGGTGGGAAAAAATGTTGTAATGACTGTGTATTTATAGGGAAAGAAATAATAATAATTAAGAATCGAAATGGTCACCGAAATTTCAGTGACCATTCCCGATCACTGAATTTGAAAGTTCATTTTTTTTTTGTATGAGCCACGAGCAAAGTCGGCTCGTGGGCTTGCTGGCGAGCAGCTCGTCTAAATGACGATGCGAGCCCACCAGCTCGCTCAAGCTCGTCTTTTTGAAGAGCCCGAGTCGGCTCGGGCTCATTTTTGCTAAGCCGACTAGCTGTTGGCTTGGTTGCCATCGTTAGTTTGTTGTAATTGTGCTCCCTGAAAGAGCACCCATAGAGCAAATGGTGGCCAAGTCGGCCCAACGACTGAGAGCATCGGTAACATGATTGCTATTCAGGACGATACTCTAGCATAAAATCGAACTCTAAAAGAAGTTCTTGCCAACGAGCCTGTTTGCTTGATAGTTTCAGTTGTGGCAAAAAGTGACTAACCGCAATGTTATCTGTCTTCACAATAAATGGAGACCTAAGCAAATAGTGATGCCATCCTCTTAGGCAATGGACTATCGCCAATAACTCATTTTCATGCGCTGAGTAACGACGTTCTGCCTGATTTAGCTTTCGGCTCTAGGCTTTCATATGCTACCGGATGTCCTTCTTGCATAAGGACTCCACCAAGTACAAAGTCCAAAGTATCGGTATGCACTTCGAAATGCTTAGCCATATCTGGTAAGGCTAACACCGGGTTCGTCCACAAAGATTTCTTCAACCTTTCGAAAGCACTTTGACATTAGGATGATCAGTCTCAATCCTTATCCTTCTTTGTCAACTCGGTAAGCGGCAATGCAATTTCTGAGTATCCTTTCACAAATCTTCGATAGTAATTGCATAACCCAAGAAATGAACGCACATCGTGTACATTCTTTGGTGGTTGCCAATCTTTGATGGTTGTAAACCACCATAAAATCGTCCAAGAACTTGTGAAGTATCTAATTCATCATCGTACAAAATGTTGCTAGAGCATTTGTCAAGCCAAAAGGCATCACCTTAAATTCAAATGCTCCATATCTTGTTATCACCATAGTTTTTGCTTCATCTCTCTCCTTGATTCGAACTGCCAGTATCCGGACCTGAGATCAATCTTTGTATAGTACCTAATCCGGCTCAATCGATCGAAGCAATCGGCGACTATTACGATAGAGTCAATCAATTGATCAAGTAATTATACTTCAATTTTATTTGAATAGTTTTATTTCAATAAGGTTATTTCATACAATTCCATCACTTGGACCCGATAAAAATCGATAATGTGGCAATTAATCATGATGGTCATTATTTATTTCCTAGAAATTGTATTTATTCCCTGCAACGACTATTGTCCACGTGTTGGTCGTCGGTAATTGACTATCACGCCATCAATTTTCGTCACTGAAATTTTATAGGGGTACCTTGATTGAAACCAAATTAAGCCCATGTTTGGTCCCCGTTTGGCTCCCATTTTTTCCCATTACCTTACATTAATTTTTTCATTCTCTTCATTTCAACAACACATTCATCAAATAAAATAATATTACACACAAATCTAAAAAACTTCGTTACTTTTCTACCACACATTCTCCCATCAATCACTATTCCAAAAATTTTTAACATCCCAAAATGGGGGTCAAACCGGGGGCTTTGTACACATTTTCATTTTTCTACTCATTTTCAACCACACATTCTTCAATAAAATAATATTTTTCATCACATCAATAACTTTTCCTTCTTTTTCAACTACACATTTTTCATCAATCTACTATTACAGAATACATTCTTTCAAAATAATGTGGCTCAAACACACCTAAAATGTTGTTATTTAATTAAATTAATATGATGTATAATTATCCAATTGAATAAAATTGAAGCACAATTACACACTCGACAATAGAGTAAAAATATAATTACTACAAATAGAATTTACTAATCCTTTCACTTTTATAGGATCTCCAATAGACTCTCTAAATATAAAATGTTCTACATTTTAAAGAGATAATGCTTACAAATAAACTCTCTATTTTAACTTATAGAGAATGTGTTTGATTCTTCAAATTTAGAGAGTCGAACTCATTCTCTATTATTAGTGTATCATGATTGCATTTAATAAATCATAGATTTCATTAAACCACTATTTAGACCATTCAAATCACATTTAAATTGATTGGTTATTGACATATAAATTTATGTTAAATAAAGTATGAGGAGAAATCGGTAAATGTTTTCTAGAAAAAAGCAAAATTTAGAGTCAAGATATAAAGCATAGTTGGAGTAGATCGACCGGCTACAAATGAAACAATTAACAATTTTTATTTTTTGTTATTTTTTCAGCAAGATTAGAACATTTCTACTACATCAACATTAATCTGATATATATTCGCTGAACCCAACTTATTGCTGCAAATCATTGAATCCGTTCCCATTTTCACATAATATCATCAATGAGAGACGTCTTCATTTTCTTTCACGCCATTAGCCGCCGAATGTTTAGCATCTTCACCATTTTCTTTCACTTCTCCTTTAACACCTTCTTTACCATTTTCTTCTCTCTCTTTCTCAACCTTTAGCTCCTCAGCTTTCGCTTTAGCTTCTTCCTCGGCCTTGGCTTTTGCTTCTTCCAGAGCCGTAATCAATCTCAACAAACAAGCTTCTTCATCCTCTTCAGCTGATTTAGGCATTAAGTTTTCTGCAACATCAGCAGGAGTCATTTTGGTTTCCTCCAAGAGGCTATCAATCCTGGCAAACAGTTTATGAGATTCAAGGTCCAAATAATTCTTTGCTAAAACTTTGAATGCCTCAAAGCTACAGTATGATAATTCTATATGCTTATCCATTCTTCCTCTCCTAATCAAAGCAGGATCAAGTTTTTCCACATAATTCGTCGTAAAAACAATTATCCTCTCCCCACCACAAGCTGACCATAGGCCATCGATGAAATTCAGAAGCCCGGATAATGTGACCTGACTATTCTGGTTTTCCTCCCTTTTTTTAATCTCCGCCTTGACTGGATCCTTATCCTTTTCTTCTTTCTTTTCATCCTCTGTCTTCTCCTTCTTCTTCTCCCTTTGGCCCGTAAGATCAAGTGAACAATCAATGTCTTCTATTACAACAATAGATTTACTCGACGTGTCTATCAGCAATTTTCTCAGCTCCGTGTTGTCCTTAACTGCCGTCAATTCAAGATCATAGACGTCATATTTCAAAAGATTAGCCATGGCAGCGATCATGGTGGACTTCCCAGTTCCAGGTGGACCGTAGAGGAGATATCCCCGCTTCCATGCCTTGCCAATCTTGGCGTAATAGTCTTTCGCCTTAGTAAATCTGATCAAATCTTTGATAATTTCGTCCTTCTTGTTCTGCTCCATGGCTAAAGTATCAAAACTTGCTGGATGTTCAAATATCACATGGCTCCACTTGGATCTCTTGTATCCGTGCCAACTATCACTCTTATTGTTAGTGTACAATTTCCTCTGCCTTTCTTTAACAGCAATCTCCTTTCCCTCATTCAAAACATGTTTCAAATAAGAGTTGGTGATTATATCCCTGTATTTCTTGTGGAAAGTGAGTGTGAAATACCTGTTGGCATCTTCCCTCGGATAGAACGAAATCGACTGCCTGTCGGGAACAAGATGGTTGGAAGCCCACCAAAGCTTGATCCCCTGGAATTCATCAGTGACCTCTTCGTTATCTGCCATGCTAAGAACTATAGCCTGGCTGTCTTGTACAACGTTGGCCTGTAGATGCTTTGCCTGCTTCGAGGAATTCTTATTCAAATACCTTTCGATTGCAGCAAATGCTTTGCTGCGTTCGAATCCATCACCCTGATATTCTGAAAACGTAATCACGATGTAAGGATAGAGCACACTCATGATCTTGTGGCTGTATCGTTTCAGAGGTTTTCGAAGTTCATAGGGGAAATAATTCTGAAACATGGCATAAGCCACCATTAGGCCTGCAACTGCAGAGCCTGCTCCTGTCATCATTTCTACTATGGTGAACAACATCTTTGTTTGTGTTTTCCGGATGTTATTTAGAAATCTGATTTATGAGCTTTCACATTGTTGCCTGTATATATAAGAACTGAACTAGCTGGAGTCTGACTTGGTGAGCAAGTCTTTTGATTAGTCCTTTTCTAAAACGCGTTAATTATGCCCATGACCTCTTATACCAATTGTTGAGAATTCAAGGATGATGTATTGTTCGATACCACTTGATATAAAACCAACAATCGGATTGAGCTGTTGAAGTTATATGACACAATAATGTAGCATTTGATCACAAACAAAAGAATAAGAGAAGACAAAAAAATATGGTAAATGAATTATTATATTTTATTGCACTACAAATAATGAAGATGGAGAAGTATTACAATGAAGATGACGGAACCGAATCGGACCATGTCTCCCTATAAATTTTAATTCCTACCAAACACAATTTAAATATAGAAAATTTTGATTCAATTTGATTCTGACCGAATTGGACCATGTCCAGCACTATAAATTACAATTCTTCATCCAGTGACTGTAGCCAATGAAGATGACGAGACGGTGTTGAGATTGAGGACCAGTCTCCACCATATGCCATAGACTTCAAGTCAATATCAAACGATAAAAAATTCCAAGAAATTGCTCCATTTCAAATCCAAATTGAACACTGCATCTTCTTAAAAAGTAAAGCTGCGTTCACGGATCGACATCATCTTGCTTACATCACCGTGGATATATTAATTTATTAAACAACTATTTAAACGAGAAAATAATGTAGGGTCCGTTTGACGCAACTTTTGAGACCAAAATTTACTTTTGGACGCGTAAGACTAATTTTATGAAAATATTTCTTCTAGTTAGAATAGCTATTAGAGACACTTCTAGAATAAAAATTATCGAAGACATCAAAATTTTGTCATCGCTAGCACTAGTTTGGGGCTAGGTTAGTGGGATCAACATCGACGTCGATAGGGATGTGATTAGGAGGTGGTGAAGCTGATGGCAAATTTTTAAGCCTGAGTTGGTGGTTTTTTGGCAGTTGGTGGAAGGGGAACTTGTATTTTTCTGGTGCGGTTGGCAACATCGTAACATCTCCAATGATTTATAATATATTTGGTGCAATTTTGTGTAAACTCTTCAATTGTTACACCAAATTTGGTGTAAAAGTTACAAAAAATTTATACAAAATTTGGTGGAACCATTGGAAATGCTTTTTACATCAAATTTTACACCAAAATTTATTTTAAATTATTTCATTAAAATTATATTATTATTAAAATCGTGAAATTAAAAATCATATTTAATGAACTAACAATATTGCGTTTATTAATAAATTTATCAAAATTTAACTTTTTAATTTTTTTAATTTATTGTATCAATAATTATTACCTAATACTTGATTAGAATTTAAAATTAAATGTTAAATAAAAATAACCATCACATTAAAATAATTATAAATAAATTCAATTCTATTAATTCTAAAAGATAAAAATGGATATAGATGAAACAAAAAAAAAAAGTTGTAAAAGGGAAGAGAGGGCAAAATGAGGAATATAATTACTTCAAGTTTTGAGTAACGCTATTCATTATACCAAACTTTACACCAAATTTGGTGTACAATTAGAGTGGTTTTCGCACCTAATTTACATTAAACTTGCCTAACCATTGGAAATAGTATCACAACTGAGTTCCATCGGCCACAAGGGGGAAACGTCGAAAGATTTTTTCATCTTTTGTGTTAGATTTTTTTCTTTCTTATTTTAATCAAAATAAGGGTATAAATTTCTTTTTAATAAAACAGTGACTAAGACTCAATTGGACGGTTCATTTGGATCCAAACCCTCCAACATAGGAAGTTAAGGGCCTAGGGTGTCAAAAATAAAAGATTTAGGACTCCATTGTCGTAGTAATCAAAAGTTTGGGACCCTCACTCGATTTCATTTCTTTTAACCAAAGGTCATTCATATATTCTATAATGCTGACAAAAAGCCAGTGGCCAATGAAAGATGAAGAGAAAATGCTTTTACACCCATTGGACCGACTCTGCATTTTCAGCCCATAAATAATGCAATGGACGTAAAAGTCAAATAAACCATACAGATTCCTAGAAATTCATAGCACATGATCCACCTCAAACCCAGATTTAAGGCATGTGAAAAACTTGCATTACAACTCACCATCGCGTGCTATGAATCATGTGCTAGGAATACAGGCAATTTAATTATATTATAAATGCGAAGAGATAATATGTAAACGTTGTTGACGTGGTCCACTCACTTTCACCTAGCATTTTGTCATGCACGCACGGACAAATCGTTAAGGACACATGGCCTTCTCAGAAGATGAGGGGGGGGGACCAAGTGCACCCAACAATTGCTTATAAGGATATTTGGATGTAAGACATACTATGGATGTGAGCCACAAGAGCATTCAAAAACAAGGGATCGATGTAGAACCGATTTTATAGAGTAAAAAATGATAAAGAAAAAATAACTTTATGAAACGAAGGGTGCATTTCATTGTGAGCATGGAATTTGCATGAAAAGAAAATAAATTTAGACAATTCAATTGTCTAGAAATTATTTGCATGGAAATTATTAATTAAATGTGTTTGATTGATTTAGTTTTCAACTTAGAAAATATTATATTTGTCCATTTTTTTTAGTTGGTAGATGAGAGAGAGGTGATGGATGAGCGAGAAAAAGAGATAATGAATTACCTAGAAAATAAAAACTACATCTTCCTAAATAAAATATTCTTTTCTGTTTTCAAGAAAAATATGGTCACATGACCAAAAGTAGAAAAATATTTTTCGTGGAAAAAAATTATCAATCAAACAATACAAAAGTATGAAAAAAAAATAGGAAATTAAGTAGAAAAAACACATTTTCCATGAAAATATTGGCAATCAAACGCATCTAAATGTGATATTTTATAATAGAAAATGAAGAATTGTCACCGTTGGATTAAGAGATATGTGGCATCATCTTGATGGCAAAATATCTCCTTCTAGGCGTTACTTCATCAATCATAAATTGATTGACATTTAATATTTTGGAAAAGTGTCAACCTTAAAATCTAGGTTTGACATGTGGAAAGTAGACTCATAACTTGACCATTGAAGCATCTGCTATAGGAATGTCATATTAATCAATTATAGAAAGATCTTGTACGAAAAATCTTGTGGAAGAGGTGAAGTGGGGAATGTTTTCCATCAACAAAGAGGCTAATTATCTCGATTCCCTTTTGCAACGGTTATACCATCTCGCCTAGGTCATGAAGAGTTAATCTCTACATGCACCACCGTGAATGAGTTTAATGAGGATGAGGTAGTGATTCTACCTGCCTGTGTTTATGAAGTAGATGAGAAGGATGAAGAGGTGATGAAACATGATTGTGTTAATGACGTTGGTGATAAGGAAGAAGAAATTATGAAACATGTTTGTGTTAATGAAGTGGTTAATAAGAAAGAAATGAGTTGTTTTTCTTTGAATTTGGATGATCCTGAGGATTGGACAAATGTTGATCAAAGTACGAGAGATTATTTAGTTGAAATGGGTCCAAAAAGAATTGATGGCATCGTGTTTCCCAGAGATTGTGCAAAGAGACAATTCGATTCTTCATAATACAAACGTTACTATTAAATGAGCAAATAATTGATAGAAGATGGCTAGTGTATTCAGTATCTACGGACAAGATCTTCTGTTTTTGTTGCAAGTTGTTTAAAACACCAAAAAAGGTTACCAAAGATATAATGGATTGGCTATGTTATCAATAGAGAAAGATAAGTTCAACAATTAAATTATTCAGATTTGATTAATGTTTTTGCCTCTAAAACAGCGAGGCGAATAATATTTAACCGATTGTTTGAACTCTTGTCGGTTTTGTTATTTCATAATATAAATATTTTGTTCTTTATATTTGTTTGTTATTTTACTGTTTAGTTTTAAGTTAGCAATATGTTACATAATACATTGTTGGATTTTGCATTTACGTTAATATTTTTTTTTTTGGTGTGGGGGGGGCAATTCTTGGAGTTCGTCTTAGGCCTCGAAAATCATAGGACCGACCCTGGGTACATCACTTCGACTACCTTATATATGGCTTCACATCGATCAAGATGGTATAGTGATATTGAGTACATGCTTAACTGAACTTGCTAGTTGGCAGCCATGTGGCTATAATCTAAAGCCTCATTAGAAGAGATGTGATTGTCGTATCCAAAAACTTGTATATTATCTACCTCCAAGGTAAGTGGCAACAGATTAATGAACCACTGGGGGTCAGTGGCGAAAACAAACATTTTTAGTTGGAGGCACATTAAAGCTCTGTCCTTTCCTGAAGAAAACTCATGCAGCTGTTGCAAAAATCGACACCTCAATCAAATCCTATAAACATCAAATATTTTGTTCTTGATTTTTGAATTATTCATATCTGACCCAAGAAAATGCAAATTTATATTTAAAAAAATTATTCATTAATAATTTGCTCATCATTTTCATCAATTTGATTTTGAACAGTTATTTTATTAACATTTTGCCCATCACAAGAAAATGCAAATTTACAATTAAAGAATTTATAATGTATTTGATACAAGCAATCAATTTGAGTAATCGAAATGAAAAGTATATAACCAATATTCAATACTAGTAATCAATCAAATAAACACAATTTGTTAAATGTAAGTCAAATTGGACATAATCATTTCAGACATATTCCATATACACAACTTGATATGAGAAAAATGCAAGTATAGGTTATAATTACTAACTAGTTGAGCAATGAGAAAGAACAGAACATGAGAAAATGTACTACATTGCAAGATCATCGTATTCCTTTGTCTTGTTTTTAGCATATGCCTCGCAGTTTTTGAACCTCAATATTGGTATCTAACCGGACTTGTCGATCTGCAAGAGATGACATGATCTTGTGAATATATATAGACAAAACTCAATTCTTTATATGTGCCACATAATAGTTTATTTAGAAGTGGTAAGAAGAAAAAGTATTCAAATTTTCTTTAGTTTCATATAGATGAAATCGATAAGCGCGTTTTAACACATTTATACCTTAAACTAGTTAATTATTGAGTAATTCACAATCATGTCATTATTGCTTTTATAGGTCAAAATCCCACAATTGAGGGAGAACAATGCAAATGAAGAGAAAATGGACTAAAAGTGCACAAAAAGTGAACTGGGGATCAATGTGCACAAGTGCCAAAAGTTGAAGAACCTTGAATGCAATTTATCAAGGACATGATTGAAATAAAAGTCAAAAATTGAGGATCAAAATGTGTAAGATCAACGTCGAGGGACCTAATGTGCAATTATTGGAGGACTTAAAGCTCAAAAATGGAGGCAAAACATGAGTACATGACCCCGTGCATGGGCCAAGCCCTCATGCGACTCCTTGAGCCAAACGGCGCGCGCTAGGGGGTAGGTGCGGGCCAAGCCCTCAACTTTGATCTTGTACATTTTGGCCCTTTTAACTTCTATTTCAGTCATGCCCTGATAAATTTCATTCAAAGTCCTTCAACCTTTGGTACTTGTGCACTTTGATCCCCTCAAGTTCATTCTTTGTGCACTTTTAGTCCATTTTCCCTTCCTTTGCATTGATCTTCCTCAAGTGGGGGTGTTGACTTATAAAAGCAATATTGGTACGATTGTGAGTTAAGCGATTAATCAATAATTAACTAGTTTTATGTCTACAATCAGAAAATTCAATGCACAATCAACAGTCTTACCTCAATGTGCATACCCTTTCCTATTTTCCAGGAGTCAATACAACAGCCATGCCATATTTTGGATGTGAAGACTGGCAGCCACATAAAGAGCAACCACGACCACCATGGAAAATTACAACTTCAAAGCCAAGCAACGGAGGTAAGTGGAGACGAAATGAAGGTGCTTCTACAGGTACTGGGATGCGGTTTTTTAACGTGTCAACATGTCATATACTTGAAGTAATTATCAGAAACATTACAGAATCTAAGAAATCAGTTGTCTGGTGATTGCATTTAAGTATTTCAAACAAGATTGAACACTACATCTTCTTAATAAAGCCACGCAGTTTTAACATCATCCCGATTGCATCACGGTGGACATAAACAAATATTCAGACGAGAAAAAGAAAAACATAACTAGACTGACATGAGTGTTCGGGCCAAACTTAAAGCTATCTTATGTTGCAAAATATCAGATCTTTCCATCTAAACTAGCTATAGCTCAGTTAGTTTTCTTCTCATCTTCCTTTTGTTCAGCTACATCAGTAGTAGAAGCCTGATCCTCTTCGGCAGCAAAACCAAACTCATTCACCCGTTTCCTATCAACGGGATAGACCCATTTTTGATATATATATATCAAAAATATAAGATCTGCAAAACCAAAAGAGAAAGGTCACATATATATATGAAATAAAACCTGACAGTAAACCATCTCATTCAGACTTCAAAATTTAAGGAATGCAAAATTTATACTAGAACTCACCATCACGGAACACAGAAAGTCGATGTAGTGTTGGCATTTTAATTACAAATGCAAAGAGATCATCAATAATTGTATTCAGAAACTTGTAGGTCATCTGCCTCCAAGGTAAATGCGCGACAGACTTCAGCTTATAGTTGATGAACAACTGGGGGCACATCATAATAAAACCTACAGCAAAGAAAATGAAATATAGCTACATTATCAAGATCATAATAAAAATGAGAAGAAAACCTACATCATAATAAAAATGTGAAGGAACAACATGCGTCTGGCAATTTCTAGAACAAGAAAAATGGTTCAATTATGAGAGTATATCTTGCTCAGCTTAAGATCAATTAAACTTAGTTACTTAAAAATTCATTAAAACTCGATGAACTGACCACAAATGACCTTTTAAACATGATCGAGCAAACTTCTATCCACTTGCTAATTTTAAACACAGGTGTCCTCATGGAATTTTTCAAGAAATAGTCTCTTTGGCCCATAGATAATTTCTGCAAAAAGCTTTTCCTTCTTTAGTGATGCATATTTAAAAAAATTACGCAGTTTTTTTAATCAATTTATAATCAGTGCAATAAATCGCGATATAATCTCATTTGCTACAAAAATTTAAATTAATTATCAATAAGAATATAATGCTTCTGATTGTCAAATTGCATAGACCGACAAAATCCATGATAATCGAATTCTTTGATCCCCAGTCAAGATTCCATTTTAGCAAGTCACGTTTACAACCAAGGGATGAACTCCACACACAAGCTATATACCAAATGACCCATAATCAATATGTCTATAAAAAGTTCACATCCACGTATATAAAGATCAGCATTTCATTTTACACATAACAAAGAGAGAGAGAGCAGGAAGATTAATAGCGGATGCAATGCTTACCAAACATATAAACGCAGCTTGTAAGGGATGAGAGTATAAAAGAATACCAACTCTTGTGGCGTTCATACTTCAAAGAGTATAGAGAGAAACAGACAACAAGAAAGAAGAGTATATACGAAAGATACTTCATTGCAAGATCATCGTATTCCTTTGTCTTGTTTTTAGCATAAGACTCCCGGTCTCGGAACCTCAACATTGGTATCTTACCAGACCTGTCAATCTGGACAAGAAGATATTATGGACACATGACATAAATGAAACTTGATTCTTGATATAGGCCATAGTAGTTTAATTAGATGCTGTAAGAAAAAAGAACTAGGTGTCGGAGCAGAATTGTTCATTTTTTCAGAAGTTTCAGATTAGAAAGTCAAGATGAAACTTCAATTCACAATTAAAATTAGTACCTCAATGTGCATAGCTTTTCCTATTTTCCAGAACTCAATACAACACCCAACGCCAGAACTTGCAAGTATCATCCATGAAGTATCATTGTCAAGCAGGTAGAGGAAGACAACGAGCTGACAAATAAAGTTCACAATAACGGACTTTGCAGAGAGTCCTTCCATGGACTTATTTTTATTCCAAAACTGAATATCTGCACAGAGAAAATTATGTTGACACTGTAAAAAGATGTTCATGGTAAACATGAAAAAGTGTAGAAGTCACTACCATTCTTGAAAGCCAAGAAGTCGAACACAGAATGTAGGAGTGAAACCACCATGGTAATGGCCAGAAGGTATGGATTTCCTTCTAGAAAAACTCTCTGTAAAATGATCAAACGATTTAGAAAACCACCCCGTACTTCAATATTCCAGTTCTGACATTTTTATCTACTATCTGTTCTTGAAAATGTCCTTCAAATTTAGTTTTACTGTTGCACTCGACTAGCTTAAAATAAATCTTGAAATTTTTAAATATCGAGTGAACTACTACAGGAGACAAAAAAAAAATTAATACTTCACTCTTAAAATTCCTCCAGCTAAACTACTATGTATGTCAAGTTCCTTGGAGAAGAATATTAAAATATAATAATTGCGTGCCAAGATGAACATAATGAGTACAACAAGAGATGATAGAAATACCTTGAGTTCATCACCTTCACCTTCAAGCATGCTCCCATAGTTCCGGTGAATTTGGAATGATTGATCAATCTGCAAGAATAGTTGCCACTTGGTCATGCTTATGGGACCCACCTCTAAGTGCAGTGGCAACTCATTCACCGTCTCATTTAACGGTATTAACTTATCTTTAAGCAACCAAAACTCATTGAAGAAGATGGTTGGATAGTAGTTTCCTGTGCTGGGCTCGATGTTCAAGACTTGCAAAATTTAGTCAAGGAATTGATCATAAAGCTTTTGTCACCCTACTGTGAGATGATAGAATTGGATGAACTACCAATATGTGTACATTGAAAAACTTAATATATAAAAAATTTTAAGAAACAATTTTTGAATGGAGAAGTCTTGATCTCTTGCTACTTTGTTAAAGAAGCACCAACTGAACAGAAAAATCTTAACATAAGCAAAAAGTTGGGAATTGCTAACACATGGAAACGCAAAATTTGGAGAAAACAATCGTGAATGGCAATCAACAAAGTAATCAAAACTTGAGAAACAACTGGGAGAAGGGCAAACCAAGCATCCAATCAGAATAGCGTGCAACAAATTTGGAAAACTGAATCATATTATGCAAACTTGATTAGAAGCAAATATTATATGCAAATAAATATACAGACAAGTATGCTTTTTTGCATCTTCAAGCATCATAGAATTTAATCAATTCAAGGAAAATAAATAAAACTAATGGTGAAAACATGAGAGAATCATCAATAATCACCAAATTGCTTGAAAGAGAGGAACGTTAATGCTGCCATAATAGATTTACTCGGAGCCTGTTTGGTACGGCTTAAAATCCAATTAAAATTGAAAATATAGTCGTTATTGGGTCCCACCCGTCTAATAAAAGTCAACAATAACGGCTATATTTTCAATTTTAATCTGATTTTAATCTCTACCAAACACCCTCTCAATATGAACATAAGAAGTGTAGAATGTACTCCATGCAAGTGCCAGCCCCACAATTGTTGTGGGGGGGGGGGGGGGGGGGGGGGGGGGGGGGGGGGGGAGGTTGTTGAAGAAAGCAAAAGGCAACCCATAATAATCAAAACTGAGACAAAATGGATTTATGCAACAAGGAGGCTGGTTCCCGACTCAACCATGTTATTCTGATTATTCCACATTCACAAGGTAGTCATCAGAATACCTTTACCCTGCCTTATGTGAGTTGTAACATAGTCCAGACTGTCTAAATCTACTCTATTATCTACAAACCCTAAAACAGCTCGGCTTCAGCCTGACATAAGTTTGTCCTCATTCTAGGCTAAGGGTCAAAAAGGAGTAGGTAGTTTTAGCAAATATGAAATATTTATTTCCCTTTAATCCAAAAGAAAAGGTAAATGACCTGTTGATTGGATGCACCAAATGTTTCTCTTTTCAAGTCACCAACAATTTTCTTTCCAAATTTAATGCGGTTCATGAATGAATAAATCCAAACTGGAGCCATATATGAACTTTGTCTAAAAAAAACAAAAAAATAATCTCCGAAAAAAGTTAAGTTGATCAAGAACTGGTACATCTAATTTTCTATGTTACAAAGCCTAAAGCTCTGCTACTCAACTAGCCCCTCTTATCAGATTGGAAAAAGTAAAAATTGTACACATGCAAACAGTGCCATAAAAAGTCATTCACAAGTAATTTTAAAAGATATACATCAAAAGTATTTGTTGTACTGCTACTTTAAGCGGTTAGGAAAAACTCAATGAAGCACGAGCAACCATTCCAAAGCAATCACGTTCTGTTTACTAAAGCTGAACTCTAAATCACAGAAGACAATGACTATACGTAAATGTATGGGTTTACAGTCAAACTAATAATACAATATATCAGCACCAATTACTTTCTCAATGCGCAAACCGGAAGCCAAAATACACTGAGAAGTGGCAGCAAGAATAAAAAAAGTTCATGAAGCGAAAGAGAGTCCATATGAAAATAAAATAATAGTGAATGTAAAATAAAGATGATAGTTCAAGGATACAAGGCGCTATATTTGGTGGAACTGCGTTTTGGGAATATCTGCAGAAATACACAAAGATTGGCACGTCAATATAAATGCATCTCATCCACTGAAATTTCAGTGAAAGAACTCATCAGGATAAAAACCACAATTCAATATCCACAGAAAACCCATAACATAAACATTAACAACTTTTTTGAGTCATAATGCAAGTCATGAAGATACAGCACAATCCACAAATACAAAAGACTGCAGTACGTACACACAAAATCAACCTGCGACGCAATTCAGCATTCATCCTCATATGTGAAAATGCATCTTCGCAGCACGTTCTTTCATTTGTTGCAGTGACACGTAACGCTACTATTTAACTAGAGATCGAAAGGCGGGTATGCACTACACCACCTTCTACTGATAGTTTACAGGCATCCAAATCCTGCCTACTTCTTTCAGTTGTCTTTTACAAGTGGAAGAATATACACAATTTGTTTTGAGGTATACCTCGAATGCTTTTTTGTGCTAGCACCAATCTTTTAGGGGTTTTTATTTATTTGCCCCGTTTATAATCACTTCCAAGCATGTATGTCCACCACAATTCGGAAAAGAAAAATGATACAGCAGAGGCATATTTCCATAAAAGAGAAAACTTAATTTGTAGAAAATGGATGTATTCTCTTCATAAACTATTCTTCAATAGCTCATTTGATCATGATAGCTAGACTAGTAAGTTCATCATCTCATCCACAAAAACTTCAAAATTACAATTTACAAGTACAGCTTGTATACCATCATGAAAAAAATCTCGAAGGAAATCAACTGTCATGATAAAGTCTTACGAATTCATAATCCAAAAAAAAAAAGCCTACTTCTTGCTAAGGTGCAGTAGAAGTAAAATTACAATTGCAACCAACGGTAATGAATATATGAAGTAAAAAAGGATTTTTAAAGTGTTAATTCATCCTTACGGGAAAACTATATTTAAACAAGAGTGCTAATGGCAACAAAACTACTACTAGTACATTCACATTCTCGAAAAAAATTCCAAAACACAATCTTAAAAAAAAAATTACCGCGTGAAATCATCAGCCAAATTGATTGTAATATTCGGTTTCCAATATGAAATCCATTCAACTGGTCCGTGTTCTCTGTTTTCAACTTGATCATCGTCAGTTACCTAAAGCAAAAGACGAAATTCTTCAACAAAACCATAAATTTCTATGCACAACAGACAAAACAAACATGTGCAAGAAAATCTTAACATTATCCAGGGTATGACAAAACGAACATGTGCACAGGATACATTCAAATTAATAACTTCATCTATAGCCCAAAATGAAAATTACGAAGCAAGGATGATAACCAAATGGCTTAGGAGGTTGAGTAGAAACCAGCAAACAAGCATTACAGTGAGTACCTCAGAGACACTTTCACCACCACTAGGTACTTCTGAATTCCCCAACAGGCTCTTCCTTTTGTCGGCTCTTTTCTTGGGCAAATAGGTTACAACAGCTAAATGCAAGGACAACATCTTGTTAGAGTTTAAAATTGCAAATTTTCACATTTTAACCTAAGCGAGGGAAAAAGTTCATCGGTTACTATGATCTTACCGTGGGTCCGCCCAAAGGCAGCGAAAGGCTGGTATTCAGGATCGTTGGGATCCGGCGGGTAACCAGAACGTGCAAAGAAAACATGAGCATAAAGACTCCCATTATGCTTTAAAGCCTGAGAGACAAATCACAAGTAATATAGTTTTCCACTTTTGGTAAATAAATCCTTGTATTTAACACCTTTGATTAACAAATAAATCAAAGCCATTGCAAGCATTGATAACTTCTAGGGGTATTTAATGGAATAAACATCCAGAAGTTTGATTGTGAGCAGTTGCATGAAGAAAAATATGACTATAATGTGCCCATAATTGATACCTCAGAAGGATAGTACTTCAATGATATAGACCTGGTACTGTCTGGACCCCAAACTGCATAAGGTATATTTGTCTCATACCAAAAAAGTGATCCTTCACTTCCAAAATCATTAAAATGTTCCTTCTCTGAAAGGTATAACCACATATCCTGAAATAAATATACAAAGATTTCAAGTTGGAGGGCAGATAATGAGTGGAAAATAAAAGAGAGGATCACTTTGGCCAAAAAGTGAAGTGATATGGAATTTTAGAAGTTTAAAGCCAAAAGCTTCGATACAGGCAGAGCTCTATTCAATTTTTAAGTAAACTGAGGATACTATTAGTTAATAGAACAGGAGAGGTTATGATCAAGAATCAGGTAGCCTTGAGAGAGGGAATGCATCACAACTCTGTAGCACGGACACTTCAATTAGGATAGCGTGTCCGTGTCCGACACGTGTCGGACACGAGTCGATACCGACACTTCTCGGACACTCTACCATAATCATTTTTCTTTTTATATTAGAAATGTTATATATTGTTAATTCAAAGTTATTAGCAAGTAACAAATATGTATTCATGTTTAAAAGATTTCAACAAGAAAAATTAATAACAAGTATAAAACTAAATTTATATTATATAAATGAAGAATTTTTAAGAATTTAATCAACGTGTCGATAACGTGTCGTGTTTGTACTTTTTTTAAAAATCGCGTGTCGGCGAATCCGACACGTATCGTGTCGGACACACGTGTCCGTGTCGGTGCATCATAGCATCACAATTTTCCCTCCTAAGAAAATGGCTTTAAAGGCATAGTTGTTTGTGTTTTTCTCTTATAAATGGACTCTGCCAAGTTTTTTGGCATCATTAAACCAGTTCAGGGAGCATATTCAAAAATGCTAAAAAATAGTGTTGTAAGCAAGCGTACACAATGAATACTATGTTTTTGAAAATAATCATTTGCAACTGCATCATAATTATTAGATGCATTTCAGGTGACTTCAAGAGCAATTCAGTCAAAACTGTGAACCAAAAATTAATAGCAATTGAAATCGAAGGAACTTAAAACAATATCACTGGTCATGGACTTCTAAGAAAGGGTAGAACAAGGTACCTCTGCACAAAAAAGAATAATCCTGTGATAAGATTTACTGGAAGAAGGAGGGAGGGGCGGGGGGGGGGGGGGGGGGTCTACACGAATAAATGGATCAGGAAACTTTAAAATGGAATTGGGTTTTCACAATAGTGATGGTACCAAGATGCTGCTACCTAACAGATGATTACAGATTGAAATTCTTGATATGGAGGTAATGTCAACAATAAAATGCTAACAGTTAAAAATTATAAATAAGGAGTCATTGAGAGAATGCACATTGTTCATGATATTTATTTATTGTTAAAAGACTTCCTTTTAAAGGGTTAAAATGGCGCTGCTAACTAGTGGGATCTCAATCTAATAATTAAGCTTTAATGAAGAGATGTGATTGGTAAACGACAAATTCTCAATGCGATTGTTCAAAAAACTTGAATTTGAGGAACTTAGAGGAGAGGTGCTATTCAAAAGATGAGTTTTCAATCAAAATGTTGGAAAAACTAGATTTTTGAAATTGTACAGAACTTGCTTTAGAAGTTCTCTTACAATAGCTTTATATCAAATTATTCGTAGTTTTGAATATATTGATTCGTGTAATAAAGTTAAATCTTGCCTAAGTTCAAAGGGGTAAAAAGGGCTTGTTTTGAAGATTCTGGAGAAGTAGAATGTTAACAATTAGAAAATGTCAATCTAACAGTTCAGCTGGTGGAAACGTTTGAAGTTTTTAACGGCGTGGTTGTTTAAAGAAGATAAACTTTGCATCCAAATTGTTGAAAACACTTCAACAGTCTAGATGAAAGAGGGTCTTAAAAGTGTTATGCTAAAAGGAAAGATTTCTAACTAAATAGTTCATTATTCTTGGATCTTTCACTAAACTGGTACAAAAGAGGAAGTTTTAGTCAAATTGGTAGAAACTAGATCAAAGTATCCATGGAGATATGTTTTGTATAGCAAAGTGGAAATTTGGTTAAGCTATTCAATAGAAACAGATTTACTGAAGTTTTCAGTGGAGGGATTTCTTTGAGGGTGCAAAGGCTATAGCAAGACATTTGGAGGAACTGGGTATGATTATAAGGTGATCCCGAAATAGAGATAGTAGGATTTCTGAAACACTTATAATTCAAAAAACCTTAGTCTGTTGAAAAGTCCTCTTTGTTAAACCACTGTGCGCCTTCAACTCGTCAAAGTCAATTCTTTTTAAAGAATTTTACTTCTTTGAGCAATCCCATTTAATTAAGAAATTTCCTGATATCAAGGTCCCATGAAAAGCTTTATAACAAATGCTACTTTTCTATTAGACCTCGCTTCACTAAACTCTTCAAAATTGAAACTTGCCAATTAATATAGATTAAAAAAATCCTTCTCAAAATACAGAAACTTATGTAAGCGAATAGCAAGAATAGTACCCTATCTACCGTGTATCTTTGTGCATACACACACAGGTTGCATACACAACTTCCGGCATAAAATGTCTGTTTATTAATTAGAGGCGGTATATGCACTTTTGTATATAAATCCATTAGGAATGAGTCTGTGTACACATAAATATACACCCGCAGATGATTATATACGTTAAAACTATATAATATCATAATCTTAGAGAGAGAGAAAGAGACAGACCAAAGGTTCTCCCTTGTGGAAGAGATTGGAGATCTGATTAGAGGTTTGAGTAGGGCTTTTTTTAGGTCCGAAGAATTTGGATGCGAAATACCAAAACACTGCCACTCTTATAATTCCCGTCAGCATCTGTCCAACACCCTGTTGCTGCCTCCCTCCTCCTGCTCCTGCTCCTGCTCCTCCTCCTCCTCCCCCACCATCAACAACACCACCACCTTCTATTGCCGGCTGTGCCATCCCTTTTCCTCTTTCTTTATTAGAGCAAGTAATAGTTGCCAAACTAGCTTTTTTGAATCTAATGCCTCGCCACCGCCACAGTTACACGGCGAAGCTGATACTTTAGTGCTATTGTCGATGAGATCATAGTGGGATATATAGCCGAATTGGAGACGGCCACGCAAGTTGAGCAAACTGGGAATAGGTAAATTATGCCAATGATCCTCGAACTTATTTCTTAAAAACAATAGAGTTTTTAACTGTTATATTTGTCGTTAGGTTAAAAACAATCTTATTTGTTATCGTTGAGTATCAACGTGTCGTTAAAATGTAACAATACTATTTACTATGTTAAGTTGGTAAAATCAGAGTTAAACGCGGGTAAGAAACGTAATACAATTTTATTTTTTATGAATTTTTTGTGCTTAAATCTTATGGTTAATCACGTTTTTTGTTAACTTGGTGTAATAAGAAATGTCGCTCGATGACACTGTGACACTTCATGACTTTAATTTTTTTCTTTATTGAGCGATCATTAATAATCGTTAAAATTTGGTAACTATTATCATAAAAAGATAACTTAAGTGACTATTTATATAATTACTCAAAACTTAACCAATTAACCTAATTGGACTCTAATACTTGCACGGGACAATGAAAAAGAAAGACAAGTTCCATTTGGGATCTACAAGTTTGCTTAGTGTTGCAAATACTTTTCAACCTTTTAAAAGAAGCAATTAGGTCCCAATCTTTTAATTGTGTAGCACTTGAATTCTTATTTGAAGGAAGAATGTACTTTTAACTATCAAAGTGCCTATTATACATTTATATTGATTTAAAAAAAAAAAAAAAAAAGGAACAAGATACCATCATCTTCTTCATTTGTTCACGGACCTCCCCCACTCTTTTTCACCACCAACTCTACTTTGATTGAAGGTTTTAATGCCCGTATTAACATTAGAAGCCATTTTATACGATAGTTATGACAACAGGGTGGGACGAGCATAAAATTTAAAAAAAAAAAAAAATCACAAATCATCATAAATTTTATAAGTCATAACTTATTTATTGATTGTAAATTATCAAATTAATTGACCACACATTTTTTTATCGATCACAAATGAATAGATAACAACTTATTTATCGATATCAAATTAATAGGTCATGCAGTATTTCTATTTTACGATTACAAATTATCAACTTATTTGGTTACAACTTATTTCAGTGTAACAAATTATACAACACATACCAAATTATACAGTCACTTGAATTGGAAAGACGTGAAAGAACGTCATGGGAAACTGTGTCATGATGCCCCTTGACATCCCTATTACACAACACATACCAACTTGTATGTTCGAGCTCACTGGTAAGGAACGGTGATATGTTGAGGACAAGAACTATGCTTAAGCTGCTAAAGAAAACAAAGGTCGATTTGAAATGGGAAGTTAAGTTAGTGGATAAAGATGGATTGAGGAAAGAAGTAAAGTACTTGGATTGGAAGGTAAGAGACAGACCCGGTCCTGGCCCAAGGCTACCTAGGTACTGGCCTCAGGCATCAAGATTTGTGGGGCCTCAGACAATTTAAAAACTTATTAATGACATTTTTTAAAATTTTGGGAAAGACGGTATTGGAAATTTGTGAAATTTTCTTGGATTTTTTTTTTTTTTTGAATATGTAGCAGTGCAAATAAAGCATAAGACTATTCTTTACTCAATAATGATTTTTTTTTTTTTTTTGGGTAAATTATTCTGGGTGAATTTCTATTCTTCAAATTTGATTGCTACTTTGAATTTTTTTTTTCCACTTTTCACATTTAGGATATTTTGGACAATAAATAGTAGTCACCATCATTATATCTCACCAATTTTCAGAAGCCTTTTGTATTTTATTTCTTGAATGCACGAAAATTGATTCTGGGTAATGTTCCTCATCAAGAGAAATTGTGTTTGAATGGATGCCCTTGTAAAAAATTATTTTAGGGGGCCTCATAATAATTTATTAATTAGGGCTTCAACATTCTCTGGTCTGGCCATGGTAAGGGATAAAGAAAGAAGTGACCATTTGAGCATCTTACAACCAAGTATCAAATTAATTGATCACGCATTATTTCTTGATCACAACTTATTTCACGATGACAAATAATAAAATTAATTGGTCGCAACTTATTTCAGGGTAACAAATTATACAACACATACTTGAATTGGAAAGACGTGAAATAACGTCATGGGAAACCGCGTCCTGATGTCCCTTGACAATTGACATCCCTATTATACAACACATACCAACTTGTATGTTCAAGCTCACTGGAAAGGAAGGGTGATATGTTGAGGACAAGAACTATGCTGAAGCTGTTAAAGAAAACAAGGTCGATTTGAAATGGGAAGTTAAGTTAGAAGATAAAGATGGATTGAGGAAAGAAGCGAAGCACTTGGATTGGAAGGAAAGGGAACAGACCCGGTCCTTGCCCAAGGCTACCTAGGTAGTGGCCTTGAGCCTCAAGATTTGTGGGGCCTCAGAAAATTTAAAAACCCATTAATGACGATTTTTTTTTTTTTAATTTTGGAAAAGACGGTATAGGAAATTTGTGAAATTTTCTTGGATTAAATTTTTTTGAAGATGTAGTAGTGCAAATAAAGCATAAGGTTATTCTTTACTCAATAATGACTTTTTTTTTTTTTTTTGTAAATTATTTAGGGTGAATTTTTATTCTTCATATTTGATTGCTACTTTTGAATTTTTTTTCCCTACTTTTTACATGTAGGGTATTTTGGACAATAAATATTAAATTATAGTCACCATCATTATATCTCACCGATTTTCAGAAACCCTTTGTATTTTATTTCTTGAATACACGGAAATTGATTCTAGGTAATATTCCTCAGAAATTGTGTTTGAATGGACTATGGATGATGCTAAAGAGATTGTTGCACTTGTAAAAAAATATTTTTAGGGAACCTCATAATAATTTATTAATTAGGACTTCAACATTCTCACGGCCGACCTTTGTAAGGGATAAAGAAAGAAGTGACCATTTGAACATCTTGCAACCAGTAAAAAGAGTAGCGAGACAGCAAGGGAATAAAGAGAGTCTCGGAGGATAGGAGATGAGATGAAAAGAAAGATCCTCCGAAAGATGTGCAAAACTTGAATGACAAGCGAAAAGGATCAAGTGAAAATAGATTTAGGTTGTTGATAATCACCACCACACCTAAATATTTGTGATTCTACATTCGATCAGTAATAGAGTTAATTGAGAACTCGACTAGATACTTATTTCTTATGTGATCGATACTTGAACTCATGTAAACTTTACTACTTAATACACTATTCGTACACTTGTTGGGATAAAAATCTACAACATTATGAGCTTTGCTTTAATGGGGAAAAGATGGTGTTGGGTGGGGATGGGGATGGGGATGGGGGGGGGGGGGATAGTGAAAGCACTATGGTGGATGTATTTTGTTGGTCTCGATGTAAGAAGCCCATTCCTCAGGAAACGATGTTGACAATTGGAATCCCACGACCCCTTGAACACTTGGGAGGTAAATATTTGGCTACCTATTTCAATTTTTTTTTTCATATAACTATATAGCTTGGTGTACAATTATAGATGACAATCTTGTTGACAATATGCCCAGTGACAAACTGTTATCTGCATTATGCTCAATAATTTCACGCTCGACCCGCTTCAATCCACCCTAGGCATCATAGCATATCAGGAATAAGGATGACATAGTAGACACGAGTGCTCCCTAGGTTAGGGTTGTGCCACTCTGCGTTTCAACAAATACACGGCCGAGGTAACAAATCACGTACGTTATGGATGTGGTAGCAATCTGGTTAGGAAGTATAAGACAATAACGTGAGCTTGCACATGGGTAGCATGAGGGCGTGTTAGAAGATATATTTGAATCGTAAGCAATGTTAAAGGCTTGATTTGATTGAAAGGAAAATTGAAAGATATTCACAAGAATAAAGTAATGAAATTATTTAAATATTTTTATAATGTAAATGAAATGAAAATGGATCATCATAAATTATTTACGGACGTCTTTATTTAACATTTATTTTTTTATTTAATTATGCTACTTTAAAGTATCACACTCACCCTACATCTTGTATTTCATCTGTCATTTTGATTTTTTTCTTTCACAAATATTACATTTGATTGTAAACTAAGAGCTTGTTTAGTAACAATTAAAACTCAATTAAAATTGAAAATATGGCTGTTATTGTGTCCCACTCGTCTAATAAAATTAAACAATAACGGCTAGTTTTTCAATTCTAATCCGATTTTAATCTCTACCAGACTGACTCTATATCCCTTTTCATTTTTTTTTCCCTACCGTGTGATGTGATGGGTTACGAGTTATTGTTGGAGTAGATTTGTAATATTGACAATGGAATAAAGTCCCACATGATCAAAAGGATGTAACCAAATTCTTGGTATTTAAGTATTTCCAATGTCCCACAAATTCATGGTTGCTTAAATCTTTGTAGATTCAGGGTGTGTTGTAGCCACATTATTTTGAAATAGTAGATTAACGAAAAATGTGTGGTTGAAAAAGAAGGAAAAGTTATTGATGTGATATAAAATATTATTTTATTAAAGAATGTGTGGTTGAAAATAAAAATTTTAATGTGTACCAAACCTGGGACAATTTCTCAATTTTTAGACGAGACGTAACTTGACATTTTGTCATCCCTATCCTTTTGAACCAAGATGGACTAGAAATATAATTAAAGCATTAGTCAAGATTAGGGATTTATTAATAGAGATTTTAAAACAAAAGGAAAAGCTATCAATAATAAAACATTGGTTCATAGTCACGATAATATATCATATTTTGACACGTGTTGAAATTTTTTAATAATCTTGGTTACATATACCTCTGTTTGATAGAGATTAAAATCAGATTTTTAATAGAATTTGATAAAAAAAAAAATTATGAATTACATGAAATATATGGTTAGAATTAAATTTTGACTCTAATTTAAATTAAAATTTAGATTATAATTCCAAATAAAGATATGTATAAAGTCAAGGACACAAATTTAATACATTTCATAAATTAATAAAAATTCCCACGAGAAAAAATCTGCCACCCGATTGGTCAGTGGCTCCTGAAGTAAAACAATTTTTTTGTCCAATTATCTTCCGTTCATTTATTTTTGTTTAAAGAATCTACAATTAAAAAAATATAACACAGTCAGCATCATGAGAAGTTTTCTTAATGCATTATTGAGAGGAAGTTACTACTTAAATACAAAAGTGATAGCATTCTTTGTACACACACTCATTATTTCAACTTTATAACTAATTGTACCAAGACAAGTTCCAACGAATTAGTTTAGTAATTTACTGTCCATCTTGAAAAATTCAAGGATTTATGAACATTCATAAGTATGACAACCATGTCCTCGAGGACCTCAACCTATTATATGTTGTACTTATGTCTCCAATGTTTTATAATTGTGGGACCATGTCCCTAGCTATCGAAAAACGGTTATTGAAATATCTAAATTGCCACATGACATTCAAATGATGTCTAATCGAAATTGGAAAATTCTTCAATATATATATAATCATATATTTCAAACGATGACCTCAGATCTCATTTAAAAACTCGAATTCTCAACGAAACATATTCTCTTGCTTCAATTACTGAAAAGGAATGAGATTGCTCTTTACTCACTTTCTTCTATTCAATAGCGACCACTTGTCACAATTAAGGGGCATGGTATTGACCCATTGATGAATAGAGAAGAAAAGAATATGTTAGCTTGTAGAAATTGAAGCCCCAAAATCAAACGAGAGATTGGTAATGGGGCCTGTCGGAGGTAACTTTTATCATTTTTTCCATACTTACATTTCGGTTGACAGTTTTGTTACATTTCATGACGTGCTTCACAATTTTGTCAAGCATTTGAACAACACTTAAATCAATCAATGACCTCGATTTTTACACATCATGAAATGTCAACCAATCTGTACAAATGAAATGTACAAGTAGCTTAATTCAACTTTTATCGAGGAGCAGACTTTGTGCACCTTGGATTTCTTGAATAGCCATCCTTGGACATCACTAATAAATTGTTCAGAGACATAAATGCAACAAATAAAGTGGGGGAGAACACTTAAAAATTGTTAGAACCCCAAGGTGAAATTTTCCTTGTTTATGTATAAAATATAAAGAACAAAGCCAGAAATAAGTTTCAAAGAAGTTTTATACACACATGAGCGGGACCCATGATAATAAAAAATTGTCAAAAAAATCCTACCCTCCCCCAGAACCCCCACACTGTACCCACAGCACAACTGTAATATAAAAGATGGCCACATAGAGACAACAATAGTCATTGACTTTTCTCTCTCCTTCACTTAATACCATAAGTCGGCGTCGGTCGGTCCATTATCTAGCATCACACCATCAGCTTCTTTTCACCTTCCATTTTTCTTCATCTTCTTTTCATAACTCATACCACCATTAGATTAATTTCTGAGCATGCATGTAATGTAAAAATCCAAATTATATGTATGTATTCATATATATCTTAATCTTTCTTCTATATATATAATCGTTTTGTGTAAGCTGGATATATTAGATTTTCGTATTCCGTAGCTGCAAATTTATAAAAAATCTACCAAGCATGTAACTTGCTTCAGCTACAACACCTCCATTCTTCTCATTCTCAAGAAAAAAAAAAAAAAAAGTTAAGTCCTGCTGTATATTCTTGATTTTGCAGAGCTTTGATTCCATAAGGATTGTTGTTAAATCTGGGTACAATTCAGAAGCTCGTGTAGCAACAACCTTATAAAAGCCTTCAAATCATGTAATATTTATCCTTATAATTAGTCGTCGTTGCCTCAACTACTCCAAAAAAAAAAAAAAAAAAAAAAGTGTTTTCATTTTGATTTGTTGATAAATCGGAAATCAGATGGCGGAATTCGAACCGGGGACACCAGGGACGCCGACAACGCCGACGCCTCTTATGCCGTCTCTGAGAGTGGATTCACTGTCTTACGATCGGAAGTCAATGCCGAGATGCAAGTGCTTGCCTTTGAATGTGTCTACTTGGGCTGCACCTCACACCTGTCTCACCCACTTCTCTGCACCTGAAATTTCTCTCACTCGCAAGGTTTCACTCTCTCTCTCTCTCTCTCTCACAGTGACACGCGCGCACCGAGTCAGCCGTATTATTTTGGAAGAACATATTCTAGATTGATGGAGAATGAGTGATTGAAAATAAAGGAAAAATTATTGATGTGATGAAATATATTATTTTATTGAAAAATGTATGGTTGAAAATAAGTAGAAGAATGAAAATGAAAATTCTAATATATCACAAACAAGGGCTTAAGATCCTTCCTCGCACGCACGCACGCACGCACGAATGCCAGGAAAATATAATATTCTCCTTTATGGAAAAGAGAGGAGAAGCAATCTAGTCCAGTCTTTATTTGAAACTACTTTTGCACTTAGATAGTAGTATTACTGTTACTATTACTATTATTGTTCCACTAAGGATCCAAGATATATTACCATTAATATGTATGGTCACATTGATTTCTTATGCATGTTTGGCAAAGCTGGTCAAACTTTATTTTATACTCACATTTTCAGTACCTATGACTTTTACCCATTTAGTTTGATGTAAATGCAAATTTTAGTATTATTGATATGTTCTATTTTCAATGATGTAAACTATTAGTTGAGTGTATTGAATAAACATATAGCCTTTGCCAATAAAAAAAGTTAGGACATAGAGCTTCTCCTTATTGGTGTCAAAGTAGTAGTATATGGAAAAAAAAAATGTGTGATTTGAGTAGTGTTGTGTAATCGTGAACACTAAAATCGAAAAGAAGAACGATAAAATCAATGTCTACGTTCAATGTACATTTCGAATAATCCACTAACTTCTCTAAAACTGTAGCATTGGTCATGCTAAAATTCTCTAAAACCTTCTACACACAGTTCTTCTGAACAACCATAACCTCCCAGATTCCCAATTCTCGTGAATCCTTAAATCTTTCATGTAAAATTTTTACTTCACTCGTTTTTCAACTTGTCGACATCAACCATAATCTTAGCAACAATCAACATATCGTATGCATACTGTGACAAGAAAATAAATGAACCATCTCCAAGGCTCTTTACTTAAACACAACAATCATACTCATAATTTGATATTCCCAATTCCACCGAACTTTGCAAAAGAAACCCCAAACATCATAAATTTGGCTCTGATATCAGTTATTGTGCAAACGTGAACAATAAAATTGAAAAGAAGAATAATAAGATCGACACACGATAATTTAAGTGATTCGCTCAAATAATTCACTAACATCGAATAGAATTACATAAGGTTGTTTATATAGAACCCTAATTATCCTTACAACCTAATCAACAAGTAGGAGGCCAGCTTAGAATTTTATTTTAACCCTTGCTTGCAGCATAATGTGGCTGTTCATTACATAAAAGGCAGATGTGCAATTGCATAGTTTGGTTACGATGTACTTATATTTTACATACTGGGCTAGTAATTAGGTTGTGGATTGGGAAATTAGAGGATATTATATATGCTTGTGATGTGATTATCAGGATATACGAAATGTAATTGGAATGAAGTTTCTGATGTTTGTGGTGAGTAGTGTAGAGCTTGATATAGAATGGAAAAAGAATCAGATTGGCCTTTTGGTTTAGCAGGTTGCAGCAGAGTTTGTGGGAACATTTATTCTGATATTTGGAGCAACAGCAGGACCAATTGTGAACCAAAAATACGATGGAGCAGAAGGTTTAGTAGGAAATGCAGCATGCGCTGGGCTGGCTGTTATGATAGCCATCCTTTCAACAGGACATATATCTGGAGCTCATCTTAATCCCTCCCTTACAATTGCCTTTGCTGCTTTTCGTCATTTCCCATGGATTCATGTCCCGGCTTATATTGCAGCACAGGTTTCTGCATCTATTTGTGCTTGTTTTGCGCTCAAAGGTGTATTCCATCCTTTCTTGTCTGGTGGTGTCACTATTCCTTCTGTCAGTTCTGGCCAGGCATTCGGTCTTGAATTCCTCATTACGTTTACTCTGCTGTTTGTTGTAACCGCAGTTGCCACTGATACCCGCGCAGTATGTAATTAATAATCAACAATATCACTGTCTCAATAGAATTAGACTCTAAAAAACATAAAACAAAACAAAACAAAACAAAATTAATATCTTGCTGATGACAGTTTTTTATCAGGTTGGTGAACTAGCCGGATTAGCAGTCGGAGCTACAGTTATGCTCAACATTCTTGTGGCTGGGTGAGTGTAAATTCCTTCTTGTTGCCCTCTAATTGTCCTTGTTTTCTGTTGCCATTACTTACTCTTAGATCAACACTATCAGTATATACAAATTTCCTGGCATTTATGTATAGATTCTGTCCTTGAGATTGTCAAGGATAATTAACATGTTAAGATAAATATATCCATCTATCTATTCTTTGTTGGATATTCTACAAAATTTTCTAGAAAGATATTTATGATTTGGCAGGCCATCTAGTGGTGGTTCAATGAATCCGGTGCGAACTTTGGGGCCAGCAGTTGCAGCAGGAAATTATAAGTCGATATGGATATACTTAGTGGCACCTACACTTGGGGCTCTTGCCGGGGCAGCTATCTATGCGCTTGTGAAGCTTCAAGGAGTGGAAGATGACGAACCTCGACATCAGCAGGGCTAGTTAGCTAGCTAGCTAGCTCACCTTGCGAATGTCACTACTACATATATAATATGTCTAAAGACGAAATAAACTCGGTTTGCTTGTGAGAATAATTGAGGGCCAAGGATGAAGATGATGTTCCTTCTGAACTATGCCCGAAGGTTTGAATAAATTTTGCTGCTGCTTGTATTCAGATCCTCCCCTGACTTCTTCTTGAGGATGCTGAAATTTGTATATTTGTGTGATATTACAATTTCAAAATGCTTGATTGTTAATTAAGAATGGATTAAATCATATGAACAGAAAAAAATTTGCCGGAAGTTTTACCCCCACTCACATGTGTGTGGCCCATCGGAATAAAAAATGAAAAAAAAACCCACACACCCCTACATTGTGAGTATCTGGTTCTGTTCTGTGAAATTTTTTTCTGTAAACCAAGCATGGTTCACTAAGAATAAGAACAAAAAGAAATCATCTTCTTGAGATTTGAGTCCTTATAAGGAGCTTTTAAGCACTATCTAACACGCTAGGCTCGGCATGCATTATTTAAGAGTAAATGGTATGTTAGGTAATGCCATTACTATGTCACAGAGAATTATCGATATGGTCAATATTCAACCCTCATCACAGAATGTAAAAGCTAAAAATGGGTTAATAAAAAGAGTAGTGTGGATATTTGATACACATCTGAGTGCACAAGGCCAAAAGCGTGTTGAGTTTAAGTCAAAAGTGTTTTGTTTTCGATAGGATTTATTGCAATCAAAAGTCAATAATTCATTTTAACCATATATTTTATAGGATTCACAATTTTTCAATCATACATTCTATCAACTTTTATCAAAATCTACTAAAATTTTGATTTAAATCCCCACCAAATTGGAGCATAGCAAAAAAATAAAATAAAATAAAAAAATAAATAAAATAAATGATCGAATTATAACCACAAAATCCCAAAAAGGGACGAGGAGGTTCTGAAAACCTGTAATGGGGGCAGGATAGACAAACGAAAAACCATAGGGGCTAAATTGACATTACACCATATTATTTTTCTTCGCACGAATTGCGTGGTCTATCTTAGGTCCTTAGGTAGGAATAAGAAATACAAAAGCGCTTATCTTCGTTTTCCTCTGGGCTCGTCGATTACGAAATAATTCCTGCTAAATTCTTCCTCTTCGAGCTTTTGATCTTCGGCGTATATGGATTTCAGATGCAATTTTCCTTTATTTTCCTCTTCTTCTATGTCATCATCCGTCGCCTTGATTCAATTTCATCTGCTATCATCGCCGTCTCAGCTGTTGGATCAATTGTTCACCATTGACGCCTCCTCTACTCCGTTTGATTATTGGATTCGAGGCTCCCGCTTATCCAGTCCCTGATACAACCACTACTTCTCAATTCGCCATAGCAAAAAGGTAATTATTTTATTTTTGTTTTAATTTCTGTAGTTAAACGATGCTAATAGAATGGATGAATAATTTATGTATACAGTTTGTTCTTTCCCTTTCTGCAGGATTTGAGCAAAAAGTAACATTAAAAAGCGTTGTCCTTTTTTTCTTTTATTTTTATTACTTTTGGAGTTTGAACATAAATTAAGGATATTCTGACTGCTAATAACTTATTTACTAGAGGAGAAAATTGGGACACGCAGAATCGATTTGTAAGGAATAGTTTGCATCTATTTTTGCGTGAAAGAGAACATGAATAGGGATAGAATTAAAAACAACCCTGGATGGGCTGCATTTGACCTCAAGCATAAAAGGAAGCAGGAGGGCTTAAGCCCTGAAATTGATATAGAGCCGTACCCCATGTTATCGGGAGTTGTTTCCAGTGAAAGCTTCTTGAAGAAAGATCAGTTGCTGTTAGAGAGGCCTTTTTCGTCTGTCCTCGAGACTTCTGTGAATTTTCCTTCAATTGGTACTTCTAGCAAAGACTTGGGCAAGCACGTACCAGTTACTGATAATTATTTGGGGACTACTCAGAGCAACAAGGTTGCCTTTAGAGAAGATGAAAATGGTAGAAATATTGTTGAACTTTGTAAGAAGCTTAACAAGCTTCACCCTTGGGCTGATGAAAGCTTGATTAAGGATGTTATGATTGGTGTAAGCAATGATGTTGACAAGGCCTCGACTATACTGGGAGCTATGGTTAGCTCTGAGAACAAGGATATGAAAAACAAGCTAGTTGAGTCGAATCATAAGAATAATAACGCATCCTTGGCTAGTGAAGCCGTTTCTTTTGGAGGGACAACTGATCATCCAGGACCTACCTGGTTTAATGAGGTATGCCTTAGTGAAACTCGTAAAGCAATGATGGACAATCAAACTTCTTTTGAGAAAATGCTTCCTTGTGATGGGAGAAATTCGACCTTTAAACTGGATGCTACCAAGTTCTCACTGCTGGAACCTGAGTGGGAAGAGGATGATGTTTACCTAATCCATCGAAAAGATGCAGTGAAGATGATGAGGTATGAGTTCAATATGTTCTTACTTTTTCTTCGTTATCTTTCGCTTGTACATGAAAGAATTAATCTCAGCTATACTGATTTTGTACACCTTATTAACCCTTGTTTTCCTTTCCTTCATTTTATTTTGAGGAATTTATCTAAAAGGGACAAAGATGATGAGAGAAAATGTGCAAAATGGCCATCTTTTAGAGCATTCTTATAAGAGGCATCCAAAATATAACCCAAAAATGCCTTTCCATGGTAAAGGTAGAAAATTCTCATTGTCAACAATTGCTAACACCACAAAAAGTTGGAAGAGCAGTAATTTATCTTCACCAGAGGCCCATTCACATTCTCAGCCTTATGATCAAATTGTAGACAAAAAGAAAAGAATGAAAAAATATATGTGCATGTGCAGTGTGTGGATGAGTATAAACAGAAAACTGTCCCTGCATGCATATTTTACCAGAAGGACACACATTTGGCGAGAATTCTTGCTCAAGACCTCATCTTTTATTTCTATGCTTGATTGGTTTTTGTCTTGAGCTGATATTAGCTGCATATTCAGGTAGTCTTGTTAGTTGGTCCTTGTTACTTGGCCATGTCGTCAGTCGCTTTAAGGTCTTCTTTGTTAGAAGCATTGTTTTTAAAAGCTATATGAGGCATATGTCTTGAGACCTTCGAATGTTACGCCTTGAGTGGCTTACGCCTCAAGAATAAACCCCAGAGCAGCTGAAGTTTTCCCTTGTTGGTGTTGCATTTTCAGATCCTTTATACTGTAGAACGTTTTATGAGTTCTTTATTTATTTTTCTTCCTTCACACGGAAGGGTTCTTCTTTTACACAGAAGGAAAAGGGGAAGGCCCCACTGTATGTGGCGGATGATAATTGATTGATAATGATTGACAATGGTGAGTGAGATGATATGGGAATCAAGAGCACGTTCTTCTTTTACACAGAAGGAAAAGGGGAAGGCCCCACTGTATGTGGCGGATGATAATTGATTGATAATGATTGACAATGGTGAGTGAGATGATATGGGAATGAAGAGCATGTTTGCGTGAGCGCACCTTATAAGCTCACCCAAACACGCACCAAATACGTTGAGGATTCTGAATTCTATTAGTAGCCATCATGTTTCTACTCCTATTAGTAGATTGTGATTTGTCACGTGACACTAATTTGCTACCTTTTAATTTGCTACTTATATTCATTTGATTTATGATTGTTTGTAAGTTACACTTTTATTATAGATTTTCTAGATGGTTTTTGGTTTACACGTGTCTTCAGAATTGTCCATTCTTCTGCCTTTCGCTGCCTATTTCATTTTTCACTTGTCATAGTCCACATACTTATGGTGAATATACATGTTAAAGAGCATATATGGACCTTGTATTGGCTTTTGATTAATCAGCATAACCTTCAATCGTTTTTGTAAGTTGAGTTTGTCATTTATGACACCACCAAAGCAAAAGGGCAAAAAATGAAAAAAAGGAAGAAAATAAGAGCAAGAGGAAGTACATAAAACAAGTTTGTCAACTAAAGGGAAAACCTTGAGCTCCAAATGTAAAAATGACAGATGAGCATATCATCATTTCAAGGTTATGAGCTCTTAGTCGTTGATTACCTTGTTATTACTTTGTAACTTTCATTATCTTCACCGCACAGATCAGCATATCGTCATTCCAAGGCCGCAAATGATGCCTATCTTAGAGGAGATCACTTATCTGCCCAACATTTCTCGATGAAAGCCCGAGAAGAATGGAATGCTGCAGAACAGCTTAATGCTAAGGCAGCAAAAGAAATCCTGCGTATCAGGAATTGTGAAAATGATCAGTGGACATTGGATTTGCATGGTCTGCACGCAGCAGAAGCTGTTCGAGCATTGCAGGAACATTTACATGAGGTTGAATCCTTGAAGTCATCAAACTGCTTGGCAACACCTGATGCAGTCCACAAGGAATCAGCCACATTGCTTTCTGTGTCTCTGGAATCTCTAACTCGTAATGGCCTAGAGAAGTTGCGGAAACAGCCATTACTGAAGCAGAGACAAAAACTATTACAAGTCATAACAGGTAATTTTATTCATCTGGATGGGAGGCTCTTTTGGAATATGACACTGTTTAACAGAAACCATCATATGCATGTGTCTGGAGGAAGTATAAGTTAACACAAAGCTTGTTTTACTAATTCTGGTGGTATAAAATTTGATAAGAGCATCACAAGTGAAATGAATAGTAAAACTAATACATAGAATCAAGTCATGTACTAAGAATATACACATTGCAAATTTTAAAAATATAAGGAATGACACAAGAAAAGGAAAGTTCAGATTATTGATAACAGTTAAAAGTCCTTTAGAATAATTGAAATTGATAAGTTAATTGATTTTGAAAAAATAACATGGTAACTGAAAAGAAACGTTACAATTAGTTTCTACATGAACAAATATTGTATCAGAAATTTTGCAACTTTAGTAAGTTTTATAAGAGGAAGTACTTAAAAATGCAATTATTTCTATGTTATTTAATAAAGAAGTCAATAAAGAAGTTCATGGGACTTCACGGTCCTTGATTAGATGATTACTCTTGAGCGTCATGCAAAAATTATTATACTTAGTTATTTAAATTAAGAAACAAAAAATATAGTGCATACAAAGGCCACCATTGTTATCATTGCCTGAACAATGCTTAGATAGTTAGAAACGAATCAATAAAAATGTTTTTGAACAATATAGAATATCATGTCTCCAGGTCAAGTGTGACAGATACAGATTTGATGTTAAAAGAGTTATTTCATTGTTTAGACAAATTCATTAAGTTTACCCTCCCAAACACGCCCACACGCCCACACAAAGAAAGGAAGACTTAATACACAGCTCCGCTTTACGTCTGAGGCCAAAATCTGTATATTGTTTGCTCAAACTTTATTATTGAGTGAAGTTGCAATGCAGCTCCTGATTACTTCTTGCCCGGAACATAGAAATATTTTGCTTGTGCTCTCTCCTTTTGCTTCTGTTAGTCAATCTCTGCGACAATAAAGACCAACATCATGAGTTTTAGATGTGCATGAGATTCTGTAACACTGATGTTTCAATACTGCCCACAGGAAAAGGTAATAATAGCAAGGGAGCAGCTGCACTTCCACCTGCTATCAGAAATTTTCTTACAGAGAACGGGTAAAACTAATTCCTTCGTCAATATTATGACAACATAAAGTTCTTAAAGATTTTTACTGAAAATCAGATATGTTTGCAGGTATCATTTTGACGATGCTAGGCCTGGGGTAATTACAGTAGTGCCAAAGTTTCGTCAACGGTGAGCTATAATCACATTTGCAGGAATGAAATAGTTCATCTCTTCTATATTGTTTTTGTTCACAAACGGGATCATTCTGATTGTTGTTCTATTCTGTCTATGAACCCTACAGATTGTATGTTAACTTTTGAACTGTCTTTTCTTATATGGAGAGGAAGTACAATGAAATTCAATAACTTGTTTGTTTGATTGTTTAACTGATCGAAAATGTAAAGTTTTTTGCAACTGAATATCACATTAACTCAGAACAACCAAAAGATATATATATATATATATATATATATATATATATATATATATATATATATATATATATATATATATATATATCTCTTCTATATAATAAGTGTGTATGAAACGGGAAGAAACGGGAAATCTTGTTTTCCATCTACTGCCGTCAGCTCTCTGCAGTTAAATTAAGGATGAAATGAAGTCTGTTAATTAGCAATTAAGGTAGGCATTTATCTGTCAGCTTAGGAAATGAAGAGGCTTGAAACTGTAATGGATGTATAAGTAAGAAGATGGAGAATTACTTGTGATTCGAGAGAGTTGAACTGTTTCATTTCCAGCAGCAGACATTATCTTCTGCGAACTTAAGGTAACTCAAAATCGAAATCGCCAACAATGAACAAGACTGTAACAAATCCATATATCCACTGTCTTGGTCTTCTTGTAGTAGCGGGCAAGGCGATGAATTCAGCTCTCCACCAGAATCAACCTCAATTTGGAGTCCTTGTCCTTCCTGTTCATCTCCAAGTGCTTCCCAACCTCAATCGAAATCGCCAACAATGAACAAGACTGTAACGAAACCATCATTTCCCACCCAAAAAACGACCCCATCGACAGCCACAACCATCACCCCAAATGCATACCAACAACCACTCCACGAAACCACCATCCCCTGCCAAACCACGAAACCATCATTTCCCACCCAAGAAACGACCCCATCGGCAGCCACAACCATCACCCCAAATGCATACCAACAGCCACTCCACCCAAACTCGACACGCCCTGTTTCAGCCAAAATGAACCCCGAAATCGCTTCAAAAACCAATGAATAAGAGAGCCCTTGAACTTACCGATCTTTCCCGTCCGTCCGACCGAGCTGCTGGCCAACGGTGTAGTCACCGTCGTTGGTTCCCCCTTTCCCCAATTTCCCCTCTCCTCCTCTCTCTTGTTTGAATATTGGACAGAGAGAGAGGGGGGGGGGGGGTGTTATGAATTTTTTTTTTAATTGTGAAATTGCCCCTGAAGCCCAAGTTTTGAAAGTTTTTTGATTTCAGTCCCAAAGGTTTCGGTCATTTATGAAACCATCCCTAGAGTTTATGTTTTCCTGCAGTCAGTCCCCCAATGTAGAACATTTTACTTTCAGTCCTTAATTTTTCAAATACAGTTTCATAAATTTTCAATTAAGCCCCTGAACTTTATTTTTATTATTTTAAGTATTTATTTTAGTCCCAAAGTTTATGTTATAGACAAAACAATTCCTGAAGTTCTTATTTCCCACAGTTAGTCCACAAATTTTGAAAAAGTTTATTTTAGTCTTTAAACTTTTCAATTTCCACTTTTAATAAATTTCCAATTAAATCCCTAAACTTTGTTTTATCATTTTAAAACTTTTAAATTTTGAAATACTAATTCAAACTTATTTTCTATTTTGGCTAGACGAAACATACAAAAGAATAGGAGATTGAAGTTTTCTATCCGCTTTACTATTCAGGAACTTGAGAAAATTGAGGTAAACTTGCCACCATTAATTAGTTTAAATTATAAATGCATGTTTTATGTGAATTTATGTGATTTATATACTTTAATGCATGAACTTTAAAATAGATAGGATTATAATGCTTACGAAAATTGTTTTTTACCGAAAGTTATCCGGACAAATTTGTGGTGAATGTTTTAGACCACAAAACTAATAGAAGAACCTTGTAGATGTCATTGCAATGTATTCTCATCAAAAGCTTGAGGAAAATTAATAACCAAAATCTTGAATTCAACGGTCGGAGTAAAATGAATTTGATGATTACAGTATAATGAAGAAATAAGTTAGCGGTATGGTGGAGTCACCGTCGTTGGTTGCCCTCCTTCCCAAATTTCCCCTCTCTTCCTCTCTCTGGTTCGACTATTGGACAGATAGAGAGGGAGAGTGTTATATTTTATTTTATTTTTATTGTGAAATTGCCCCTGAAGCCCAAGTTTTTAAAGTTTTTTTATTTCAGCCCCAAAGGTTTCGGTCATTTATGAAACCATCCCTGGAGTTTATGTTTCTCTGCAGTCAGTCCCCTAATTTAGAACATTTTACTTTCAGTCTTTAAATTTTCAAATACAGTTTCATAAATTTTCAATTAAGCCCTTGAACTTTATTTTTATTATTTTAAGTATTTATTTTAGTCCCAAAGTTTATGTTATAGACAAAACAACTCCTGAAGTTCTTATTTCCCACAGTTAGTCCACAAATTTTGGAAAAGTTTATTTCAGTCCTTAAACTTTTCAATTTCCACTTTTAATAAATTTCCAATTAAGTCCCTAAACTTTATTTTATCATTTTCAAACTTTTAAATTCCGAAATGCTAATTCAAACTTATTTTCTATTTTGGCTAGACGAAACGTACGAACGAATAGGAGATTGAGGTTTTCTATCCGCTTTACTATTCACGAAACTCGAGAAAATTGAGGTAAAGTTTCCACGATTAATTAGTTTAAATTATAAATGCATGTTTTATGTGAATTTACGTGATTTATATACTTCAATGCATGAACTTTAAAATAGATAGGATTATAATGCTTACAAAAATTGTTTTTCACCGAAAGTTATCCGAACAAATTTGTGGTGAATGTTTTAGACCACAAAACTAATAGAAGAACCTTGTAGATGTCATTGCAATCTATTCTCATCAAAAGCTTAAGGAAAATTAATAACCAAAATCTTGAATTCAACGGTCAGAATAAAATGAATTTGATGATTACAGTGTAATGAAGAAATAAGTTGGGGGTAAATATTAATTCGTAATTATAAAACTATTTGAATTAATACCTTCGTAATGGGACTAAAAATTCTAATAAATGGAAAATGCAAGTACATGAGAATATTGTGGTGTACTTAATAAAATTTGTAGTGATAATAGAATTACCCTAACTCAAAACTCTGAAAGTCATCTATTATGATATGTGTCTTTACTATTTCGCCATTAGGCCTATCAAACGGTCCAAAAAGGCTCCTGAGCAAACACAGAGAAACGCGTAGCCTAGAGAGGGGACGTAAAAGTCGGTGGGAAGGGATTCTCAACCAATGAATTATGATAAGACGAATTAATGACGTGGCATAAGGAATTTGATATTCCGCCTAAAAATTAACAATAAAAAACAAAAAAATTCATAACATCCAAATTAAAAATTAGTAGAGAAATATTTTAAAATAATTAGTTGAGAAATAGTTGATAGTTGCTTAGAATAGGGAATTAAATTTGGCAAATAGTTTCAAAAACCTTTTTTGAATGTCAAATTGAAATACGGTTTTGTTAGTTTCCAATTTCATAGTATTTTATCATTCGATTATTTATTTAATTGAGCATATGAAATAACTATAACTTATTTCTTTCATCTTTGCTTGCGTAGAACAGTATCTACCAGTTCAAACAATCATTTCCTTCGTTAACATAATGAGAAGTGGTAAGATTCTGTAAATAAGTTAAAAAAAATTACAAACATAAAATATAAAGTTATGTGAAATTTAAGCGTGTGAACTATTTTTTGAAGATCATGATAAACAACCTGTAAAGAGAATCCTCTATAGAGATTTACCAGAAGAGAAGAAGGAAGAGATTCGTAGAAAACAAAGAGAAAGATATGCTAAACAAAAAGCATCGAAAAAGAACTCCATTCATATAAACGATTTCAATACATCCGGTGGTGATCAAACGACTACGTCGATTGTTCGATATTCAAACAATGATGTCCAATATACAGACAACATTCAAGACTTTAGTGTTGTTCAAAAAGCAACAAAGAGACAGCGGAACACTGATATTCATAGTGATATCGTTGAAAAAGATTCGTCTCGTGAAGTATGTATTCTTCCTGGTGTTGAAGTCTGTGTCATTAATACAGAGATAAATTCAAGCACAAATAATGTCTCCGAATCTTCTAATCAACTCTTTATCCATCAGGTTCTCCTCTAATCATTTTTCTATTTTCTTATTCAACCATCATTCTATTAGTTTCCTCTGAGATTTTGGAATATATTATACAAATAGGATCCATATGTCGTTCGAGAGGAGTCGAGCTATGATACAAATATGCCGACATTTTCTAGGGGTAAGAAACAAATGTAAAATTAGTTGGATCTTTGAATTCAGTCATCAAATATTGCTACTGTACCAGTAATGTCCTTACTCAGATAATTCAAACAACATGACAAGCTTACTTATGTTGCGTTATTTTCATTTTTTCAACCAAATAGGTGAGTCACATCAAGTTTCTATCGGATTTAGACAATTGATGAAGGTAGTACCATCTGAAGCATATTCTCTGCCATTAGTACCCAACTGCATACATTGTAAAGCAAAGCGATTCCACCATGAAACAACTGGCTTCTGCTGTGCTGATGGAACAATTTCTTTAGCCACAAATGATGTTCCTGATAAGCTTTATTCGTTGTTCACCTCCAACACTGATGAATCTGCACATTTCAGGACATACATTCGAACTTATAATAACAAGTTCGCTTTCACATCCTTCGGAGTGAAATTTGATAAAGATCTTTGTAGGAGAAATAAAGGAATCTATACTTTCAGAACTCGGGGACAGATCTATCACTATATCAATGATTTGATTCCTTCAAATGGTTGCCTTCTTATCTCCAGTTGTATTTCTATGATACATAACATGAATTAGAAAATTGCGTTTATGATTCAAACAGAATGGATCCATCAATTGTAACTCAACTCATCGATATTCTTCGCATTAATCCATATTCTGTTTTTTTTCGCTTTCTTGGTGATTTTCCAAATTTGGAAAATAGAATAATTCATATAAGATCAGATGCTGGCCTAGATCAATGTGTATTCAATGCTCCCACATCTTCACAAGTTGCAGCAATATGGGTAGAAAATGACGGTCAAGATCAACTAAGAGGACGTGACATTTTTGTCTTTAACCATTCTGGTGGAAGTCATATAGTTCAGTACTATTTCAGGTGTTATGATCCATTGCAATATCCATTGTTATTTCCATGTGGCGATGTTGGTTGGCATCAAGGGATTCAAAGGGTCAGTAGAGGAAGGAGATCTACATATAACGAAACAAACCAATCAATAAATCATGAACAATCAGAGACCGCAGAGGAATTACTTTCAAGAGAACAACTAGGTTAGATTGCAATATTAATACTCAAAAATTTCATTTAGTATGTACGTCCAACTCAATAACCTTTCATTCACATTCAACTTTTGTAGAATTAAACAGAAGAAGGAAGGACCCAGTTGTTTCATGCCGTGAATATTATTGTTACAAATTGCAAATAAGAGAAAATGCCAGATCAATTCTGCTACTTTCTGGTCGACTATTGCAACAATTTGTAGTAGATATGTACGTTAAGATCGAAACGTCAAGATTGGATTATTTTAGGAAGCAACAACAACATATTCGATCAGAGTTATATCAAGGTATTGTTGATACAATTACGCTTGGGGAAATAAACGCTTCTAATGTTGGAAAACGGATTATACTGCCTTCATCATTTATTGGAGGTCTTCTCTGTTGAAGCAGTGCAAGATGAGGAAAATGCAGGATCGTCATCTTAGAATCAAGATTATCTCAAACACAATTCAGAAAGCTATTGACCTATGTTTATTCAAAGGACCATTCCATAGATTCCATTCACGCTCTTCTTTTAATATATCACTTGTAATTATTTATCAATGACATCGACTGTTATTTAATTATCCAAAACAATTACATCTTTATTAATAAAATATTTTATCACGACAAAATACATTATATGAACTAAGCAAACGTGCATTGCACGTTGCTTTTACCTAGTATATATATATATATATATTTGAAAAAAAATAGAATAGGAATTTCTAATTTTGACTGTTCTCAAATATCATAGGTCTCGTAAAGGATGCTACTCGAGGCATTACTTCTGTTATCCAGGTGATAAACTTGGTTCTTCAATTGCTGATTTTATGAAATTAATTGTTAAAATGTTAGGAAGCTACTCGAGAAAAAAAAATCAAGCAAAATGTTTTTGTTTCCTGTGCAGAACAAATAAATGAATAAAGTAGATTAGTTTTAAAACTGTAACAAATACTAAAAGAGGCAGTGTTAAAATGTCTTGAAACAGAATAATCAGGTGCTACGACACATGTTTGTCTTCTAACCATGATATTATTACCCAATTCTCAACGCTTGATATCGCGTAGACAGATGCTTAACGATAGTGCTGATACATAATATTACTCTTTAAAACAATATTAAAAAAACAATATTAATTAACTGCCAGGTATACACTTAGCACTCTTATGCTCTACATATCGTACTCTTCGAAATAATATTAAAAAAATTAAAATTGATTATAATATGCCTCGCATAATATAATCTTTTCAATTCTCAAATTTTCCAGAGAGAGGTGCACTTAAAATCCACCCGAGGGAGTTGGAAATTCATACAAATTAACTTCAACAAATATTATATACATAAAAAAAGATATATATTCTCCATATAAATTTTGTGCACCCTCCTGAGTTGGTTCTTTACTCGAAGAAGTCCTCTTTTCTTCTCCCCATTATTTTCACCAGCCTGCATCATGGTGTTACAAAAATACATTTTCACCCTACAGATTTTGTGTTCCCTCCAGATTTGCTTCTTTACTTGTTGAAAAAGAGCTCTCCTTTCCTCCCTTTCTTCTTTTCTCCAGCCAGCATGATGGTGTCACAAATATCTTTAACAGAACATGTTACATGTTGTTCAAATGTTGGTAAATGGGAATTGGTAAAATGTGGTTGAAAATAAATTAAAAATTAAAAACACAGTTACAGTTTTTGGACATTTCTGGTACATTTTCATCATCTATTTCCATCTTTTTGTGAAAAGTTGGCACCCATACGAAAGTGTATAAAGGAATTCTATAAATAGAGATAGAATTCATGTATTATTAAAAAAAAACAACAATTCTCATCTAAAACCTTGAAATTATAGCCCCAAAATTCTGCAAAAATATACCTAGAATTATTTTCATAATCTCTTCTTTTGTTCATTCTTTCCGGGTTTCAATAGTGCTAATTGCAACCCGGTTTCTAGACTTGAAATTCGCTAAAGCTATTTGTGTGTTGGTCCTTTAGCATTCTTATAATCGAGAGGGCGCAAATAAAGCTTTTAAGACAACATTTTATGTGATTCAAATCTACTTCTTTTCTTCTTATTCTTCTATTATTATTTTCGTGTTTTACATATATATTTTGGAGTTCTTTTTGTATCCTCATTGGAGGCTTGTTATCTACTTCAGCGAACAAATTTTCTCAACAATCTAAAAGCTTTATTTGGTTTGAACAATGACAACCGAAGGAGATACCACCATGGCTACTATCAAACTCATAAATCAAAACTTGGTGAGGCTAGACCGTTTTGATGGATCGAACTTTACAAGGTGGCAAGACAAGATCAAATTCTTGTTAACGGTGCCCAAAATCTTCTACATACTTGATCCAAACTTGGAAGATTTACCTAAACCATCCAACAATGACACCAAACAATCAAGGTTGGATCGGAAGAAGCGTGAAGAAGATGAACTCATATGTCGTGGCCATGTGTTGAATGATTTGTTGGATCGTCTCTATGACTTATATACCAACACAACATCAGTAAAATAAATTTGGTATACACTAGAAAATAAATACAAGGTTGAAGATGAAGGTACTAATTTTTTTTTTTATTTCTAAGTATTTTGATTTCAAATTCTTAGATAATATTCCCCTATTGCCCCAAGTATATGAACTTCAAGTTATTGTCAATAAATTGAAAATGGTGAAGATTGAACTTCCGGAATCATTCCAAGTAGGAGCAATTATTGCTAAATTGCCTTCTACTTGGAGATGATATACGAAGAAGATTCTTCATAACTCCGAAGACTTTTCATAGGAGCAAATTCAAAAAATCTACGAATTGAGGAAAAATCAAGGATAAGAGATGGGAATGAAGATTCTCATGTTGGTACTTCAAAAGTCAATACCGTGGAGAACAACTACAAAGTCATCAAAGTAAACAAAAGAAAGTTTACTAAAAACAACAACAAATTTAAAAAGAAGCCCAATAGAGAATGCTTTGTATGTGGAGAAATCGACTACTTTACGAAAGAATGCCGACATAGAAAACAAAGCAAATTTGGAAGCAATGTGAATTCTATTGACAAGGATGAGATAGTCGCCACTATAAGTGAAGTAAATGGTGTCAAAGGAAAATTTTCAGGATGGTGGTCTGATATTTGCACCACCGTTCATGTTTGCTATGATAAGACTCTCTACAAGACATATCAAGACATTGATGATGGTCAACAAATTCAAATGGGAAATGAACATTGTTAAAAAGTTATAGGCAAAGGGAATGTTGAATTAAAATTCACATCCGGAAAAGTTGTAACTCTTATTAATGTCTTATATGTACCGGATATGAATAGAAACCTGTGAGGGGGATTTGTTGGGAAAATCAGGGATTAAAAGTGTTTATGAGTCGAAAAAACTTGTATTATCTCACAATGATTTCTTTGTTGGAAAATGCTATTCTACTAATAGAATGGTCAAGTTGTGTACTATTGACAATATTAATACAAAAAATTCTTCTTACTTTGTGTGTTCTTTAAATTTATGGCATGATAGATTAGGGTATATAGGATATTCTACTTTGCATAGAATGGTTAAATGTGGAATGATATCATGTGAATTAATTAAAAGTGATAAGTGTGAAATTTGTGTTGAATAAAAAATGATTAAAAAACATTTTCAAAGTGTAGAGAGATCATCTAAATTACTTGATTTAGTTCATACCAATATATGTGAACTTAATGCCATGTTAACAAGAGGAGTTAATAAATACTTCATAACTTTTATTGATGATTATTCTAGATTTTGTTATCTTTAATTAAATATAAAGATGTGGCCTTTCATATGTTTAAAGTATATAAAAATGAAGCAGAAAATCAAAAGAATAAAATTATTAAAATTCTTAGAAGTGATGATGTGGTGAGTATTTTTCTAGAAAATTTGACATCTTTTGTGAAGAGCATGTCATAATACATCAATGTAGTGCACCTAGAACACCAGAACAAAATGATTTAGCGGAAATAAAAAATAGAACTTTAGTTGAAATGGTAAATGCTATGTTAACAAGGTCTAAATTGCCTAATAATTTATGGGGAGAGGCATTACTTGCTGCATGTCATATAGGTAATAGAATTCATTCAAAAAAAACTTAAAATGTCTCCCTATGAATTATGGAAAGAAAGAAAATCGAACATTGGATATTTTAAAGTGTGGGGGTGTTTAGCTTATTATAAAAACACCAATCCTAGAAGAACAAAACTAGGATCAAGAGGGATCAAGAGTGCTTTTGTTGGATATGCAATAATAAAACATATAGGCTATTTGATCTAACATCCAATATTATTATAGAATCACGAGATGTGAATTTCTTTGAAAATTTATTAAGTATGGATAAAATTGATCAAAATTCATTGGAAACTCAAAAAGAAATTCCGGCTTCTAATAAATTACAAGAAGTATCTTCTCAAGATATAAATAGTCTAGTGAACCTAGAAGAAGCAAGAGAACTTGTAAAAATAAGGTATTAGGACATGATGAGATTGATTCTCAATGGATTTCTCTATACTTGGTTGAAGCAAGTAGAGAAGATATAGTAAGAACAATTCCTTATGTTATTCAAATTGATAGTGATCCTAAAACTTATAAAGAAGCAAGGATTTTTAGAGATAGCATTTTTTGGAAAGATGCTATAAATGATGAAATTGATTCTATAATGTCCAACAATACTTAGAAGATTATTGACTTGTAAAATCTTTATATGGTTTAAAATACAAGATCGGACATTACATTTTCTATAAGAAAACTTAATAGGTTTACAAGTAATCCAAGTGTTGAACATTGTAAAGCAATTGGAAGGGTACTTGGTTATTTAAAGAAAACCAAAAACCTTGAACTCCAATATTCTAAATTTCCAGCTTATACCGATGCTAGTTGGATATCAAGCGCTGATGAAAACAAATCAGCATCAGGATGGTTGTTCACTCTTGGAGGTAGTGCAGTTTCTTGGAGGTCAAAGAAACAAACTATGATTACACATTCCACAATGGAATCTGAGTTTATAGCATTAGCTGAAATGGGAAAAGAAGCGAAGTGGCTTAAAGATCTTCTTTATGAAGTTCCATTAGATACAAAGAATGAGTCTTCAATATCTATACTATGTGATAGTCAAGCTACTCTAGCAAGGGCTTATAGTAAAGTCTACAACGGAAAGTCTAGACACATGAGTCTTAGACATGACTAGGTAAGGAAATTAATAAAAGATGGAATAATTACACTTACATATGTAAGATCAAGTCAAAACTTGGCTGATCTATATACAAAACCACTTACCAAAGAGTTGGTAAGATTAACATCGAGTATGATGGGGCTTAAACTCCTTAAATAAAATTCACCAATGATAGCAACCCTATATGTTATTACGAAATGAGTAATTTACGGGTTCAAATGGTAACACTAAGTCATTTGATAAGTGAATTGATTATAGCACTTAACATATAATTTAAGGCTCTATCCTAAAAAATATAAGTGCTGGGGTTGTAGTTTTTGAGGGTTGAATAAAACTTAAAGAAATTCAGTACATACTACAAGTGTCTTTAAAACATAACCAAGACACTGTAAGAATTTCTCCTATATGAACTTAGAAGTGGTGCCGCTTCAAGGAAAGTTGGAGTTACTCTCTGAAAAGTTCATGAATTCGGATGGGTGCAAGACAATTAATGCACCAAAGTAAAATTATGTGGAACAAATTGAAATAGAATTTTCATATGCGTGATATCGTCGGTAATGTCATAAGGGATAACTAGTTCAAAGCTAAGGCTACCTGGAATCTCGATATTACTTTGCAATATTAGCACTAATATAATGTTTAAATCGAAAAATACCTTATCCTATGCGTGACATCGTTTATGTTTCTAAATTGAGTTGTAATATTTGAATAAGTGGGAGATTGTTACATGTTCAAATATTGGTAAATGAGAATTGATCAAACGTGGTTGAAAAGAAATTAAAAATTAAAAAAAAAGTTGGACAGTTCTGGTACCTTTTCATCTTCTATTTCCATCTTTTTGTGAAAAATTGACACCCATACGAAAGTGTATGAAAGAATTCTATAAATAGAGATAGAATTCATATTTTATTAAAAAATCAACAATTGTCATCTAAAACCTTGAAATTATAGCCCTAAAATTCTGTAAAAATATACTTATAATTATTTTCATATTCTCTTCTTTTGTTCCTTCTTTCCGGATTTCAATAGTACTAATTGCAACTTGATTTCTAGACTTGAAATCCGCTAAAGCCATTTGTGTGTTGGTCCTTTAGCATTCTTATAATCGAGAGGGTGCAAATAAAGCTTTTAGAACAACATTCTATGTGATTCAAATCTACTTCTTTTCTTCTCATTATTCTATCATTATTTTTGTGTTTTACATATATATTTTGGAGTTCTTTTTGTATTCTCATTGGAGGCTTGTCATCTACTTCGGCGAACAAATTTTCTCAACAGAACATAAGGCTCAAATCAATAAAAAAAATGGATTATCAGTGTAAGCCAATTGTAGTTTCAGATGAACTAGTTCAGCATCATCAATGTATTGTTTCAAGATACTTGAATTGACACAATAAAATCCATCCCTTAGTATGGTACTTTACAATAGTTAGTTATATCTAAATTTAGGCATTCAAAACTTTTCATGCATATGGATAAGCACCAGAAGGTGCTTTATACCTAACATCTTTTTATCCATCAACAGCTAAAGATAACCTTTGACATCTTACAAAAGTATATACTGCCATGATATACATATAATCAATCACGAGGAATTTTGCTACAAGGTGCTTAGTCAATCTCGTATTGCTATTCCTGGATTAGGATTTTAATAAAACATTCTTAGTGTACATGTTAATAAGACATCATTACCACATCTTTACAAACCAATAACCAGTAATTCTCTCTCACAGCGAGAGGTGTAAGAGAAATTTCTTAACAAGCTGGATACATTGTATTCCGACAGAATTATTCAATTGGAAGTAAAACATTCAGTAACTTAAGTTTGCCTTAACAGAGAACGAGAGGAACTCAAACTCAGAGAGATTTAAGCGTTTTTGTATGTCAGCAGAAATGGTTGTGAAAGGTATGCCGGGGGAGCCATCTACTGTTTAGTGGTGACACATCAGTAAATTCATCAAACAGGCCACATATGGAAAATAATTTTGCAACGACTCTTTTACTACACCAGTCCACACTGACATGAGGATTTCCTGAGAACATAGATCTGGGCAATCGTATTTACCATATTACTTGTGAGGATTTTCCCCCATGCAGAAATCTAAATCCGGCCGTCCATTATTGTATACTTTTACACAGAAAACGATTTGAAATATGACTAAAAGCCATTGTATGAACAATAGCTTCTGAATTCTTAATCAGGGATGAAGAGCTTCATCTTTCATAAAAAATAAAAAATAGCAAAGAATTCAGGAGTTGAAAAGATGGAAACTATTTATTTTCAGTTTATTAGATGTCCCTCAACGCGTGTCACATCAAGTGATTTCTGAGACCATCAGTTCCTAACTTTGAATGCATGCATTTGAGATAGAATAACTAAAGAATATGATGGCATTAGGGGAGGCTGATTTTGAAAGTCCAAAAAATGAAATGAGGAAACTCAATTCGAAGGGAAGAAGTATAAAAAAATATGCACTCTTTATCGTCTTGTCCATATCTTGCGAAAACAATTTCTAGGAATCAAATAATATACCTTAATAATGAATGACCTCAGGGTAAGAACCACTGTATCTATTGAACTGCAAAGTCCAATCAAAGGCAGAAGTTAGATGTGAAGACAAAATCATTAAAAACATCTACTAATGTCATTTAGCCATATTGAATGAGAAAATTGTCAAAGTCCATTAAGGTAAGATAATAAAAGTGAATAATTAGGCTATTGTTTCCACTACAAATAAAAGTACTAGAGTTCAGCATTCAGAATCACGACGAAACCTAGTGTGTCAAGAGATCTATGTTTCAGAAGGCAAAAGATGAGCAATGAGAGTCTAATACACCAGATGTGGGGTTTATCCCCTGTGTCCTAATTGTATATACTTTAAAACAACAGATTTCGAGGGTAAGTACAGTAGAAAAATGTCAAAAGTCAGCTCATGTATTGTAACAACACGAATTTAAATGACAAAAAGAAAGGAACTTGTGATTGACTACCAATTGCTCAAAATGTAATGCCAGGTAGGTGGGAAAAGAAGCTTAACTATATAGCATCCACAATTTGTTAAAAGATAAAAAGAGAATAACTCAGGATGCTTTGATATCAGTAGGAAAAAACAAGATTCATTGAGTTTTTAGTTTCATTTTACATCTTTAGACCTTTCTTCAGCATTTGGTGGGAGGTACACCTAATTCCATGTTAATAGGCAAGCCTCATTACAAAAGGGATAGAGATGACTGCCTTCTCCTTTTCCTTTTCCTTCTCCTAGTGGGTTTCATAGGCAGTGAGTCAAGCATTGAATTTGACTTTGAAAATGTTGCAAACTATCAAATTTAATGCTTCAAATCTAATAAAATTCAATTCTAGCATGTAGTGGCACATAAACGAATTTTTCATTAGAAAACAATAAGCTCAACTTTGTCAGGAAAAATATAAATAAATAATTGATTTATTACGAGTGTTGAGAACTAGCACTCTCTCTCTTTAATGAGTAAAAAGTTTCATTAGTCACTCAACTCTACATATCGTCACGTTATAGTCACTGAACTTCATTTTGCAGTTGAAAGGTCACCTAACTTACAAAAGATCCACTCCATTCGTCACTCCTCAACCTCTCGTTTCAGCTCTTGTCGATTTGGCATTAACGGCGTCCCATCGGCAGTAGACGCCGTCAATTGCTGCACAAACAAAAACATTTTCTGACAAACCGAAATAAAAAAATCACACTCCTCTCCCCCAATTCTTTCCCACCCAAATTCAGCAAGAACACAAACCCTAGAGTTCGATTTTCCTTCATTTATTCCCTTTAAAGTGTTAAAATCTCCACATATCTAAACCATAATCGGACATTCCTCCATTATCCTTCGTTCTCCTATAACCCAATCCTACAGAAAATGCGAAGGAACGAAGCCTATTCGTTGAAGGTAATTTCAATGTGCATTCTTTGGCTTGGGTTTTGTAGAAGAATCGAAAAAATGAATTTTTACTCCAATTTATATGGATGTTTTGTAGTCGATTTTGGAGATTTCTGTGGTTGTCGGTTTTATAGTTTTATGTCGATTTTGTAGACTTCTGTTGTTGCCGATTTTTAATCCCAAGCTGTTAAATTCTTCTAGTAAGAGTAGATTTTTCATGACCTGGATTTCTTCAGTAGAGTCTTTTGGGGATAGAGAGTTGTTTACCATAGAGAGGGGGATGCAAATTGTAGTTGTTTAATTATAGTATCCAGTTTAATGGATTCAAGAAGGGGGATGCAGATTTTGAGGCCTTTTTTTGGATAATGGATTTAATGTAAGGCTTGGCAGAATGTATAACCAAAATAATATATAACTAGTTAATGCAAGGCTTGCCAGAATGTATAATCAAAATAATGTGACTCTCAAACACACTTTTAGGAAATGTGTATCCTATAGAGGTTTATTTAGGTCAGAACCTCTCCAATTTACTAAGGCTTGGATTATTGTACAGATTTGGTGGGATTTATTTAGACACTATCATCTAGCATTGAAGAGTTTTAAGAGGCTAAGGAATACAATTAGGGCTGTTTCTCTTCTTTAAATTGTCAATAGACCTTTATGTTATCTTCTTGCAATTTTACTTACTCCATCAAATAGTTTTTTATATGAAGCCATGCTTAGTAAATTGGGACTTTATTTGCTAGAACATTAACTTCTTTGCAGTTTCATTGGTACATTTGACATGTATCCGAAATTTGAAGCGTTATGGTTGGGAAGAATAGGGATATATGTCACAGCTGTAGGAAGCCCGTGCACTACTTGTCGGACTGTCCAACAAAGAAGCGATGCCCAATATGTAAGCAGGGATTTGAGAAATGTATGGAAGTGGAGAAAAATACTTCAAACATAGGTAGGTTGTTCTTATGTTGTACAAGAGATTGTGGTCACTTCATGTGGAAGGATAAAGAACAGTCTGATGCGAAAGCTACAGATCTGTGCCAAGACCTATCGTCTTTGTTCAACAAATGTGCTCAAATAACTGAAGAAAAAAACATCGAGATATCCATCAACATTACGATGCGCAAAGAAATGGGGGTTATGGAGGTTAATGGGAAAGGCAAAGGGAAAGTTCAGTGACTTCGATACAACCATACAAGCTAGTTAAAGACTTCTATTGTATTTGTCGAATTTCATGTTTATGTAATATTCGTAGAACTTCTAGTACATTTCGTATGTTGTAAAATTTGGATGTAAGACTTTTATGTAATCGTTTTATGTACACCTTGTTGTTGGGTTATTACAAATGAATTTTTATACTGGGAATATATGTTCACTACAAATACAGAGATGGAATTAAAAGGAATATACGTTTATTACATTTTGCCTCCATTCATGTCACTACAACCCAGGACGTCTATTCCATTGAGCATTACAAAAAATTGATCCATTGCTCGTTCCATTACAAAAAAGATAACTATCTGTACTCCTCCCAAAATTCACAAAATAACAAAAACATTGAACTACTTCATCATTTGCCTGATCATCCACTATCCATGTGAATTTATCTAGCAACCATGGGGGTCAGCCAAAATTCATAGAATAATAAGAACATTGAACTACTTCATCATTGGCCTCATCATCCACTATCCATGTGAGTTTGTCTAGCAACCATGGGGATCGGCATAAAACGCATGACCTCTTCATCATTTGGATTTTGGGTCGATGCTAATCCCTGGCTTCTTGATGTCACCATTTTACCTTGTACGCACAACATAATGTAAATGATGCTAATAGTAAAATCATATAAATGATCCTAAAAAAGAAAAAAAAAAGTAGCCGACCATATTTACTCACATGTTCATTCACTGATACGTTGGCATTCGACTCTAGTAGTTCTAGTTCAACATTTAACCAATCCTGTGCGTATGTAAACAAGTTAGCATATGAAGAAGAGATTTTCATTGTGTTTACCAAGAGGAAAGCATACCTGATCTGGTGCATTATTGCTGGAGTGATATCTTTTATTGTGTCCCTGCAATCTACATATCGAACATATCATGCGCACTTGCCCTGTCTTCTTCATGTACGACTTTCCCTGACTTTACACTACCATTTCTTCAGCCAATTTCCTTCTCTTTTTTTACTTCTGTCCACAGTGCGGCACATGTCAATTACGCTTGATGATAGTAGGGGCATCCACTTCGGCCCACAACATTTTGCCGTTGATTGGTATCATTATGTTGTTGTAACAGTTCATGTATGTGTCAATTGTGTAACAATTACCAACAAAATCCTCTGGATCATTTCTGCAGTCTCGTATCACTGCCATGGCATGCATACACGGTATGCCTATAAGCTCCCATTTTCTAGATGCACATGTACGTTCTTCAAGAACAACTACAAATGTCCCAAAACTGCAATCAACTTGCCAACTTGGGCCCCTAGACAAATGCAACGTGCATTCTCTTGACAGCTCAGCAATCCTCAGCAATCTTTTCATAATTTTTGGACATAAACGACCTTCGCATCGTCCCATTTTTCACATCTCTGCTGTATACGTTTCTTAAACCCCATATGTACTGATGTCAACATATTCAGAATCAAATTTTCCCTGTCATCCAACAATGTTTTGTTAAATACTTCGCATATATTGTTGAGCAAAATGTCAGACTTCGAGTGCACTGAAAAGTGTGATCGACTCCACTCTTGCAGGTGTCTCTTCATTAGCCATCCATATGCTTCTTCATCGACTTCACGAATTTTTTGCATCTAATGTTGGAATTCAGGCACAGTTGTGGACTTAGCGGCATGCCAAAGATAATCCTTTAGTATTTTGCTATTTGACATGTGCTAAAGAAGTTCGTGTACATATGTCGTACACAGAAGCAATGTTTTGCCTCCGGGAATAACTCATCGTATAGATTTTGGAGACCCTTTTGTTTGTCGATCATCAATGTCCAACCCTCCCCCCCCATTACCAATGTCAATGTCCTTTTGAAGGTGTTTCATGAACCATCTTCAAGTGTCTGTGTTCTCCTTCTAAACAACGGTATACGCCACAGGGTATATATAATCATTAGCATCCTGACCCACAGCTGTTAACATAATTCTCCCAAAATAACCTCGCAAATGGTACCCATCAACCCCGACCACTTTTCGGCATCCGATTTTGAACTCGGCCTTGCAAGAGTTGAAGCATGTAAGGATATCATCACTGTTGATCCCGGATTCGTCGAAAGTACATCCGCAGCGTATCGCCTGAGCAGTCCGAATTGTTCTTCAAGCGTTCCAAACAACAATTCGTTAGCATACTTTCTCATCTTGTTTGACACATTTCTACTTATCTCCGCCTTCAAGTCATCCTTCACAGTCGCCAAAATGGACTTTGTTTTCCAATCGGGGTCCACCTTGAATTGTTTAATGTATCTATTCGTCAAGAAGATGTAGTTGCAATGTCTATTGTGTTGGCTCCGTGTGCAAGTGTGCTCAGACGTGTAAGACTTTACTTGCACTGTCTCCGTCGTACTCAACTTCGAGGCCCATATCCTCTAATTACACCCTAGTTTGCAAACTCATTGAGCTCGCTTTATATCATTGTACTTTAACTTCACATTGTAACCATTCAGAGCACCGTAGTTTCTCACTGCAGCCCGAAACTCATCCATTGAGCAAAACAGTTGTCCAACCTCAAACTGCGGATTTCTCATATTCGTCTCAGCAAAAAATTCTGGGAATTGATAACCAACCTCATCCGATGAACAAGCCAATAATAACTCCTCCGATGAGGGATACTCCAAGTCATCGTCTCCTGCGTCCCCCACACACATCACTACTCCTTTGTTTTTTGTTTCATTCATGTCTGATCCAATTTCAATTCCATCTGTCACTTTGCGGTCATACAACAGATCATCTTCCTCAGAGGCCAGGCAATCACTGAATTAATGAAATCAGGGTCTTCGTCATACTCTGTCAAAATAAATCAAAACAGTAGAATTAGTTATTGCTGTGAGCCATTGCTGACCAACAAGGTCACCGAAGTTTGCATTTTCAAAACTGAAGCCACAAGGAAAATGGTTATACAAGGGGACGAGGTTTAGATAAAATATCAGAATATAAGCCAACTTAAGACTTATATAAAAGGAGAGAAACATCAGCAGCAAAAGAACAGAGAAGAAGAAAAAAAATTAAACCAAAATCAGTTTACCTCCACCTTCTCCCTCCATGCGTGCAACTTTTCAGAAACCTTCAACTCTAGCAATCGTGACTGATGGATCCTCCCATTTGCTAAAATCCACAATCGCGATTGATGGGGTTGCACAATCGAATTTAGGGAGAGTTTTGAATGAATCAATTCTAGGGCTTGGATTTAGGATTAGGGATGATGGGGATGGTTTTCAATCGTGATTTTTGGAGAAATGGTTTGTAGAATCGCCTGAGAGTTTCTGAATTTTGGATAATTCTAGGTTCCTGTGAGTGTGATTTGGGAAAAAATAAATGGCAGTTTCAATCTTGATTTCGTTCATGTAGATCGTGTTTTACCATGGAAATCACATCCACCGTGTACACTATTAACGTCGTCGGTTGCCACATGGATCTCCGTCAAGCTATGTCCGACTGCTTCAAACGAATGGAGTGTCGGATGATGGATGAAGTTGAGAGTTTGCAAGTTCAGTAAGTGTTCAGCAGCAAATTGAAGTTCAGTGACTATAACGTGATGATATGTAGAGTTGAGTGACTAATAAAACTTTTTACTCCTCTTTAATTACTAGTTTAATGTTGATTTAAGAGCACATATGATACATACACACATGCAGTTGAAATAATATGTACTAACTTGTAGTTCTTGTTATTGTTAGGGACTAAAGTGTAAATTTTCCTTTTCTACCATGTATATTATTGGTTTACATCTATCAATAAAAATAACAAAATTTCTCCCAAAATTCTTCTTCTTGCTCTTGTAGTCTAACCTTTCTCAATCTCCAGAAACTTCTGAAATCCAACTAAGAAATTACATTCCTCAAAGTGTTAAGGAAGTCACACGTTTTGGATTCACGAACCTTGATGTTTTTCCAAAACTTGATTGTCGGATCTTAAGAATGATATGGATGAATCATCAAATAATTATGCTCTTGGATCTCTAAAAAACGATGTGTATGTGTTATGCAATGAAAGCACAATGAAGCAACCCACAAAACATATCTCAGCCATCTGTATCTATATGTGGGGACGTTTAGGTGTTATAGACCATGTAAGACTCTTCAAAATCGCAAAATAGGTCTGGACGCATAAATACGTCGCTCGAGCGAGAGAGCCTGGGCAATAAACGGGCGACAACAGTTCCGTTTCTATCGCTCAAGCAGTGGCCAGGCGTGAAGCTGGTGAAATCTTGACGCCGCTTTTTCTTTGTTTCCAAACTCGAACTTAAACCTTAAGCTACCTAACTTAACTTTACAACATTGCATCCAAATCCTTGACTTTTTACAAGTATTCAAATAAGACCCTTTTGTTCACAAACATGCCAATTACAACATTAAACCTAACAATCTCCCCCTTTGAAATTTTGTGACAAAACCATACAACTAAAGTCAAGGAAATCAAACTACCCAAGTTACTCAAGTTCTTATACTTTTTGCATTCCTTGGTAAATCTGTTTCCTGAAATCAAAAACTCAATACCAGTGTAAAAGTACGTGCTATAGGAAATCAAAAATTCATCAACATAAATAAACATACTAGTTTGAGACGTGACATTAATGTCAATCAAAACACCAACCGAAATATTAACATCACAAAACATCAAAACTCAAACAGTCATGTATATGATATGCAATGCATATGCTCCCACTTACTGTAAACTATCAATATTTTTTATGCAGTAGGCAAATGTATCTATATCTCTCCCCAACGACCCCTTAGACATAAAATGAAAATTTCAAAATTTCATTCAATTCAATGCACCCCTATGCATATTCAATGATCCCCATGTGTATATTCTCTCTCCCATTTTTGTTATAAATGACTAAGGGTGGAATTTCAAATTCAATTTTAAACATGAATTTATAACAGTCCAAAAAGCAATTGATAACATGCACAAACATATTTAACAAGTAGTAAACCTCCCCCACTTACTGAGTTTAAGTCACAATGGAATAAATTGTATTAGTGACTCATGTGTGTAAAGTGTCACTAATTCTCTGTAAGTAGGACTTCAAGCCTTAATTTTGTAAGAAGGGACATGCTAAATATCACCGCCAATAAGTATATTCCTCTACTTATGAAAGTCAAACTATAAAACACATTATAACCTATACATTAATGCTCATTTTGTATAAATATTTTCTTTTCTTCCCATGACTCTGAGCATATATATTTTTTCATATTTTTCAATATTTTAAGCTCATAATTATTTTTCATATTTTAAGTGCAGACTCTTCTTCATTAAGTGACTAAAATAACACATGTAACGAGTTTTAGGCTGGTTAACCCAAGTCAGTTGACCATAGACACCAGGTTATGAGAAACCCCGCGGGTTTAATTGCTCAAGTCAAATAGGTTTCGAAAAAGAATATAAAATATTGAGCTTTTCATAGCAATGATGAGTTTGAATTTAGGTCTAATAAGGTCAATTCATGTTCAAAGTCACCTTACTAACATGTGACTGCCATCCCAAATCTCACACACGCGGTAGAGTCCTACTAACAATATCATAGTGTGTGTAGTGTAGATAGTACATGAAGACACATATACTAAATACTCCATATCAACCCAAGCAAGTAATGGAAATTATGCTAAAACTTATCAATTATGTTTATACATGATCACAATATGCAAGTTTACGAATGTTATATATCACGTTGTATAAATTTCCATCTTTTTTTTTTCATTTTTCAATTTTCCCATTTTTTTTGGTTTTTCTTTTGAAATATGAATGCATCATGCATAAAAAAATGTCACACGCATGAATAAACATAAAATAAAAAAAAAATTATACATGAATTTTCTACTAAATAAGCAACCATATAAATGTGATGCATGCAAAAGTCAATAATACATAACAATTAGCACACGCATGCACCAAAAATACCTAATCAACTAGGTATATGAGTGTTCTTACATTTAAGAGCACCGTGATCTATATCAAAGTTTTTAAGATCGCCAATTTTCAACCAAACTTGCCTAATACTAGAACGATTCCCAGACAATTGTGTCACCAACTCGGTCAAACGACTCACTTGATTACTAAGAAATCCAATCTGACCAACAAACTCCTGATTTCTATTCATATTAAAGCTCTTGACTCTTTGTCTATTCAGGAACTGATAACATCTAGGTCGTATGTGTCATAACTCACTGCAGTGAAAGCAGGTCGGGACAAACCGAGTATCAATGTTATGTGGACGCTGAAGTCTATTCCTAGGTCGACAAGTCATACACTGTCTAGTAGGCCTCTGTCTAACAAATCCCTTATTCTTAAGATTGAGGGTTAGGCACATGTTTGGGCTGGTCAGTGGCAGGGACAAATGTGGTTTTAGAAGTACTAGCAATGTTTTCCTTAAAACCTAAACTTCCCTTATTTTCAACCGGCTTGCCCATTCCTAAAATGTTATTCAGAACCACTAGAAAATGCAAGCAGTTAAGACTTGGAATATTCTAGATTGTTCAGAAAGTTCTTAACCTGGATTTCTAAGGTCTCTCTCTCAGTGGTCAACTCGTTGACTTTCCTAGATGACTTCTCAAGCTCACTGGTGAGGTTCTTAACCTGAATCTCTAAATTTTCAATCATGGATTTCACTTCACTCAGGATCAAGGTAGACTCCTTAATGTACACTACTAACTTCTCATTTTCCAATTCAAGTTCCTTATTCTTCGCACTCAAGGCTTTATTTTTTGTAAGAATCTTAAGATTCTCCTCATACATGTTATCATAAGCTTCTTGGATATCTACCTCACTCTCGGAATTGTCCTCATCAGAATCCTCATCACCATCTAAGTCATTTTCTCTTTCACTCCCTTGGTCAGATTCATTCTTTATTCTAGTAGTAAAGGCAAGATATTTTTCACTTTCCTCCCGAGTGGATTTCTCACTCTGATTGTCCGAGTTAGACTCATCATCAGTGAGAGTAGCATTCATAGCCTTATCCAAATTTCTCCTGCTGCTAAGGCACTCACTTCTAACTTGGCCAAAACCTTGACAATTATGGGACCTCACAGATTTAGATTTTCTCCTAGATTTACTCGGGCCATCTTTGTGTCTCTCTTGAAGGTTATTTTTCTTCCTAAATATTTTTCGAAATTCTTTAGCCATGTAAGCTAACTCATCATTATCCGATGAATCAGAATCAGAAGATTCTTTATGACTATTCCTTACAATTTTTAAGGCCAATAACTTATCGTTTGTAGGTATACCTAATGTAAGTTCATAAGTTTAGAGAGATCCAACCAACTCTTCCACCTTAATAGAGTCTATATCCTTAATCTCCTCAATAGCAGTGATTTTAGCCCTAAATCGCTCAGGTAATGATCTAAGGATTCTTCTAAGAATTTTAGGCTTCAGAATTTTCTCACCTAGGTTGAGACTAGAATTTACTATGTCGTTTAAACTCGCATGGAATTCATCAAATGTCTCATCCTTTTTCATCATAATCTCTTCAAACCTAGTGGTCAATATCTAGAATTTAGAGTTTTTAACAGCCTGAGTTTCTTCGTGTGTGGTCTGCAGAATATCCCAAACCTCTTTGGCTACCTCACATATACACACTCTCCTAAACTCTTCCGAGAATACCACCATATATAAAGCATGTAAGACTTTGTTATTCCAGTTACACTCATCTAAGTTTGTCATGGTCCAATTAGCAATGGGAGTGGAGGTCACTATAGAGGTGGTAATCAAGCCAAGCTGCTCGTAGGCTCGGCTCGTACTGTTCACGCTCACAAGCCGCTCGGGCTCGTCAAAAAAAGAGCCCGAGCACGAGCCAACAGGTCGGCTCACTAGATGAGCCGAGTCACAAGCTGGCCACGAGCCGCTTGGCTTGTAGCTCGTTAAATTGTTTTTAAAAAAATAAGTGACCAGAACGGTCACTGAATCCTTAATTTTTTTTTTCCAATTTCATTATTTTTCCCCTATAAATACTCACCATAATCAATATTTTTTTCATATCAATATTAGTTTTCTCATGATTTACTATACTATATTCTCTACAATTTACATTCTCCAATCTCTATTTATCAATTATCAACAATATCATTCATTCATTCTATAATCATCTTCTACATTTTTTACATTATTTTTTGCTATTTTACAATTCATTTCATACACTACTACATAATCTTCATTCACTTCTCAATTCTACATTTCTACATTCAATTTCTATTATTCATAACAAATGGATTCACGATCATTTGTTCAAAACTTGTTCGGTATGGAGAACAAAACACAAACACTTGCCCAAAATGAATTTGGGATTGAATTCTCCGGTCTCAATGAATTACCAATTCCCGAAAATATTGAAGATTTCGACGTTCGTGATAGTCATCCAATTGATTTGAATGACGTTGATGTTGCATCTAGTGTTCCAATTGATTTGGAGCAAGATGAAAAATCTATATTAAATATTCTGGATGCAAGAGGGAAGAGAAAGGGGAAGAGGCAGGCAAAATGTTGGGACCAATTCAAATTGGTTCTCACTGGTCGTGTGATCAATGGACTTCCAGAAACCAAAGCAGTATGTAAATACTGCCAACAATAACTGACATGACAAAAAGGCATTGGAACCACCCACATCAACAGTCACTACGAATCATGTGCGGCCAAACATGGACTTCTTCCAGCTGGTCAAACGCAACCACAATTTAGTACTCCAGAAGCCGGTGCTGCTACTACTACGCCACTTTCTACATGGATGTATTCGAAAGATGAAGCTCGAACGGGAATGGTGAAGTTCGTTGTCACGGCGGAGTTGCCACTAGCAATAGCGGACAACTACATTTCGTAAACTACGTTAAAAGATATCTTCAACCAAGGTATCAAGGGGTAAATCGAAATACTCTTCATTCCGATACAATTGCATATTTTCTTAATGCAAAGTAACTATTGATTTCGAATTTGGAAAAATATGGGGATGTGATATCTTTAACTTCAGATATGTGAGAAGTGATTAATAGAGATGTTATATGGCTGCAACTGCACACTATATAGACCCACTTTGGGTCATGCATAAAACAATTACTACTTTTAAAATTGTTGAGTATCCGCACAATGCTCAAACTATATTTAATGCTATTATGTTATTAATTAGAGAATATAAATGCGATAGTAAAATTCGTTCTTTTACGTTCGACAATGCTATTGTAAATAAGGTTGTTATCAATAAATTGTATAAAGTACTTCAACCCGATTTCGGTGGCTATTTATTTCATATTCGATGTGTATGCAATATTTTTAATTTAATAGTACAAGATGGTTTAAAACATGTTAATGATGAAATTAACCAAATTAGGAATGTACTTATGTATATCACGGTTACACCTAGTAGAAAATAATGATTTGAGGATTTTTATCCAGAATCTGGGATGACGGATACGAAAACATTTATTACTGACGTAGGCCATAGATAGAAATCAACGTACTTATTACTAAAATCACGTTAAGGTTATGAAGCGTTAATTACTGAATTTTATAACAATAGACATGTTAGAGACGCATACGATGCTATCTTGAGTGAATCTGATTGGAATATAGTTTTTAAAATAAAAATTTTTTGACAAGTTTTTATGACTCTACAAATAGTTTGTCTAGTATTTATTATCCCACTAGTTGTATGGTTCTTGAGCGTCTTTATATAATCGCTAGAGCTTTTGCAAGATTTCAAAATGACCTTGATTTTCATGCTATTATATATTCCATGGAATTGAGATTTAGAAAATATTGGGAAGAATTACCCATGCTATTTCCTTTAGCATGTGTCATGGACCCCCGATATAATTTATCGGGTACTAAATTTATAATTGATCAAATGTCAAATGCTTTAACTTTTAATATATCTGTTACTTATAGGGATTTGGAAACGACGTTCCGTGAAATATATGAATTATATGCTTCACGAATGGGTACACATATTAATCGTATACCTACACATACTCCTCCTACTAATATAACAGATGACGACGTTGAGATTTTGAACTTATTTGAAAGCATGAACTCGTATAGATTTGATGCAACTGCATATGCATGTGGTTCCTTTAGTAGTAGTAGTAGTTTGACTTCTACTGCATGTACTCAAACTTTCAGTCGTAGTCCAAATCTAAATGCGATGCCATATGAATTAATTGATTACTTTAGTCAACCATTGCCTAGTAACAAAGCAGTTAGTAAAAGTTCAGAAAATGTCCTAGAATTCTGGCGAAATAACGAACGCCGATGGTCGGTAGTTTCTGTAATGGCAAAAGATCTACTAACACCTCCAGTTAACACTGTAGCTTCTGAGTCTGCTTTTAGTGCAGGGAAGGGGGTTCTCTCTGAGATCAAGAATCGACTGAAAGAAGATATTTTGGAAGCGTTAATGTGCGTGAAGGACTATGAAGACGCTAATTATCGAATTCAAGATAAATATGCCGAAATTACATGTAACCAAATAAGTGATATTTAATTTCACCACATTCATCAAAATATTTTATTTTCATACCTTATAATTTTTTTAAAAAATTGTACACGTAACAAGTTGTTCGTGTACAATTTTTAATTCCGCCTACTTGAAATTAAAGTAGCCGGTCCAAACCCCGGATAAAAGAGGAGGGTTTATTTTTTTTTTAATTGTAAAAAATCAAAATGTTTTTAAAAATGTATATTTAATTTTTTTTTACGAAATTTGTTTATATATATTTTTCTTTAGGTTCTCATTTCTCAACAAATAAAATTTTGTTCTTATTATTTTAAAAATTAAAATTATTTTGAAAAATGCATATTAAAAACAATTAGGTAATGTTTGTGTATATATATATTTTTAAAATTAGTAATATAGTAGTTTATAAATTATAGTTCTTATATAAATAAATAAAACATTTGGACGAGCCGAGCACCCGCTCGGCTTGTGGTTCACGAGCTGCGAGTGTGTGAGCACGAGCCGAGCTCGTCCAAGTATGGGCCGGCTCGGCTCAGCCCATTGCCACCTCTAGGTGACTACATTTTCTACAGTTGTACTAGGAGCACTCCAACCATTTGCAACACTCAACCATATACGCTCATCCATAGATTTTAGAAAGACTCTCATTCTAACCTTCCAGTGGGTATAATTACTGCCATCAAAGTGTGGTGGGACGGACAATGAACTATTCATCTAGATAATTAAGGCCAGGAATCAAACTTAAGCTCTGATACCTATTGAAAATACGCGGTTTACTAACTAAGTTCGACCTTACGTGTGGAATTATAGTAATTAAAGCAACAAGACACTTTTAATTAGTTTCTAGATGATTAAACAAATAGTCTAATTATCCTAAGTTAAATTGCCACCGTTTGTAATATGGAAAGCAATAAATAACACCAATATTGATGATGGAGAAACTCAATTGGATAAAAACTCCGGGACCAAGTCAGTTACCTCCACTATAGACAATGTGAGTTACAGTTCGTTTCCACCTAGCAAATTCCACTAGTTCTTACTGTTGTAATTCTTGTAATCTCCAAGATCTGTTGTTCCTCCAGACTCACAATCTGCTACCGTAGATACTATCTAGCCAACCTGCTAGATCTCTCGATCTACCTCCTTAGCTTCCAAGATCCGCTGTAAATTCCAGACTCACAATCTTCTGCACACGTCTCTTCCAAGTGAATACCCAGGAATCATCTATTCTCGTTCTTCTTCTTGCGCTTGTAGTCCAACATTTCTCAACCTCCAGAAACTTCTGAAATCTAGTTGAGAAAGTACATTCCTCAAAGTGTTAAGGAAGTCAGGTGTTTTGGATTTACGAACATTGATGTTTTCCCAAAACTTGGTTGCCGGATCTCAATAATGATATGATGAATCACCAAATAATTATGCTCTTGGATCTCTCCAAAAACGATGTGTATGTGTTATGCAATGAAAGCACAATGAAGCAACTCACCAAAATTCGTCCTAGACATCTGTATTTATAGTTAGGGACGTTTAGGTGTTATGGGCCATATAAAACTCTTCAAAATATGTAGCTCGAGACAAAGGTCTGTCGCTTGAGTGACGCCTGGGCGATAAGCGAACGACAACGGTTCTATTTCTGTCGCTTAAGCGGTGGCCAAGCGTGAAGCTAGCTAAATTCCGGCGTTGCTTTTTCCTTGTTTCCAAACTCGAACTCAAACCATACGCTACCTAATTCAACTATACAAAATTACATCCAAGTCATTGACTTTTTACAAGTGTTCAAATAAAACCCTTTTGTTCACAAACATGTCAATTACAACATTAGACGTAACAATTAAAATCAAGGTCTAGGTGTCAGGTTCTTTCTATCTGTCATCTGTTACTTGTGGAAGCCATTTCTGCAAACTAGTTGTGGTCTTCTCTACATTGTACTTGAGGATTTGTTACTACCATCCTATATTGTGACCTTTTGTGGAAAGTTCATTATAGTTTATTGCTACTTCCTGCTGTATTTGTTAAATGCTTATGGAATTTAGTTTTCAGATGTTATTTTTATTATGCCCTTTGATTTGAGCACTTGGCTTACTCATTAAGAGTGAAAATTAGTGCTAAATATTCGATCTTGATTCTAATTAAACTCGAAACTTCAGACTCGTGTTTATACTAGTTGAGAAACATTTGATAATTAGAGTACTGACAGCTAAATCTTCATTTCTAGCTTAATTTTTTCATGCCCTTAAATTTATTTTTCCTCGTGTTGTTCAATAGAATTTTACCGATATTGGCTAACAATTATCACATTATTCATTGTGTTTAATTAGAAGCCATGAAGAATCAACTATATATCCATTCAAAACAAAAACACAGAAGAAAACTCCAGTATTTTTTTGCAATTTGTATCCCTTCTTTGGTGGCCAAACCTATAGAAGCTAATAAAATACGCACTTATTGCATATTTGGTAAAATACATCAGACCGTACTCAACAATATTACATCAATATATAAACCTTTGAATTCTGTCTAGTACAGTGTACGGAAAGCACGATTACATTATATTGCTCATAGTTGGTCACACTTCGTTGGAATGAATGACAGTGTCTCCTTCTGTAGATCATGAAGCACTAACATATTCTGCTGCTGAGTGTTTCCAAAAATGGACATTCCGCTTGAACTTCCCATTGTCAAACATGCAATTCCCAAATCAGAATCAGCAATTATGTAATTCTCCCCCGGCAAATCCAAATCCGCCCCAGTAAAATGGAAAACTAGTTTTGGAACCTCAATGTCATTTGCATTAGATGGCAAGGTGAAGCAAAGTTCGAGGCCTGTTGCTCCGGATTCGTCAACCGGGAGTTTCATTTGAGAAGTGAATTCTTGTTTAAGCAGATCAAAAGCACTTTCTTCTAAATAAGTAATTGTGGTGCCCGAGTCTATGATCATCCCACCACTCCCATCTGAATTGAGTGCAAAAGTGGACTTCTTGATAGGCAATAGGGTATCACCAACTGTAATCCCTTCAAGGGAAAGATAGTAAAAAGAGGGCTGTGATGGATTCTTGATTAAAGGGGTGGTTTTGATTGAATTCCCTGGGGCATTTACTCCAGCTAGTGATCCCATCAAAAGTGTACTAGTCTTTTTAGCATCAATTGGGGTTAGACAGTACGAGAATTTGGGTTCATCAAGTTGTGAAACAAGTGACAATGGTCCACGCCCTAGTCCCACCAACCCTGCTCCTTGACTGAACCCACTCCCTTCGTTTTCTATCCCACATCCAAATGCAACATTAGGTATCGAAACCTTGTCGAACGTGAATGTTTCGGTAGCCATAACGCCTTGAGTCGAGGAGTAATCGCCATACGTGTATAGATACTCACACCCATGACTACAAGTTGACGAAGGAAGTGCATCACAAAGCGTGCTAGAACACGACAACTTAGAAAAAGATGACGATTTCTTGGGATCAAAAATTGGCGTAGATTGATCAAAACACTGCTTACAAGGCTTACACTGAGTCCATATCAGGTCACTTCCAGTATCCATAATAGCATTATAAGACCCTGCGGGAGTACCAATTGACAATTGCATAAGAAACTCACCATTTCCTGCATGAATTGGGGATTCAACACTAGAATCTGATTCTGCTGAGGCCATTAAATTTAGCCTTTCCATCCTCTTTCTCCCACGTCTCATTGCTCGCTGTAGAAGCTCGAATCTGGTGAAGTTTCCTGCCAAATCGACATGTTTAAGGCTTATTTGGAAGCCCTTTTGAACTTGAGGGTGATCAAGTGCACGTCTAGATGTGGAATAAGCGGGTGAAACAAATAAAAATGCAATAAAAAGTGTGAAAAACATAGTTGAAGACAACATAGGATCCATTGCAGAAGACATTGGGATCAAGAATATCCGATAGGACAAGGATTTTACTATGTTGTTGGATAGTATATATAGGATTTAGAGAAAGAAAAGGTCTTGTGGTGGACAATGAGACGCATCAAATGTTCTAAAAATGAGGGATCATATGGTATGTAATATGTATATAGGGGGATAGTACTCGGTGAAATTACAGAAATGATGGCTGTGGATTCAAATAAACTATTTCAACAACATAGGAAGGTGCCATATCACCATTATGTCCTTGTCATAGGGTGGGGTGGGGTGGGTAGAAGAGATGGTATAGAGCTACAAGATAGGGACACAACTCATTTCATATATTTCTTTTAAGCTTTATATGATGAACTTTCTACATATAGAAAAGAAATATAAAGAGATATACTAGTAAAGTAAAGTGGATCATATGTATATAATTGAGTGTGTAGAATAAGAATTTATTTAAAATAATAAAATTAATTTTCATTATATTGGAGTTTACAATATAATATATTCATGATTGAATGATAAATCAATTTATTTTCTCACCATCTTTTTATGCCATATTTGATATATTATAAATGAGAGATAGGAAAAGACGCGACAAAAGGATGAATAAAATTTTAACTTTTTTCTTTGCTAATATTGTGAATACTATATAACCCCCACTTTACCAAATAAGACATTATGTAGAAGTTTGATATTATGAATTGTTCGAGTTTCATTTCCAACCTATAACTACGAGATTTTAACATATGGGACATTTGATTAACAATGAATATGATCTACCGTAAAGATTTACACATAATTTCTCTTCTTGCACTTTTATATGAACTACAACGATAATATTAAATATTTATTTGGATATATAAACAAGTATCTATATATAGTTTTCAATAAATATATTTTAAAATTAAATCATGTAATACAAACAAGTGCAATTAATTTGTAAATTAGTGAGTTGACGAGTTAAATGAACTGAAAAATAGTTGGTGGGCTCCATAGTAAACATGGTCATAATTTGTTTGTTCTCCACGCTTTCTACAAAAAGAAGCTACTTTGATAGTTGGATTGGGTAATTAGGTTTGAAGCAATATGAAAACAATATTTTAACTATACCTTAATCCTTCTTAGCTATTTCTTATGGTTAGACTATATTTTTCAAGTCATGCAAGTCGATTATCGAAAATCATGAATCATAATATACATTTCTTTAAGAACGTTATTGACAAGAATGCACTCTACCAAATTATAGGGTCGGGAGCAATTGATTTTGTTGGTATAGTAGATATGACTTTCACATCACTCAGAGGCGGACCCGAGGGGTCTTAGGGGGTCACGTGAGCCCCCAACTTTTTATTTTATTTTATAAAGTCATATTTGATATCGATTGAAATCTAAATTTTAATCTAAATCAAAGTTAATAATTAATTTTAATAACATATTTGATGAAATCCATAACTATTTAACTTTTATCAAAATTTACTAAAAAATTAATTTTAATCTCCACCAAACATAGGCAAAATCACAATAAATTTGAATTTTTTTTTTCTTTTCTCTTGCTCTCTTTTACTATTTTATTCATGCATTTTAACAAAATATTAACCCTTCTAATTTTTTAGAATTTGTATATAATTTCTCTACAAATTATTACATTTACTACAAATATTCACCTTCCAATCAAACTTTCAAGTAATTAGAACCTAAATTTGCATTTTTCTCCTATCAAACTGTGTATATAGAATGTGTCTAAACTCATTATATCAAATTTGACTTATATTTAACAAATTGTGTTTATTTGATTGATTATTAGTATTGAATATTAATTATATGTTTTTCCTTTCGATTACTTGAATTGATTATTTGTATCAAATACATTATAAGATTTTTATATGTAAATATGCATTTTCATGTGATAACAAAACATTAATAAAATGACTTCGAAATCAAATTGATGAAAATGATTAACAAAATATTAATGAAGAAATGTTTTTTAAAAGTAAATCTGCATTGTTTCAAGTCAAATATGAATTATTCAAAAATCAAGAACAAATTATTCAATTTATACAAAGTTTGATTGTGCCATATAACCTAAAATGTGTGTGTCCACCCCTGACATCATTGTTATAAGTATCTCGTGTTTTTAAGATGACTAAATGATCTTGTAAAAACTTTTGTACCGTGATCAAACACTATCTTGGAAGCGAATAACGACAATTCGACAAGTTAGAATTATTAAATTTGTTAAGAGTAGTGTAATTGCCCAACACGCAGACTGAGAATGGACAGAGAATACGAACAAGGATCTATGGTGGAAGTGAGCTTTAGCGTGAGGAAGGAAAATCATCATTTTCATGCCAAGTTGATGGGAACCATGTAACTGTCACCTTGAGCTTGAGGCTGGATTTAAGATACTAACAAATTATACATATTCTCTACGTTTTTGTACTTTCAAATTCGTTTTTTAGTTATTTGACAGAGATTTGAATCTAAACTCCATTTGAATAAAGAATAATGATATTTATCTAAACTGATGATCCTCATAGTTTATGTGACAGTGAGGTCACTACCAATTGTCCAGCGAAAATAACCGACGATGATCATAACTCACTCTAGATGAACAAGATTACTCTCGAATAATGACCCTTGGCAAAAGCACATATACGTCTGCACACGATCAACAATTGTTAGATGGCGTGATGCTTGATAAAAGTATATATGTATGGACATTGAAATGCGTCGTTTGCAAGCTCTGCCGGTCAGTCCTTTGGGACACGATGCGCATGACAATGCATTGTCTGCGATCGTTGCACTGCAAATGGCATAGTCCAGAACTGGCATGGACGGACGTTTTAGAAAACCAGTGACAACAGTATTTAATTCTAAACAAATCAGACATTAAAGCTCGTAAAATAGTACTAATCAATGACCTATCAAATATCAACATATAGATTAAGAAATCGCTATCATGTCAAATGGATATCATCTCGTGACTTATGTTGAATTTGTAAATCAAATCACCAGACACTAGCAATTTCATAAAACTTACTTTTTGGTTGTCAAGGCTATTTCTAAAATAAATTATATAGCCTCACATTCCTCCTTTAGCTATCTAATACTGTCTCTTCGAGTCAGATAAAGAAGTAGAGTAGAACTTTTGGACATGTAACAATCACCATGACTTTGAGAGGCTAAATTTGAATACTATACCAAATATCTATACATATTTTCTAAATTGTCATTTCTTTCAAATTCAATTTTTAGTCATTTGATAGAGATTATATTCATGTCAAAATTCTCAGCGAATAATGCCTTCAGATCAAGAAAAAATATATATCGTTAGTTTTTAGATCATAGAACAAGCATGGACATTAGATCGTAACATAATTCAATGTATTTGGTTTAGTGGTGTATATTGAATTATCACGCCGCTTATAGCTTAGAGAATAATGTGATTTATGAGCAGTGCCGATGGTCAGCTTTTAATGTGACATTGAGGTCATTATCATGAATTAATGTGCATTTCAATTTTATAGAAGAATGTGACACTTATTCTCACCGTAAATAGTTTTTACAAATAACGTTACTCAATTCTTAAAATGTGTTTCTAATTTTAAAATAAAATAAGTAACCTCACTTTCCTCTTTTAGCCCATCTAATACACTACCTTTAAGTTAGATAAACTAGTAAAGTAGAACTTTTGGACACGAGCTCTCCACCTAATAGAATAGAACTTCTCCCTCACTTTCCCTACCCCACCCCATCTCATCCCCAACCAAAACAAAGGATCAAAGTCTCTTCTTTACTCAACCCTCATCAACTTGAAAGATGCTATCATTATTTTATGTTGCTAATACTTTAAGATGGCTTCTTTCCACCAAAATGTTAAAGTTAAATGGCAACATTTATTCTTCTCTTGATAAGGAAGTTTCCATCACAATTCTTAAAAAAAAAAAAAAGTACTGAAATGAAAAGGAAAGGAAAGAAAATAAGAAAAAAATTATTCAGATTTTAATTACTTATTTGTGATCTGTTGTTATCTTTCAAATTTCCGATCATTTAAAGTAAACCCCTGTCTGGTTGCAATTTAAATTGCAATTTCAACCGTTGTAGTGTAAAAATTGGACCGTTACAGTCAACTTATGGGCCCCAGTAGTGAGAGTAGCAGTCAAATATTGCTGCTGGTTTGCTATTAACAGCCGAAAAATTGATTTTAATTGGTTTGAAAAAGTGTTCACAGACAGGGTCTAAATCTCAAGAATCAATTTCTATAGCAGATAAGAGATACTTATGTGCAATTTTAATTGATATTATAGTTTTATCTTATATTTTTATATATTCGCATCCTTCACGCAAAATAATTATAGTTGGGTCGTAAGTAAAAAAATGATTAATTTATCTTGAGAGAAAGAGTCAACATATAAAAAAATATCTATTGATTAATAACAGGTAATTAAGGGTTAAAATACGAATTCATAATCGTGGTGCCTTATGTGATTTGATTAAACTCCGAGGGGTTTTTTTTTTTTTTTTTCCCAATTACTTGCTTGTTTCAGTAGATAAGTTATAAGTAGATATGGTTAGGATCAACTCAATCATTATTAATTGTGTATTTTTCTTTTTCATTAGGTTAGTTTTGATCAAAATAAAATATGTAGGTAATTAGTCATCGTGGGTCAACACTCAACTCAGATTACTTTTTTAAAATTCTGATCACTTGTGGGATAAAATCACAACATGCGGGCTGTTCTAATGTTCTCTTTATCAATCCAATTTTATTAAATGTCCATTATGTTACGTGAAAGTGAGTGTAAGGAAAACTGATTCATGAAGAAGTCTTGGACAACCTTAACTATTACAAAGATTGTTGGAAGAGAATCTATTGCAAATGAGGAGCCTTTAACCACATGTTTCAACTACCATTTTTAGTTAGAATCTTCAACTAGATGGAGCCTTAGGTAGGTAGTTAGTTAATAACTGAATTGATTCCTCCTTTGTGTATATAAATAGTGATTAGGACTGAAGAAATGAAGCAGCTGTAGAGCAGCTCGAAAATTACAGATGTAGAGCTCAAGATAGAGAGAAAAAAAGGAGCTCTGAATGAGAGAATTCGGTAGAGAATTCTGAAGTAAATAGCTTGAGAGAGATAGGATATTATTTCTCTGAAAAATAGAATTCTGGAGTAGCCTAGGAAGCGTAGATTGGGGAGAACTAATCTGGAAATTCTTTCTACTAATTCATGTAATTAAATGTTAAGTTTTCTTGGTTAATAAGAAGATTGAGGAAGATGTTTTTCTTCGTGTTACAAATTCTTTATTGCAGGTTTTTCTTCTTGAGTTTCTTTCTGTGCTAGTTTCTATTCTTCTGCTGGTGCAACTTTTCTTCCGTGATTCTTGGATTGATCTTGGAGCTGAGAGGGGGAAGACAAATCCCCAATAGTGAGAATATGAAATATACAAATAATAACAAGAACATAAGATTTACGTGAAAATCCAAGATGTGAAAAAATCACAGACAGAGGGGGAGAAAATTCACTCTATCAAAGATGATTACAAGAGTGCGGCTACTCCAAATGATCATGTGATATGACGAAACCTTAATATACATCATATATTTAATAAAATAAGTTCATACTCTCCGCTCGATCCCTTTGCGACAACCACAAACCCCTACATTTTTTTTCATAATTTTAGTTTCACCACATATATTGCACCGCGAGCTTTTCGGGTTACCGTACTCTAACAAGATCTCAAGAATCCAGATTAGTTTTGAAAATTTTGTTGTAAGATATTCATTTGGTCTTAATTTTCTGTTTTACAATATCACTAATAAATCCCAAATGTACTGATAACATTACTGACAGAATCCATCCATAATTCTTAAAATTACAGATGAATTCAGCAGATAAGTAACACAGTCAGTATATTTAGAGTAGAGACAAAAATAAATGGTGCGAGTATCGTTCAATTAGATCGCTGGAACTTTAATCCAGCATTAGCAGAGGTCGTGTGTGGACTGGCACAAAGAGAGTGATCGAAATACTTGATATTTTCATGCGAAAGCTTCTAGCCAGTGAAAATGAACTAATTAGTTCGGTTTCCGGATAAAACTATAGTGCTTGGAAACTGAGGTTAGACAACATAGTGGCAGATTTTGAGGATTACTTTACCTCAGTGTTCACCATTTCCAACCATCTGAGAAATATTTAATGGCGAGTAGGAAGGCATGTGAGTCACATTTATCAAGCGAGAATATCCATTGGTTTATGCAACCATTTACGATCCTGGAATTGACCGTGAAAAGCAGTGGTGAAATGAAAATGCTCGGTCCAGACGGTAGTCATGCACACTACTTTATCAAATTGATTTCTAAGACAATTTTGCTAACATATCAAAGATTGTGTCAAAGTGCTTTTGTACCAGGTAGACTTATCACAGATAATGTCATTGCAGTCTATGATCTTCGACATTCCATGAGCAAAGAGTCGAACGGACGAAAAGGTTTTATGGCATTTAAGCTTGACATGAGCATGGCCTATGATAGGATCTAGCCCTTATCTAGGAGAGCTTATTTGTGGATTTTTATTGATTTTTCGACCGTTATACAGTGCAACAATTAGAAGTCGCATATGTTGAATAGCTCACACCGGCTGCAATCGTTGAAAAAAAGGAAACAACCGTCATTTTTTATATTTGAATTACTAGAAATGCCTTTCCAAAGAAGAATGAATGCAATGTTAAAAGGGCACATAGGTCATTTTGTTGTTCACTTTAATTGTTGGTTACTTGGGCAGTCAACAATTTCAGCTGATAGGGGACCAGTGCGCCATGCATAACAGTCAAGAAATTACTAAAAATTGGAGATTAAGCTCAACTAGACAGGAGCCTAATGTCAACTTATTGGTGTGTTTATGTAGAAGATAGGATTCCCTCAGAGTTGGGTGCGATTAATTCTAGACTATATCTCAATGACTAGCTTTTGTTATGTATCAATAGAGCTCATGGGGGACACTTAACACCTTCCAGAGGACTTCGCAGGGCTGTCTCTTGTCATCTTATCTCTTTCTCTTATGTGCTGATGCTTTCTCGTCACTTATTCAAAGCACAGTACATGAAGGAAAGCTAATGGAAATACAGTGCTCAAGGGCACGACCTAGAGTCACCCGTTATTTACAGATGACTATTATATTTGTTAGAGTAAATGATTAGGAATGTGGGACTATTAGAGGCCTGCTACATACTCATGAACGTGCTTCGTGTCAAAAAGTCAATTTAGACAAATCATCAATTTTAGTCCAAATGTGGGGACGACAAATAGCGGATACAGGATTGGGACTGCATAATGCCTATATGCTCGAGACGAATATTTGGGACTTCCCACTTCAGCTGGATGGAACAAAAGGATAGATTATTGAAAAACGAACAGGGATGGTGTGAGGTCTTCTTCAGCAGGCACGAAATAAGTCCTAATTAAGAGGTGCTTCAAGTCATTCCTACTCATATGATGATACATACGGACCGTCGAACTCTCTATGCATTAAGCTAAGTCCATTATAGTCAGGTTCTGGTGGGGCTTAGTCAATGGAGACGTAAAAATTGCATAGGTTACATAGAGAGAACTTTGTGGTGGTCATGGCTTTCGTAGCTTAAGCATGTCGTACCAGTCCCTTGTAGCAAAGTAGGCTTGGAGACATTTTCAAAATAAAACATCCCTGGTGGCGCAAATTCTACGTTGCAAAACACTTTAGAAATGGTGATTTCTTGCCAACTTGTGATTAACAAGGTTCATCCTACATCTGAAAAGTATTGTCGGGTTTTGATACCCGACGAATCCCGAATTATGATGTAAACGTTGGATTGAATTTCATAAGTATTGACCGACGAATTAAATTGTTACCAACAATCAAGTCTAAAGACTCGACTAGAAAACTGTTGGAAAAGTGAGTGATTTGTGTGTAGATATTTATCAATTAACATAATTAATTGAATAATATAAACATAACATTAATAAATATAATTCAACTATAATTTAAATATAAGAATTATACAATAACATGAACATAAAATATAAGTAGATAGAGTTAGAAATGCAAACATTTGGGAGTCATGTCAAGGACGTTGTCCTAAAGTCGTGTTGCCTCCTTCGTGCAGGTTCTTTTGGCACTACACGACTCCAAGATAAAACACATATGGCTTGCAGCTGATTCTCCTTCTATGAGCACGACCATATAGAGATAAAGAATGAGCCTTTATCGAGCTATAAAAAGTATAAAAAATATATAGTATGAAAAGAAAGGGAGTATTTTGATTATATTCTACTTTTCTTCTCAAGTTCTATCTATTTCATGTTATAAAAATCAATCCCTTTTATAGGTAAAGTTTCAACCCCCACATTAAACCACTCAAATATAACTTATATTTTAATATTAAGATTTTTAATATAGTATTAAACCTGAAAATTAAAAATGTATTAATTTGAAATTTTAAACTTTTAATTTTATGTTACAACAATCCCCCACAAGTTTTAAAATTTCAAAATAGATAAATATATAATATATAGTGACAACGTTATACTACGTAATAAGTACCGAACTGAACCGGATCGAACCGAACCTAACCCGAACCGAATTAAGCGGTTCTTTATAAGTTAAATACCTAAACGAGTATTTGAATCAAGAACTTAAGGCTGGACATAGGTCGGTTCGGTTCGGTTCTCAGAACCAAACCGAACTAACCCAAAATTTTTGGATATTTAATAAATGGAATAGTCGAGTCCAAATATAATTATGGCACCGTTCGGTTTGGTTCTGTTCGATTCCGTACTATAATTAATTTTTTTAACATTTACAGCAACACTACATAAATACAACTAATGACATGTTCATTCGTAACTTTTACAAATTAACATAGTCCAATTTAAAAAAAATATAAATAACTAGCTGTCCAATTAAGATTAATTCAATGTATACAAATATCAAAAAGTAGATACTAATATTAAAACATCAGTTATCCATATCAATAATTCATTTATTTCAAAAAGCCTACATAAAGAAAATGAAATATAAATTAAAAGTTATAAAAACAAAATAATTTAATTAATTCAATATAAAAAATTATTTAGATTCGGTTCTTCGGTTCTTAGTCTAGAACCGAAAATCGACTCAAACCCGGTCGGTTCTCGATTTAGATACACGTTCAGGTATTTAACTTATTAAGAACCTCTCTATTTGATTCGATTTAGTTCTGGTTCGGTTCGGTTCGGTTCGGTTCGGTCCAGTCCGGTTCGGTTCAGGAGTTTTGTCCAGTCCTACGAGAACCGATGGGTTTGGGTCGGTTCTCAATTCCAGACCCAAAACCGAAAACCCGAATAAGAATCGAATCTAAATAATTTTTTAATTTTTATATTGAATTAATTAAATTATTTTAATTTTTTTTAAACAAATTAGCAAATTAATTAAACAAACCAGCCAAGTCCATGCCTAGCTAGCACAGCCCAACCCAATTTCTAAATTCAAATTTTAATTTTAATTTTTTGGTCAAATTATTAATTTTTTGTTAGCCCAACATTTGGACCTTATCCTTCCCTTTTGCCCTTTCCATTCCAATTTCGGTCTTATCCAACATTTGGGCCTTATCCTTCTCATTTGGCCCAATATTTAGGCTACTTGAAGTAAATGAATTATTAATAAGGATCATCGATATTTTAATTATAGTATCTACTTTTTGGTATTTGTATACATTGTATGAATCTTATTGGACAACTTGTTATTTATATGTTTTTAAATTGGGCTATGTTAATTTGTAAAATTAACGAATAAACATGTCACTAGTTGTATTTATGTATTGTTGCTGTAAATGTTAAAATTTTTAATTATGGTACAGAACTAAACATAACCGAACTGAATCGAACCCAACCTGAACGGTTCCATAATTAAATTTGGACCCGACGGTTCCATTTATGAAATCTCTAAAAATTTTGGGTTGGTTTTGTTCTGAAGAGAACTGAATCGAAAGCCCTAGTAATAGGTGTAGGTGTCTTTTGGACTTGAACCTCACTTAGTGGTAGCAATTTTCATTGGAATGAGTCATAATGGACTAAGCCTTGAATTAGGTCCCTTTAGCCAAATTTCAATTATCTCGCATACAGTATCGATTTAGACTCAAATCTTAGCGGATAGCGCTATTAATGGCCATGTGCTCTTATCTTGATTCTAGTAAAAGTCTCTAGGGAATAACTCGATCTCATATCCACGGCCTCATGGCAACTCTTACATAGGTGAGTCCTCCAAGGGTGCGTGCAACCTACACTTCGCGAGGATTCCCACATTGTTATTCATTTAGGGTTAAAACCATTTCTAACATCACAATCATAGCACTATCACCATAGGGATGAGCACAAATAATATATTGCTATTACGAGTCACACAGTGCAGGTTGTTCCTACCACATTGAACCTTCTTCATGAGATCTCTAATCACAAAGGTTGGGTTACTCCCGGAGGTGACTCTCTTACGGGTTTAAGCACATCCCTCTCGATGATTTATTATGTCAATTAAGAACTTTAATTTATCATGTCCCTCTCGAAAAATAATTTGATACCATTTGTAACTCTTTCTGCATATCTGCACATATGCAAAGTCACCTAAGAACTCCTTCAAAAATATCAATAACACATTTAATTATAATACGATAAACATATGAAATTTAGAAATTGACTTCTAGTAACATGTTTGAGCAAATGCATCCATTGGACTCTTACATTTCACTAGTAAGTCTACAATTCAATATTTAAAATATAGTTAGTTTGAACTGAGTAAATATAAACCCATTGAGCTTTTGTTTTCCACCCGCAATCTTCAAACTCAATTTGTACACTTTGCTCGAAATGTCAGTTTCATGATAATTATGGATAAAGTACATATATCCAAAAATTTTAATACCCCCACATTCCAAGGATTTTAAACGCTTCCACTTGGACAACATAATTGAACACAATGATACTCATGTATCATAAAACATTAGACAATAAGAATTAGCATAACCATAAAGTATCAAATATGGTTTAACAATATTGATCTAAGTAAACATGCCTTCATCATAGTAATAAAATAAGCGTTGGATGCAAAATATTTGCAATTTTGTAATTGCAAAATTGATAAACACCATGTCAAAATTTAATCAGATCATAAACTAATTTTCAAATATAGTATATATTCCGCAAAAGAAATATTGTTTCGATTAAACACGGTCACCTAAAAATTCTAGCAAATATAAAATATAGCCCAAATTCATCGTCACCCACATTCAATTTAATAACTTAAAATTACACGGGCTCATATAAAATTTAAAATAATTAAATGTCAAATTAATTATTTTAATTATTAAGATATAAAGCTTTTGAAACTTAAATCAAAATTGATTACACTACATGGAAGTATTATATGTTATTCTAACGCAAATATAAGAGTTACATATCTAAATTAAATAATAATAATAAAATCACTATTCTCCATGAGTTACAATTAAATATTTTCTAAAATATTAATTAAGTACATTATTGAGAGTTAAATCTTTTAACCATTTGTACACGATAAAATCATAGAATTTCCATGTAAACAGTGTAATCCAACGAATTCACTTGCATGAAAAAATAATAGTTTTGGTTATAATGTACAATGACAGTAACTCACTTTATATTTAGACCAAAAAATTTCTTATTTCTGCAGTGTAACTATCCACATTAAAATTAGAGAAAGCACCAAAAGTATGGCAGGAAGTGCCATATTCGGTTGGAGTTATGAAATTAAAAGTCATTAGACCAATTCAATATATAAGATATTTATAAGTTGTCTCAATTGCAGCCAAATGTATGTATCCTTTGAGCCACAGAATTATGCTAACTATTCACTTTAAACTCTGACTAAGTGTGAGATTAGCCATAAATTACAGCTAGACTCATAGCTCAAAACATTGGATAATACAAGAAGTAGATTGAGTTAATTGGATTTTATAAGAACTTGTTTCTATTCAAATGGAAATCATATATAGATATTGACATTAATATTATGTATCTGTCGGAATTTCAATGCAGCTTTACTACCAGTTTCATCTAAAATAAACATATATGAAATCTTCAACAACATATCGGTATTAAACTTACTAACACAAATATATAGCACATCATATTTAATCCTCATGAAGACAATAATTATTACAAGTTATTAGTCAACAATAGATTAATCTAGGATCTGTGAAATTCAATTAAATTTCAAATTTCTCTGCAACAAGGCTTTGTTAGCCCAAGTTAAATCATCATCTCTTCTTAAACCTTTGAGAAAACAATTGTTAGGGATGTTTGTTCGCTTTTACCGGATAAGGAATAAAAATATAGAAACCAACACTTTCTTAGCCCCTAACTTTAAGTGACATAATGTAACGGTGATCCTCAAATCACTATCACAAAGATGAAAACGGTGTTCTTAGAATCCAAATTACATTTTGAATTAATCTAATTACTTTCCTGGATTCTAATATGCTTGCACCTTCGAGTCCACTGCCATGCTAAATCCAAAGTAGAGTATTAGCTCCAGTTTCTAAAATCTCCATCACATTCTAATTCTAATGAGAATTCTTCCACCATTCGTACAAGAAACAAAATTCAAATTAAGATTTGATGTATTAGGAACAGTCGAACAGAATTTGCTATACTATTAATCCAATTTCATCGAAATTTTCACGATGTTTTCCTTCTATGATGATTTATTTCAAGTATTTATCTGAAGACAAAACCACTTTGCATCTCTATCATCAAAATCTTGAAAGTGAACTACTCCAATTCACATTATAAACCTCTTTGCATCTCTATCATCAAAATCTTGAAAGTGAACTACTCCAATTCACATTATATATCTAAATTACAAGTATACGAAGCAATATTGTCTACACACAAATCAAGGAACACAACTTTTGATTGTTGGAAAAAATGGGTGATTTGTGTGTAGATATTTATCAATTAACATAATCAATTAAATAATATAAACATAACATTAATAAATATAATTTAACTATAATTATAAATATAAGAATTATACAATAACATGAACATAAAATATATGTAGATAGAGTTAGAAATACAAGCCTTTGGGAGTCACGTCAAAGACGTTATCCTAAAGTCGTGTTGCATCCCTTTCATGCGGGCTTTTTCGGCACTACATGACTCCAAAATAAAACTCATGTGGCTCGTAGCCGATTCTCCTTCTATGAGCTTGATCATAGAGAGATAAAAAACAAAGCCTTCATCGAGTTGTCAAAAGTATAAAAAATACATAGTATGAAAAGAAAGGGAGTATTTTGGTTATATTCTACTTTTCTTCTCGAGTTGTATCTATTTCATGTTATGAAAATCAATCCCTTTTATAGGTAAAGTTTCAACCCCCACATTAAACCACTCAAATATAACTTACATTTTAATATTAAGATTTTTAATATAGTATTAAACCTGAAAATTAAAAACTAAACTGAAAATTAAAATTGTATTAATTTGAAATTTTAAACTTTTAATTTTATGTTACAACAAAAACAACGTGAGTCGTTGGAAGTAACTTAAAGAATTAATGTTGCTTATGGTCTACATATATTACCTCTTGGATGGTTTTGAATCTTAGCTCTTTTAACCCTTTGTTGGTCCAACTAAAGCATAACCTATCATATATATATATATATATATATATATATATATATATATATATATATATATATCTGTGTGTGTGTGTTTCTTTGCCCTAGCCTTTTTAGTGTGTGGTTTGTGTATGAAATTAGAAGTAAATGTGGTCGCTTTGAGAGAGCAAAAACCGGCTGTCATTGCTTCCAAAAACTGGTGATTTCCTTTTGCGTATTTGGCCTCCCTCTTGTGCCTTTTCATTCATTATTTACTTCTTGTCTTTGTGGCTACAAATCATCACTGTTTTCTTGTCCTTTGTGGGTGAAATTTAAGAAGCAACCGAGATGAATATGTAGGTTGTGGGTTGGAGCCGTTTCAATTGATTTTTTTTGTAGATAAAGGTAACGTGAAACTAAGTTTGGAAAACATATATTTGGAGATCGTTTGAGTGAAGTTCCGTGACAATTAGTTTCAGAGCTTTAAGGTGGTTGATTTGGCTTGAAAAACTGACCAAAAATCGATTAGAAAGCCAACAGAATCAAAACGGCATATAGATAAAAGAACTACCCGAAAATTGCCCAAAAACTATGGTTGTTTTCGTGATTTATGGCCAAACTATAAAGAGTTTGGAGAAACGAAAACCACTGACGTGACGTGCAAGTGAAGCACACCAGGTAGTCGGTATATGAGGACGTCGACGGCTCTTGAAGCCCACAAGTAGAGGTTGTTGCTGGCTCGGGCCGACATGTGTGGTGTTTTCTGGCGGAGTTATCTTTAACAGATTGTTCCTAGTATCATTTCTGACATATTTATGTTGTTTTCTATTTCGGGTTATACATTGAAGTTTGGATAGATTTATCCTTCGCATGTTCGAAATTAGATCGTGGTTGATTAGCTTCTGTAATTGTTGGAGACTTTAGGGCAAACAGTAGTGGCCCCAAAGTGAGAAATTCGCATAACTCGTTATTTATAGACTCAAATTTGTCCCTATGGTATATTGAGTTATCCCAATTTTAAATTTCAGCAATGGCACGTCATCGTGTTGGTGAAATTTTGATTCAGGTTACCATGTGGAGTAAACATTGCTTGTACCAAAAGTTTATGAATTATTTGCTCTGTTTGAAGTGTTGAATTTGATTACAAGTTGATAATTGATTTTGTGCTTTAATTGTTGTTTAGTCACTGTGTGAGACTGTATTGTGGGAGATTTTGAATTTTTGTTTACATATTTTCGTGTTGCATTGATTATTTTGTTAGAACACCTAAACTTGACCAATTAAAACATTCCCTTGATATTGAGATCTTGAGTTTTATGAAACCCTGAAAATCTAGAATGGTGTATACTATGACCCTATAATTAATTTGTGTGACATATTTGTACACTTTTAGTTGTTCTATTCTTTCAAAATATCTTCACATTTCAAAATTAGAATTTTCAATGAAAAATGAAATTTTTCAATTTGATAACAAAAGATGAAGGAGATTTTGGTTCAACAAAAAGTTTCAAAAACCATATATGACGAATGTTCTGCAAATTTGAAAGAAGCACAAAAAGAAGAATATGATGAACTTGCGTACACTTCAATTATTTCACACCTATCTGCTACTATTTTGAGAAAAATTGGTAAACTTGATACTATGAAAGAACTTTGGAAAAAACTAGAATATCAGTTTATATCTACTTAAGTCTACTTCTAATAGGTTGTACTTGTATGAAAGATTTTTCACTTTTAAAATGATCATTTAAAGGATCTTGACGACAATCTAAATATTTTTAACAAACTTATTCAAGATATCGTTAATTGTGTTGATAATGTGTTTAAAACTTATAAATACTTCATTTTACTTAATTCTATGCTTGATTCATATAGAGATGTTAAGAATGCGATTAAGTATGGTATGGACACCTTAACACCTAAGATTGTCATTGATTCTCTTAAAAGTAAAGAGATGAAGATTAAGACTGAAAAATATGATAAGATGAGTAGTGAGTTACATAGGATGAGGAGTAGAATAAAATTGAATGAGATGAATTTGGGTAGAGCTTGAGACAATAGTGATTTGAGTAATAACTCTAGTGATGAGGGTGGTAAAAAAAGGGCAAGGGATGAGACAAGTTCGGTGGTAAGCGACGTTACAACTATGGTAAGTCTTGACAATTTGTGAAGGATTGTCCCAAGAAAAAGGATAAGTTAAAGGGTAAGATGAGAGGTGAGGCGAATGTGGTTATAAGGTTGAGTGATGACCATATCAAGGTTTATTAAGAGTAAACATAGTTACTGCATATGTATATGTGGGTAATCCTTTTTTGCATGTGTGTGATTTATTAATTATGTTGCATTTCAATGTGTTAGCTGTGTACTTTTACTGAATTTGAGAACAATTTAATTACTTTATACAATTGTTTGCATGCATAGTGAGTTAGGTTGCATTAGCGATAAGTGTGTTGAGTGTCTTTTGGTAAGGTGGAGTATAGATGCCTAGGAGTACATTCGAATGTGAAGTGTCACATTTGGATCATAAGTGGAGATGTGATTAAATGTTGGAATCCTTTATTTGTGAAAACACTGATCAATTAGAGTGTGAGATAGCACTTCTATCATTCCGTTAGGTGGAGACTCATTATTCACTTAGGTTGGAAGAAGTGATGTGGTGATAGAGAATTAAACCGAGGACTTAGGATATATTGTGGTTTACCAGTTAGACATGAGTTGAGTGATTAGTCTAGTGAGCAAGTGGGCGATGAGAGGAGACACGTGTTCTTGAAGTATGAGTAATACTGAATGGGATATGATAAGTGTGGCGAGATCTTTTCGTGGAGTCATTTATACATTTGTTGCATGTGTTTTTTGACCGTTTGCTTGATTAACTAGTTTTAATATGTTGTTTTGTGTTAACGTATCTTTTGAAAAGATCTGTAGGTTATCCTATATTATATCTTCATTGCATGAATATTTGCTCTTGATTGTTTACCGTTACCATCTACTTCTACTTTGGTGTTATTTGAACTTAGCCCTCATGAATACATGGAGCAGGTATGGTATGTGTTTCAAATCCGAAACACGAGGTAAGGTCTATAATTCCAATTTTATTGATTGTCTTGATTATGCAAGCATTAATTTTGTGCTTTGATTTGAGTATCAAAGTGGAGATTTGTTGGGTTTTCATATCCAATGAATCCTGAGCTGTGATGTAAACGTTTGATTGAATTTTATAAGCATTGACAGATGAATTAAGTTGTTACCAACAATCAAATTCAAAAGCTCAACCCGAAAATAACGTGGGCCATTGGAAGTAATTTAAAGAATTAATATTTCCCATGGCCCATATATATTACCTCTTCTTAGCCTATTTAATTACCATTTATTGGTCCAGTTAAAGCCTAACCTAGCATATACATATGTTGTCTTTGCCCTTGCCATTTTAGTGTGTGATTTGTACATGAAATTCAAAGAAAATGTAGCTGCTTTGAGATAGCAAAAACTTTCTGTCATTGCTTCCAAAAACCGATGACTTTCTTTGTGTATTTATCTTTCCTCGTGTGCCTTTTCTTTCATTGTTTTCTTCTTGCCTTTGTGGTTACAAATTATCACCGTTATCTTGTCCTTTGTGGGTGAGATTGAGGAGCAATCGATATGAATATATTGGTCATGGGTTGGAGCCGCTTGGATTGGCTGTTTGGTAGAGAAAAGTAAACACAGTTTTGGAGATCCTTGGAGTGAACTTCTGCAACCAGTATTATGTCGAGTTGGGGTTCATTGAATAATCAACTTAGATGGCTATTTGGCACGTACAACAATATTAGATTTTTTGAAGACCCTTCGTCGCGCCGACTTAGTTTGTTCCAACCAGTTACTCTGAAGCAAGCAAAAATAAATTTGTGTAAGATCTTATTGGCGCTTGGGGGGATGGAATGATGAGAAAATTGCACAAATTTTCTTATCAATAGACTGTGAAATCATTTGGTCCATTTTGTTAGGGCTATCTAGAAGGGAGGATGTTCTCGTTTGGCTCCATGACTCGAAAGGAAATACAACGCATGGAATGCATATAGGCTGCTCACGAGTGAAATTATCTAATATGCTGCTTTGAGTTCACATACACTGGATTGGTAGGAGGCTCTCTAGAAATAAAACCTCTTCCCTAAAATCTATGGCAAGCTCGTAAAGTGCATTACCAACAATATTGTTCTAAAAGCATGCCTAGACTCGAAAAATGGTCGATACACCCAGCCTAAGGACTATGACTATTTTATTGGATCTATTTATCTTTTGAACAAATTAACCAAAGTGTATTATTTGAAGTTCTATCTTAATTTTTTATTTGTAGGAATTTTTAAGTAATTATGTATTTATGCTTGCATTTGACTAATTTATAAATGATCTATATTTATCATGGTCAAACTTCATTTTAACTACACATTCCAATGGACACATAATATTATTCAATTACTCATCACACGTTCTCTCTATGCATAAATTTAAATCTATTAAGTAAGAATTCTCTAGTTGGAAATTTGAGAATTTCTTAGTTTTTGACAATTTGGAAATTGAACAGTTGCAAAAATTATTAAGTAAGTATTGTATTTATGATTTTACGTCCTTGGTGTGAATTATTTTATTTATTCAATATTTTTAGAATAACTAAAGTAGTATTAAATATAGGAAAACATTTTTAGTCTAGACTCGTAAAGTTTGACCCTTGACCTTGTCGTCTATCCATGCTTTACGTATTTTAGAATACTGCTCTTGCTCACTGAAAGGTTAAATAAGGAAGCTTCTGCTTTCGTCAAGCTTGCCTCTCTAGTGCTCGGTCACAGTCATGGATGCAGCAGCAAGCCCCGAGTCATGGAAAGCACTAAATTTCTAATCCCTAATGGACACGACTCTTCTGAGAGAAACTGGTCGCATTAGGTTTACCACAGGAGAACTGCTTGGAAATGGTTGTCTCTACGAGTAAATATTGAAATGAATAATCATCTTTCACCAGAGGATGCAGAAATCCTAGCACTCTAAAATGGACTAATTTTCTCTAAAGAACATCAGCTTAGAGTTGTAGTTGTTGAGTGTGTGGGAAAAAATATGGATAACAGCAATGGAAACCAAAAGAAGATGAAAAGAAAAAAATTGATATCGAAACAAGACTTGGTCACGAAATGAAATCGTTGTCCTCAAACGATATTTGTCTCCTTCTCTATACTTTTAAGGATTAAGATTGGCAAATAGTTTGTAGGATTTCAAGCCTTGAATGAAGAACACCAAAAGCAAAAGGTGATTCTTCAAATAGAAGAAGTGAAAAAAGGTTAGAATTGATTATGTAAAAGAATGAGATTTTGTCAATGAATTGGATGAACAATTGAATGATTTTCTGTTGTTTTTGGAATGATGACTAACATATTTATATAGTAATCAATCATTCCTACACGAAATGATATCAACTCATATGAAAAAGGTGCATAGCTTCACAAGAAAACCACTAGAAAATTCGAAAAAATCCACATAACGGTCGGATTTTACACTATGCGACCGCATAGACTATAACTATACGGCATAGTTATAGCATGGTTTTCCCCATTTTTTCCTGATGACCGCCATGCGATCGCAAGCCATAATGGCCTATGCGGTCGCATAGGCTAATAATGTGGTACCAAAAGTGGTTTTTCCTCTTCTTTGCAAATTCATCCATCCCATAGTTATTTCACGATTTTGAACAATAATACCAACAATTTCTCGCTTGTTCAAAATCAATGTTAATCACATAATCAAATATCAGCACTCATGCATAAAGATTAGACATCTTTCTTTCTGAATCTAACCATAGTGTAAATCTCATAAAGCATTATCGAAATTCCAGGTAACTAGAACGCTTTGAACCAGTTATTTCTTGTGAAAATATAGACAAAATTACACACAAAAGTATTAAATTTTCACAAGTTCCTCTAACTCGTCTAGTGCTAATATGACATTACACTTATCCTATTTTTCTGAACTTTTAAAGAGAGAAAACTTCAACTCTCTAATGATGCGACACCACCTCGAAGTTCACATATGTGAAGTTCTTCTAGTATCTTTATTACTTTTAAAGATACTTGCACTCTGTACTGAACTTCATTAAGAGTCTCAATTATAACTCATCCATCCAACGGTAACAACCAACAATATTTATCGATGATAGGGTTTAATAATTTTATAGTGTTGAGATCCTCCACTTATCGAATGATTTGTTATTACCCATTGAACCTAAATATACTTGTTTAGTATATTTTGGTAGGGTTGCTATCATTGGTGGATTTATTTAAGGAGTTTCAATCCCACCATACTCGATGTTGATCTCACTAACTCTCCCATAAGAGGTTTAGTAAACAGATCAGCTAAGTTTTCACTAGACTTAACAAATATAAGAGAAATTATTCCATGCTTGATTAATTTCCTTACATACTCTAGTTTTAGACTCATGTGTCTAGACTTTTCATTATATACTTCAATATAAGCTCGATCAAGAGTAGCTTGACTATCACACAAGATAGATATTGATAAAATATCATTTATATCGAAAGGTATTTCATATAATGAATCTCTTAGCCACTCAGCCTCTTTTCCAACATCGGCCAATGCTACAAAGTCCAACTCCATTGTTAAGTGAGTAATGCAAGTTTGTTTCTTAGACTTCCAAAAAACTGCATCTCCAAAAGTAAATACCTAACTTGAAGTGGACTTATTTTTTCCTGCACTCGATATCCAACTTGTGTCAATATATCCTTCCAAGATCTTAGGGAATCTTATATATTGTAGCCCAATGTTTTTGGTTTTCATCAAATAACCAAAACCCTATCGATGGCCTTCCAATGTTTGAAACTTGGATTGCTAGTAAACCTACTTAATTTACTCACGGCAAATGCTACATCAGGTCTTGTACATTGTGCAGCATACATAAGACTTTCAATTGCACTTGCATATTCTATTTTTGCTTTTCCATCGTTCTTTATCAATTTGATACTTGGATCAAACAGGGTATTAGCTTCTTTAACGTTCAAATGTTTGAACTTATTTATCACATTCTCAACATAATGTGATTGGCTCAATATAAAACTCTCACTATTATTTTTAATTTTTATACCAAGGATAGTATCCACTTATCCAAGATATTTCATTTTGAACATGGAGGATAGAAACATCTTCGTTTTTTTTATTCCGTATATATTTTTGTTAACGATTAGCATATCATCAACATAAAGACATATTATAGTGATTATATTATCACTAACTTTAGTAAAGAGACATTTGTCTACCAAGTTGTGATTAAAAACATTTGATATTACTTTGAAGTCAAATTTCTCGTGCCACTTTTTAGGGGCTTGTTTTAATCCATATAAGGATTCGATTAGTTTGCACACATTATGTTCATTTTTCGGTAGAACGAAACCTTCTGGTTGTTCCATATAGACCTCTTCATCGAGATCTCCATTCAAGAATGTCGTCTGACACCCATTTGATGAACATGTAAATCATATATAGATGCTAGTGCAAACAAGATCATTATTGAGGTTATTCTAGCCACAGGTGCATATGTGTAAAAGTAATTTATTCCTTCTTTTTGACGACAACCTTTAGCTACTAATCTAGTTTTATAGGTATTGAGTGTTCCATCAGAATTATATTTCCTTCTAAACGCCCATTTACAACCAATAGATTTAGAACCCTTTGGTAAATCAACTATTTCCCAAGTGTTGTTTGAAATAATAGAATCTACCTTATCATTTATTGCTTCTTTCCAAAATATACAATCTCTAGAAGTCATTACTTCCTTATAGGTTTTAAGATCACTTTCAACTTGAAGAACGAAAGAAATTGTTCTTGCAACATCCTTCATATCTCCCTCTAATAGGTAGAATGAAATAAGTTGGGAATTCAATTCATCTTATCTTAAACCTTTTTCTTTTCTAAATCTCTTACTTCTTCGATGTTCACTTTCAACATCTCTTGTAAATGTATTTCCTTGTGATTCTCTAGAAGTTGGAATGTCTACATAAATTTTATTTTGAGAATTTCTTGTTGTCAATACATTCTCAAAGAATTCCACATCCCTTGATTCTATTATAACATTTGTTTCTAGGTTTAATAACCTATAGGCCTTGCTATTTGAAGAATATCCTACAAAGACACAATTAATACCTCTAGGACCTAATTTAGTTCTCTTAGGATCCATATTCTTATAGTAAACAAAACACCCCCACACTTTAAAATAATTGACATTAGATTTCTTACCTTTCCAAATTTCATTTGGAGAAACCTTATTATTCTTCAAATGAATCATATTTACTACATGAAAAGCACTAAGCAAGGCTTCACCCCATAAGCTATATGGTAATGCAGAATTCAACAACATAACATTTATCATCTCTAAGAATGTCATATTCTTTCTTTCAGCTAAACCATTTTGTGCAGGTGTTCATGGTACAGAGCATTGATATATTATACCATTTTGTTCACAAAACAAATTGAATTCATTGGAGAAATATTCTCCACCTGTACCACTTCTTAAATTTGTAAGTTTCATTCCTAATTAATTTTCGACTTCAGTTTTGTAAGTCTTAAAAGCACTAAAAGCTTCATCTTTATGTTTTAACAAATACACATGTATATCTAGAGCAATCATCAATAAATATAATTAAATATTTATTACCACCTCTAGTTAACATGACATTCAATTCACATATACCAGAATGAATAAGTTCAAGTAAACATGTTGATCTTACTACACTATGAAATGACTTTTTAATCATTTTAAATTTAATACAAGTTTCACATTTTTCTAAGTTATTAATGTCACATTGTATCAAACCACATTTAATCATTCTTTTCATGATACTAACCCATATATGTGTTAATATACCATGCCATAAATTAAAACAGTCAACAACATAAGCAAATGATTTGTTTTTATTAGAATTATCCTCAATAGTACATATTTTGACCATTCCATTAGTAGAATAGCATTTTCCAACAAAATACTCATCATGGGTTAGTACAAGTTTCTCGAACTCAAATACAATTTTAATTCAAGGTTTTCCCAACAAAACTTCACTTGCCAAGTTCCTATTCATTTTTGGTACATGAACAACATTGGTCAAAGTAATATTATTTCCCGAAGTGAAGATGAGTTCCACATGGCCTTTGCCAATCACTTTTCATCTTCCTTCATTTCCCATTTGTATTTCTTGACCATCATCAATGCCATGATAACTTTTGAAAAAAGACTTATTATAACAAACATGGATGGTAGCGCAGGTGTCATACCACCATCCCAAAACTTTCCCTTAGACTGCATTGATTTCGCTCACCGTAGCGATAATCCCATCAATAGAGTTCACTTGTCCTTCCTTCCACGGTTGTTTTCTATGCCTCCAATCTCTAGCATAGTGTCCCCGCTTTCCACAAACATGGCAAGGTTCGTTGGACTTGTTTTTGAACTTCCATTGATCTTTTTTAGGACCAAGAGGTTTCCATTTCTTTTTGTATTTGTTGGTGTTGTCAACTTTATCCACGACATTAGCTTTCGAAGAGCCATCATAAGAACTTTCAGTCTTATCTCTTGCCATCGATTCTTCCTCTATGCGAAGATGTTTTTGTATTTGTTCCAAAGAAAAATCTTTGAAGTTGTGAATAATCTTCTTTCTATATCATTTCCAAGATCTCAGAAGTTTAGCAATAATTGCCCCTACTTGGAAAGTTTTCGGAAGTTCGATTTTCACCGTTTTCAGTTTGTTGACAATAACTTGTAATTCGTGTATTTGAGGCAACAACGGAATGTTATCCAAAAACTTAAAATCAAAATCTTTAGAGATTAAGAATTTCTTTGTACCTTCGACCTTATATTTACTCTCAAGTGCATTCCAAATTTCATTTGCCGAAGTGGTGTTGGTGTAGAAATCATACAAACGATCTGATAGCGCATTTAGAATGTGTCCGCGGCATATTAACTCATCATCTTCCCGTTTCTTTCTTTCTGCACAAACTTCATCAGTATCTTCTTCAGTTGCATCGGGAATAAGTTCCAATTTTCAATCGAGAACATAGAAAATCTTCAACACCGTAAGGAGGAATTTCAGTTTGTCTTGCCACCTTGTAAAGTTTACACCATCAAATATGTCCAACCGTACCAAGTCTCGATTCATCATCTTGATTGTTGTAAGTGTAGACTTCGTTTCCATCGCAGTAAAATAAATAAGTATCGTTTGAGAATGTCGGAAAAAATATGGATAACAACAATGGAAACCAAAAGAAGATGAAAAGAAAAAAAAAAATTGATATTGAAACAAGATTTGATCACAAAATGAAATCGTTGTCCTCAAACAATATTTGCCTCCTTCTCTATGCTTGTAAGGATTAAAATTGGCAAATTGTTTGTAGGATTTCAAGCCTTGAATGAACACCAAAAGCAAAAGGTGATTCTTCAAATGGAACAAGTGAAAAGAGGTTAGAATTGATTATGTCAAAGAATGGGATTTTCTCAATGAAGTGGATGAACAATGGAATGATTTTCCATTGTTTTTGGAATGATGACTAACATTTTTATATAGTTATCAATCATTCCTACACGAAATAGTATCAACTCATATGGAAAAGGTGTATAGTTTCACAAGAAAACAACCAGAAAATTCGAAAAAATCAAACCTAACGATCAGATTTTTACACTATGCGATCGCATAGTTATAAAATCGTTGCCCCCCTTTTTTCCTGATGGCCGCAATGCGACAGCAAGCCACAATGGCCTATGCGGTCTCATAGGCCAATAATGTGGCGCCAAAAGTGATTTTTCCTCTTCTTTACAAATTCATCCATCCATGGTTATTTCACGATTTTGAACAACAATACCAACAGAGTGTTACACGATGTGTTTAGTACAAAGTCTATGGTCTAATTTTATGTTGGCCCCCAATGCTACTCTATTAAATGACGTTGTAGATCTAATAGATGAAATACACGTTGATTCTTGCCTTTTTGTTCCTCGACTAGCCACTATGAGCTAGGTTGATGGCACTACCATTTTCATTTTTTTGCTCTTAGAGACGATATATCTTATTAATATATTGATACATTTACGTTAAAAATATGGTGCATGCAATACACAAGCCTGAATTTTAAAAAAAAAAAAAAAAAACATGAGGAGTTAACTACTCTACTAGTTCTTCAAAGATTATGAACAAAAAAGCCAGTCGAGAAATTGGTTGGGGACATGATCACTACTTTGGCCAAATGTTGGGGACTAAATTTCACAAATTACCCTTTTTTGTAATGATATTCAAATAAAATTATGGTAGTAATTTTCTTCTCAAACTACTTTATGTGATTTTACAAATATGATCGATGGCAACTTGTTTGTATATAAATAAAATAAATATATATTTCTCATAATTTGAAAAATATGATTGATGACTACTTGCTTGATGGTTTACCAACGGAATAAATCGTGTGTACTATCATTGAAAATTAGCTACTTATTTATTTTTCTATGGATAGCCAGTAAAATGGGATGAGTGACATATCTCATATGCCATCCTATGTAAAAGACTTGCTTGATAAAATTTTATCAACTTTTTAACAGACCAAATTTTAATTTTTAATCATATAATGTGTTACAAACTTTTCAATCATACATTTCGTCCATGTTTGATCCACATTCTTCTCAAAATTCAATTTTTCAATACCCATTTTCAACGACACATTCTTCAATATTACACGCAAATTTAAATTTTTTCCTTATTTTTTAACCACATATTTTTTATCACACCACTTCATAAAATGCATTTTCTTCTCAATAATGTGCATTAAACACCCCCGAATCATCAACTTTTATCAAAATTTACTAAAGTTTTGCCAATTACACTGATGTTGTTATAAGTACAGTAAATGATGCAAAAGTTATATAAAATCGAAATTAGATGTAACTGAAAAAAATAAACAATGACAATTGTTGGACACATTTGATTTGGATCTTGATAATGACATTAAATATTAGAGATGATAAAATACATATATTTTACTAAAGTATGGGTTAAACAATTTTTTTTGATAAATTCCTTAGTTTCTTAGAATTGTATCGCACTTGTTGTCAAGTGATCAAACTAATAAGTCAAGGACAATTTGACCTCAACGAATATTAGAAGTCCGGAAAATAATGAAACTTGCCACAATGAATAAATACATAAGCCAAACAAGAATAAATATCACTTATATATCATTTTATCTCAACGAGTGTAGATATATAAACAGATTTGATTCTTCAATCATAAAAGTAAAATTTGTACTCCTAAATATTATCAAGTAAAAAAAAAAAAAAAAAACTTGAAATTCTATTAATAATATGTTGAAAACAAGATTTAAATAATTACGTGTGATGCAAAATATATATAGCTTTTTGATAACGTGTCATCATCGCTCATTTATGAAAAAGTATACACATGACAAATCCAGATCAAAATGAATTAATCCTGATTTGTAAGTAAGAGGATATGATAAAGACGAGATTTAGCCCTGTGTTGGTCCCGATTTCTTAAAACTCATTTTTCTTAAATTTATTTTAATCGTATATTTCATGGGATCCACAATTTTTATCAACTTTTCAACTACAAATTTTACCAACTTTTATCAAAATACTATATCTCGAACTACTTAAGTTTTAGATAATGTGATTAATTTATTTGGTATATATCCAACTCACAAAATAATACCACGAAAAATGATAAATTTATTTGCATAAATCTTCCCTCGATACATTATATATAGAGTTCTTGGAAACAAGCAAAATTTCAATTATAGAAGATAAAAGAGTAAGAAAGGATTGAGACTTGTGGGAAACATTCGTCTTATTAATGGGAAATAGTTGGTTTTTTATTTGGAAATTGACCTGGCTAGGGTTAAAGAGGACGCCGTTCGTCCCAGTTGTTGGCTCCAACCTCTTCCTCGACCTCACCAATGGACGGCCTTGGCATTTCTCTTCACTCCCTTCCCTCTTTAAATTTAGGTCTCTCTCTATCTCTCTATTTTTATTTGGGTTTGTGAAATGACGAAAAATAACTCATTTTAAGTTTATCAAAAATAAGATCACTTTGCCCTTGTTTGACAGAATTTTTTTATTTATTTATTTTTTTTGGAAAGAATAAGTTTTTGAATAGTAAATTTTGGGAGAATGCGTTGTTAAAAATTAAGGAAAATTTTTGGGTTAATATGAAGAATATTTTATTATGAAAATGTATGATTAAAAATTAGTAAAAAAAATAAATAAGAAAGAATGGTTGTCAAACAGAGGTTGCTGTGTAAATATATGTGGAAAAGTAAATTCACACACACTTTCATCAACTTTTATCAAAATTTATTAAAATTCTGATTTTTAGTTAAACCAAACATGGACTTGTGCCCTATGTTGTTCTTTATCTCTTACAACATTAACACCTTTGTTCTATAAATATGGTCTTTTGATTCCAATCCTTAAGCATGAGCCTGACCTAATGAATTCAACTTGTTCAACTCTTGCTCTTTGTCCTCCATTGGATAATAAAAATGATATACGAAACGAGGTTTTCTTCGACACGTCTATGTTGCAAGAACAAGAAAACTTGCCAACAGAATTCCTATGGCCTCATAGGGACTTAGCCTATACACAAGATGAACTGAAGGAACCATTAGTAGACCTAAAAGGGTTCTTGAATGGTGATGAGGAGGCTACGAATTTAGCCGCTGTGCAAATTAGGACGGCATGTTTGAACCATGGTTTCTTCCAAGTTTCAAACCATGGTGTAGACGTAGAGATTATTCGGGCTGCCCATGATCAAATGGATGCATTTTTCAAGCTTCCTGTGAAGAAAAAGCTGAGCTTTCGGAGAAAGCCAGGTAGCATATGCGGGTATTCCGGTGCCCATGCTGATCGATATTCTTCCAAACTTCCATGGAAGGAAACTCTCCCATTTGGACATACTCATGCACATGGAGCCGAGCTTGATGTGGTTAACTATTTCAAATCCGTTCTAGGAAAGGATTTTGAAGAAGCAGGGTGAGATTACTTCTTAATATGAATTTCAACGTTTTCGATATTCTTTAAACTATTATATACGCTAGTACAGTAGGTAATCTCGTATCAATAGAGCGTCTTTTGTAAGTTAAATTAGATAGAACTGGACGCAACGGTTAAACATTCAAATACTTGTGCCTCTAGCCAGTGACTAACTAGGTTACTACTCGTCAAACCTTTTTTGGTATTTGTCACATCGTTTCACGAATAGTTTATAGATTACAACTAGAACGTCCTCATCACGTGCATGTGATATGGTTTTTCATCCTACGTAAGCTCACAATCAAATTTCATATATTGTAGGGTTATCTATCAGAACTACAGTGAAGCAATGAAAAATTTGGCTATTGTAATAATGGAACTCTTGGCAATTAGCTTGGGAATTGATCGTTCACACTATCGGAAGTTTTTTGAAGATGGTAATTCAATCATGAGATGTAATTACTATCCAGTATGCAGAGATCCAGGGCTTACCCTGGGCACAGGTCCTCATTGTGATCCAACTTCCTTGACAATACTGCATCAAGATCAAGTTGGTGGGCTTCAGGTTTTTGCAAATAACAAATGGCAAGCCATTAAACCTCTCCCCGGGGCCTTCGTTATCAACATCGGCGATACATTCATGGTATGTAACTAGGGCCATAACTACAATTAATTGAATTCATTTTTTTGCCTCGAAGGCCTAATCGATGCACAATTTTTCATAAATACAAGATAACGGTGAGACTTGAATAATAGGGTCTGTTTGAGCCAAATTTTAATCTGATTTTAATCTAAGTCAAAGTCAAACAATCAATATCAACCACAACTTTCATGGGTCCCACATCTTTTCAACCACACATTTCAAAAACTTATATCACAATCCACTTAAAATTTGATTTTAATCTACACCAAACACCCTCGTAATTTTTGTTTCACTTGAATACCGTGCTAATCACATCGTCTAAAAGTTAAGTAAAAACTTGTATTCATTTAGATTATATCTTCATTGCAACCCCTTACATAAAATCAGAATTAATATAGACGTGATAATATTGTATAAATGGGTATCAGCATGGACCCAAATATTTCACTACGTTACAATAAACATGTAAAGTGAGCCACATCGCACACACCGTGTCATTATAAAGTTCACTTTTTCAGCGTGCCAAGTTGATTCGATCAGTTGAAAAGTGTCATAACATCATGTGTACGTCCTTGACACGTCGGGGCTAACCCACGTGGCCGTAGTCCTTCACCATTACCGAAGATGGGACATATAGGCTACCTTTGTGGTGTTACAGTTACACTCTAGACATGTCAACATATTTTGTCTGTCCATAACTAGCTAACTAGGTACAGACTCATTTAGCATTCTAAACGACTTTCTAAAGGATAACCAACAAATTTTATCAAATGTTTCTAGTTTCTATGATGTTATTGTGTCCACTGTGTCGTGTAGCTAGTGCATTTGCTTGAAAATAAAATCATTGGTTTTTTGGAAAACAATAATTTAGAATTGATTGGACCTAAACTAATGGTCAAGAGTAAAAAAAATAATAATAATAATATTTCTAACATGACTCATAATGACAAGGAGAATGACGATAGCACAAGAAATTTGAAGAAAAAGATCCATTGCCTTCGGCTCCGAATTGCGTAAACAAGTCGAGTTTATAATATATTTTTTTCATAGACACGATGTTAGATCATATACGTACCCCCTCCAAAGTTTTATATATATTTTTTTGTTAATATTAACAAATAATCCTTTCAAGGAAAAAACATGTATGTTGCTTTAACTATGCACAAAATACTTCAACTATGCATTTCATGCATTTTCCCTCAACTAAGTACTTGTATGATACAGATTATTTGAAAATCACTTTTCTCTGCGCTCATTTCCAATCACACAACCTCCAAAAAAGCTCATTTCCACGTTTCTCCATATATTTCTTACTTTTAAAATACAAACCTCATCAATTTCTATCAAAATTTGCTAGATTTTTTTTTTATCAAAAGTTTTACCAAACAAATCCTACATATATAGTCTATAGAGTTCTCTTATGATCCATTATTAATGGACACATTATGTTAATATTCAAGCGAAGTAGATTTTATTTCCCAAAACATTAGGTCGCACTATACAACTTAACATCATGAGTATCACATGCATGATAATTAACTTTCCAGAGTTGAAATTTTCCCGTATAGTGTGTCGACTATGTCATCTAAAAACTAACGTATTCTTTTATCTTTCTTCAACAATATATGTAATTTGACATGTAGGCGCTATCCAACGGGAGATATAAGAGTTGCCTTCACAGAGCAGTGGTAAACAAAGACAATGTGAGAAAATCATTGGCCTACTTTGTCAGCCCAAAAGATGATAAGGTGGTACGACCCCCACAGGATCTTATGGAAATGGAAAAATCAAGAAAATACCCAGATTTCACATGGTCGAGTTTTCTAGAATTCACACAAAAACACTATCGGGCAGATGTCACGACACTTCAAAGCTTTATCGACTGGTTTTCATCCATCAAGAAGCACGTTAAATATTAGTTCTTGAATGCTTTTTTATCATGTTGGTTCGTCCTTAAACTCTATTCTCAGTCGACCCTAAATTTATTGTGAATAATCTTACTTTGTTGTTGCAATAAAACATTATTCTCTCGCGTACATAAATGAATGTAATGTTATACTCTCGTGTACCGTAGGTATAGTATTTCCTTTCCTATCAGCTTATTTTCCCTTTTCGGGGTAGTATTAATTAATAGGAATTCATGTTGAAAGGACGTCAGACTAAGGAATCATCTTAATTAATTTGAAGGGAGGTACAAAGGAAATAAGTGAGAAAAGAAAGTCCAGATTAAAACTTTCGATAAGAGATTAATTATGGAAACAAAATTAGTGTGCCAAATTTTCCACGTACATGAAAACAAATATGCCCAATTTTTGTACAAATTCTATAAAATTAAATTTTCTCGACATATGATATATGATTTCATATCATTGGTATGTAGATTGGGACATCTCTAGGGTCCTATTTATAGAGGATGAGGGGTTGTGAATGAAATGTCGCGTCCCAATCTCAACAACACTTGTCAAAGGTCGCACCATTCACTTGTTATTAGCATGTCGCCGTCGCCTCGCCCGAACGATAAAAACAGAAACTTTTTCGCTAGCTTATCGCTAGTATGTCGCTCGAGCGACAGTCCCATCATAAGCTAGCAACAGCCTTAGTCAAATTTTCAGACAACTTCCTCTATTTTTCTCGTTCGTCCAGAATTGGTTTTGAGATTCCAAATATACCACGACAATTTACTCGACGAGTAAAACAAGTTGGTCTATTTACTTTTATTATTTGACCATCGGATCAAGTTCAAATATTTGGTCGAAGTTAACATGAAAGAGTCTTTTCAAGTTTTGGTTTTATCACTTAACTAAATTTCAATATTTCAAAATCAATTTCCAACATGTCTCACATCCAAATGTTAGATCAGGGAGTCGAATTCATCCCACTGCCACAGTGCCACTGTCGTTGGGTCTAGGATATGTTCAATCCAAGATTTGAAACTTGCTGGAAAGTGCAATAGCCAAAGCCAGATTTTTTTGCAAATTAAGGTCTTTCTCTTCTCTCTATTTGCTTCCCACTTAACACTACCAGAAATATTCTGAAACCACTAGCGACAACGGGAAATAATTTTAAGTGACACAAGAATCTCCTCATAACAACTTTTACTCGAGTAGGACCTGACAATGAGTTTACGAAAGCTTTCAATAGGACAAGATAGGCCAATCACCTTTCTGCTCTAAATGGGTTTCGTTGCTAGCTGGAGACTAATATGTTGATGGCGTAATTTTTACAAAATGCGGCAGAGTTCTCAAATCTTTCAAAAATGTGCGGTCAAGTCTCAAACCTTCAAATCTAAACACATCCATACCAAACATTTTAATAAATGGGCAGATGAAGGACCTCTAACCGTGTCCATACATAAATTTGTCGTTGGCCAAAAGTCAAATGTCTAACCTTAATTTGACTAAGCTTCTGTTTGGTACACATTAAGATTTTCATTTTCATTCTTTTATTCATTTTCAATCACACATTGTTCAATAAAATAATATTTTTCATCACATCAATAACTTTTCATTCTTTTTCAACCACACATTCTTTATCAATTTACTATTCCATAATATATTCTTCCAAAATAATGTGGCTCAAACACACCCTAATTAAGTGGAGGGTAAAGTTGTCTTTTAATATTTCATTAAATAAAACAAGTAGAAGAAATAGAAAGAAAAGAAATTAAAAAAAAAAAACAAAAAATTTGAAAAACATTCATCTTCCCTAATCCACCCAATCCCAACCACCAACCTACCGGTAGATGAATTGCTTTAGAGGATGAAGCATTTTGCTGTTGAAATCTCAAAAAAATAATGAATAATAGATCATGATAGAATGGCAAATAAAGGACAAAATTCTAGACTTCTCAAACTAATGTTGGCAAGTAGCTGCAATGGTAGTTTATTGAATGCTTCTTATAATCACATTTTTCTGGGTTTCTTTCTCTTTCAATTTTTCTGATTAAAAATGGTGCGAATATCTTGACATGTTTTTCTAAAATGAAAATTCTATTTTATAAAATTCAGTCTTCTTGTGATGGTTTCGACAAAGTAGGGATTAATATTCATATAATTCGTAGAATTTTGAGTTGAAATGTGTTTCTTATTCATGCCACATGTTCTGTTTTTTAAGAGAAAGTGCTCTGGCATGGGCTGCTTCGCGTTGGTTGAACCTGTTCTTTTTCCGACATCCCGATTGTGGAGGAATAACATCATTTTTGTAGGGGTAACGTGGCCAACAGATCTCGGCTCGTCCTTGGGTCCACGTAGTTCTTCGTGCATAATTGGACAAACCGTTAGAGCATGTGGTCAATCTCCAAAGTAAGGGGAGGCGGCCACACGCACTCCGACGATCAAGTTAGCCCTTGTAAGAATAAATATTTGAGTATGGACGTGCTTAAGACATGAGCCACTTATGTAAAATGGAGAGTTGGATCGAGGAGTTATGTAGAGAGTAATATGAGATTGCAAAAGATATATACTGAGAGTATAAACTTGCATTACTTTTGGATGACATAAAATGTGAGCTTTTATAGTAAAAGGGGATGAGTAAGAACTATTGGATGAAGAGGCACGTAGCATTATCATAACAGTTAAGGTACCTTGTCTAAAGTATCAATCGATCAGTCCTAGGCTCAGGTGCATTTAATGTTATGACTGTTTGCAACCCTAGGACTGACCCATAACGGCTAAACTTGACTATTACAGTGTGTTGTCACATCAACCATAAATGGAAAATCTTGTACGAAAGATCCTCAGTAGCGCATCTACCTGGCTCGCTCACAACCAACCCAAAAGACTTACCTTTCCCTCTGGATGTAGGAAAATCAAGATCGAAATAACATAAAAATAGATTTGATTAAAAAAATTTATGGGCCTTCTTATCCACGAGGGCTCGACTCTTCATATGGGCACATGGGTTCAACCTCTTCATTGGCGTTCAAACAAATTGCCAAATGGGTAGAATGACGTGGAATGCTGGCCAGATTCACTTGATGTGTAGTTTCCATGAGGGCCATACTTGGAGCTTCGCTTAAAGCAGCATGACAAATATAGATATGAGAATGATGTTTA
>CM032634.1:10866614-10991021 GCA_019097785.1 Fraxinus excelsior | reverse complement strand
ACCCCATATATTCATAAGATAATGACCATTCATTATCTTTCATTTGTTTTAAATCGGCCCCTCAACAATATAAAACAAATTTTCGGTCTATACACTTTAATTCCATGAAACCTAGTACTCATTAGTCAAAATTCATCTTTAGTGGATCACTTTAATTGACTAATATACTTTAAATAATAGCACCATACATTTTAATATGTTACGTGTGGCTCCAAATATGTCAGTCTTTTCCAATAATCTCTCATTGGGCCATACGTGTAACCTTTCAAATGTGCACAACCTTATAAGCTCAAAATTTTGCTTATTATTATTATTATTATTATTTTTATTATTATTATTATTATTATGGGTATTACAAATAATCTCGTCCATTAGTCATATTAATATAGGATCAAAGCGATTTTCGTCACATTTAACGTGACTAAATCCATGAATAGTCATGTACACCCATACAACCAAATGACATAGATCAATCATGGAAGTGTAGCATGGAAATTACATGTTATGTGATCCAAACATGTTTATTTCCAACTGGTCCAACCTTATTTCTTAAGTGAGATCAGTACTGAACATAATAACAGAGTGTAATGAACTGAATACTTTATTTCTGTATAGAATAATATCCAAATACACAAATGTGTCCAAAACATAAAGCAATAAAAATACAAACTCCCACTAAAATGATATCATCATGATATACAACACACATACGAGCAGTGTGCTCATGAAAGACCTTGGGTGTCAATCTCTTAGTAAGCGGATCGTAATCATGGAGTTTGTCCCAATATGCTCTATGGAAATCTGTCCACTCTACTCTTTCCTTCACAACCAGGAACCTGATGTCAATGTATTTTGACTTAAATGAGCTCCTGTTGTTATTGGAATATAGAACTGCTGAGTTATCGTCACAATATAACTTTAGCGGTCTTTCTACGCCATTCAGAATACGCAGCCCAATGATAAAATTTTGGAGTCATATTCCATGATTAGATGCCTCATGGCATGCTACAAATTTTGCTATCATGGTAGAAGAAGTTATGAGTGTCTGCTTGACATTCCTCTAGAAAATAGTTCCTTCAGCTAACAGATAAATATAACCTGATGTGGATCTCCTACTGTCTGGGCATCTAGCAAAATCAGAATCGGAGTACCCTATGATCTCTAACTGATTCGATCTGATATAGGTGAGCACGTAATCCTTTGTTCTCCTCAAATACCTCATAACCCTTTTTGCTTCTATCCAATGATCCATTCTAGGGTTGCTTAAATATCTGCCTAGCATTCCAACAATGAATGCTTTGTCTGGACGTGTACAAACTTGAGCATACATAAGACTCCCAACAACCGATGCATAGGGAATCTTCTGCATTTCCTTAACTTCAAGATCATTTTGTGGGCATTGTTTGAGACTAAATTTGTCTCCCTTAGCGACAGGGGTATCACCTGATTTACAGTTCTGCGTGCCAAACCTCTTAAGTACTTTATCGATATAGCTCTTTTGTGACAATCCAATAATACCTCGAGAGCGATCCCGATATATCTGAATCCCTAATACAAAAGAGGCGTCACCAAGATCTTTCATCTTAAAGTTCCTTGATAAAAATCTCTTAGTTTCGTGCAACATGCCCATATCATTAGTGGCAAGCATTATGTCATCAACATACAAAACCAGGAAAATATGCTTACTCTCACTGAACTTGTGAAACACACAATCATCAACAGCATTCATCTCGAAACCAAATGAGATAATTACTTGATGAAATTTGTGGTACCATTGACGGGAAGCTTGCTTGAGCCCATAAATGAATTTATTTAATTTGCAAACCATATTCTTTGGGTCTCCTGACACAAAGTTTTCTAGTTGCACCATATAGATCATTTCATCAATGTCACCATTGAGAAACACCATCTTAACATCCATTTGATGTAGCTCAAGGTCAAAGTGCGTAACAAATGTCATAATTGTCCTGAAAGATTCTTTCGTTGAAACTGGAGAGAAAGTTTCTTTGTAGTCAATATCTTCCTTTTCGGTAAAACCTTTAGCTACAAGACGAGCCTTATATCTTTCCACATTACCATTCGAATCTCTCTTGGTTTTAAATATTCATTTGCAACCAATGAGTTTCGCACTTACTGGTAACGGGACAAAATTTCAAACTTTATTGTCTTGCATAGACTTATACTCATCATTCATGGCATCAATCCACTTTTGAGAGTTTGAACCCTGCATGGCCTAACGGAAGTTGATTGGATCATCTTCCATTAATCCATTATTTTCCTCATGTTCATGGAGAAATACTATAAATCATCCGAAATAGTATTTTTCCTTTCTCTCGTGGATCTCCTTAAAGGTATTGGTTCTTGAGGTTGTTGAGTTTGAACATCTGGAATAATAACCTCATTTTGGATGGGAGGTTCTTCAACATTGTCTTATTGAGGTTCTGGATATACTTCTTGATCAATGACAGGTATATGAACTTTTACATTATCAAAGTAATAGTATCCTCAACTTCTTCCTCAAAGACAATGTCTCTAACCTTATTTCTTCCCCCAAACTCAACATCCTAAAAAAATGTTGCAGTTCCCATTTCGAAAATTGACTTAGTTGTGGGATCATAAAATTTATAACTCCTTAATCGCTCAGAATAACCAATAAAGTAGCTACTTACTGTTTTGAAGTCCAATTTCTTTTCATGTGGCCTATAAGGCCTAGCCTCAGCTGGACATCCCCAAATATGAAAATGCTTTAGACTAGGCTTTCTACCTGTCCAAATCTCATAAGGTGTTTTGGCAACAGCTTTAGTTGGTACTCTGTTTAGAATATAAGTTGCAGTCTTTAATGCTTCTCCCCAGAGTGATTTTGGTAAAGTAGAATGACTAATCATACTCTTTACCATATCCTTAAGAGTTCTGTTTCGTCTTTCAGATACACCATTCATGCTAGGCGTTCCTGGCATGGTGTATTGTGGGACGATTTCACATTTCTCTAGGTATTTACCAAATGGTTTGGACATTGTTCACCGAACCGTCATTTCTACCGTAGTACTCACCACCACGGTCATACCTAACATTTTTTTATCCTTTTGTTGAGTTGATTCTCAACCTCAGTTTTAAACACTTTGAATATGTCCAGTGACTCATACTTTTCATGAATAAGATATAGGTGCCCATAACGTGAGTAATCGTCTATGAATGATATAAAATATTGTTGACCATTCCAAGAAACCGTAGGGAATGGCCCACAAATATCCGTGTGCATCAATTCTAAGACATCCGAAGTTCTGTTAGCACCTAATCCTTTTGTTTTGGTTTGTTTTTCCCTTGATATTCAATACATACATCAAAATCTGTGAAGTCAAGGGAATCTAAAATACCATTTGACACAAGTCGTTCAACTCTAGATTTAGAGATGTTACCTAAGCGCTTGTACCATAATTTTGCTGAATTTTCTTTATTCAATTTGTGTTTAGTACCATGTGTTTCCACATGCAGGTTTTCATTTTATGATGCAACAGTATCAAGCAAATATAGGTTATCATATGCAGATAATAAACCAATACCAATAATATTGGAATTTAAAGAAAGACTAAACTGATTGTTTCCAAATGAACAACAATAACCAAATTTGTCAAACAAAGAAACAAAAACCAAATTCCGTCTAAAAGACTGTACGACTTTAGTGTCTTTCAAATCCAAATAATATCCGGTTCCCAAAAATAACCTAAAAATGCCTATTACATCAACTTCCACCAACTTGCCATCACCAACATAGATGTATCTTTCACCATCATTTAGCTTTCGGTAGCTCAGGCATCCATGCATAGAAATACTTATGTGAGTAGTAGCACCAGAATCTAACCACCAAATATTTATAGGTACTGAAACTAAATTAACCTCAGAATAGACCAAAGTAAGATTTGTACCTTTCTTTGCACGCCGAAGAGATATTTGGTACAATTCTTCTTCACATTTCCACTATTTTGCAAAAGGAACATGCATCTTTGTTGTCCTCTTGCTGTTTCTTTTGTGCTGGACCCTTAAGAGCAGCTTGATATTCCTTCTTTCTTTTCTTGCCCTTATCTTTAGAAGTACTGGCCAAGTGAACATTTTCAGTTCTATCTTGCTTTAACATTTCTTCCTCTTGCACACAATATGAAATAAGCTCATTTAGAGACAATTTCTCCTTCTGGCAGTTATAACTGACCTTAAATTGACTGAACTGTGCAGGTCGCGATATCAATACCAGATGTACGAGCAAGTCATCAGACAGCTCGAGTTTTAGTACCTTAAATTTAGAAGTAATGTGAGACATCTCCATGATGTACTCTCTCATATTTCCTTTGCCTTTATATTTCATTGAAATCAAGCTTTGTAAAAGCGTTCTTGTTTCAGCCTTATCGTTTTTCGCAAAACGTTTTTCAATTTCGGCAAGGAAATATTTGGCATTAGTCACTTCTTCAAATATTGCGCCTCGAAAGGCTTCCGGAATGCCGTGCTTAATGATCATTAGACTCATGTGATTTGAGCGTTCCCACTTCTCAAAGTTCCTCTTTTAATCAGATGAACTTTCTTCCGTAAGAGGAGTGGGTTGCGCAATCCGAAGCGCAAGGTCTAGATCAATACAGTCGAGAACAATTAATACGTTCTCTTTCCAATCCTTGAAGTTTGTCCCATTGAACTTGGGAATATAGTTAATATTAGCAGATATTGTAGTAGCAAACGAATTAGCTGTAGAGAGAAAATGGAAGAATTATGCTCACATCAAAATTAAGATTCAATAATCAATTAATTCAAATCATGGTAAGTCCCATCTCAAGATACCTAGCACATCATTAATATCAAGTCTTTGGACAGTAATATTAACTGTAAGTGGTACTCTTGGTGTAGTGATCAAACATTGACAATAACTCATGTCAAATAATAAATTCATCTTTGGATTGATTTATTATTCATATGGAAACCTTATAATTGTCACATATTTACCACCACAGGTATGTATCAAATTCGGTCAAATATTAACGTTCATTTAGGCAGGCTAATATCAGCATGAACAAGCATATATACGAATTTCTTCTAATATTCTAAGTTAATTAATTTCTACAAGAGATGTTGTTTTGACAACATATTGCTTCAATCAATTCACTTTTGAATATTATAAACTCAATTGAGTCATTTATACTATAATTTGATAAGCAGAATACTTAATTTTATTTATCTTGAAACTTTAAGGGCCTAAATGGTTAATAATTCAATACTTTAGGGGTCGAAATTAATTAATTCAAAACTTTATGGGTCAATAATTAATTATTGGAAAGCTTTAGGGACCCAAAAATTAATTATTCAAAACTTTAGGGGTTAATAATTAATAATTAAAAAGTTTAGGAGTCAAAAATTAATTATGAGGAACTTTAGGGGCCAAACTAAACCAATTATGAACATTCAGGGACTTAATAATTAAATTCAGAACTTAAATGACCCAAATAAATTAATTTTAGAACTTCAGGGGCTGAATTTTTAAAACTCGTAACCTTAAGGCCCAATTAGGATTAATTTTAAACTTTAGGGACTGATTTATAAAATTTAACCCTAATTTTAAATTCCAAGCAGGGACTTTAGAATCTTTAATTTGCAGCTCATACCCTCACCTCCAAATTTTTCATAACTGAAAACTTAATGAAGAATGCCCATTCTTCTTCCCGTAACTGAAAACTTTAATTGTCCCCTTAATTTACCACCGGCGCCACCAAGTAGCCGGGGGAAGCCGTCATCTCCCCGGCTGAGCAGCGAACGACGCGCCGGGCGCTGTTGTAAATCACTGCTGTTAGAACAGCAAACTGCTGCTGTAACAGCAGCAGCCCGCCGACTGATGCCCCGGCTGCTTTTGCAGCAGCCGCATCGAGTTGCTGCAACAGCAGCCCGTCGCAGCTGTTGTTGCAACCAGCAGCCGGACACTGCAAATTTTTTTTTTCAAAAACTGAAATTTCTTTATTTCAACAGATCTATAAATTCAATTTCAAAAAATTTGAATTTTAAAGAAAAATCATAGATCCTTATAATTTCATGCTATATCCATATAATAAATTCAAAAAACCATATTATAACATGCTCATTTATACATACATAGCAAAATATGTTAGAATTTCATAATATAACATGAAAATCAAATAATCCATAAAATTCAGAATCTTAAAATTCCAATTTTTCAAGATTTCAATTATGGAGGTCTCTGATACCACTTGATAGAAAATGGAAAAGGAATTATGCATCTGGATTCTTTAATTAAATCCTTTTCTCATAAAAAAACTCCCTAAATCCATACTCTATATTGAAATCTGAGAAATTAATAGAAACATAAAACATACCTGAATCCATGATAATTTGATTGTTAGTCTGAATGGATCACGATCTTCCAACTTGATTGTGATCTTCGCTTCAATTTCTGTTATCTAGTGATGGGGATGTAGAGAATCTCAAAAGAACACAACAAATTGGGGACCATAACCCCATATATTCATAAGATAATGACCATTCATTATCTTTCATTTGTTTTAAATCGGCCCCTCAACAATATAAAACAAATTTTCGGTCTCTACACTTTAATTTCATGAAACCTAGTACCCATTAATCAAAATTCATCTTTAGTATATCATTTTAATTGACTAATACACTTTAAATAATAGCACCACACATTTTAATATGTTACGTGTGGCCCCAAATATGTTAGAATTCTCCAACACAATCAAGTCTAAAGGCTCGACTAGAAAACTGTTGGAAAATGGGTGATTTGTGTGTAGATATTTTTCAATTAACATACTTAATTGAATAATATAAACATAACATTAATAAATATAATTCAACTATAATTATAAATATAAGAATTATACAATAACATGAACATAAAATATAATTAGATAGAGTTAGAAATGCAAGCCTTTAGGAGTCACGTCAAGGACGTTGTCCTAAAGTCGTGTTGTCTCCCCTTCGTGCGGTTTCTTTCGGCACTACACAACTCCAAGATAAAACACATATGGCTCGTAGCCGATTCTCCTTCTATGAGCATGACCATATAGAGATAAAGAATGAGCCTTTATCGAGTTATCCAAAGTATAAAAAATATATAGTATGAAAAGAAAGGGAGTATTTTGGTTATATTCTACTTTTCTTCTCAAGTTCTATCTATTTCATGTTATAAAAATCAATCCCTTTTATAGGTAAAGTTTCAACCCCCACATTAAACCACTCAAATATAACTTACATTTTAATATTAAGATTTTTAATATAGTATTAAACCTGAAAATTAAAAATGTATTAATTTGAAATTTGAAACTTTTAATTTTATGTTACAACAACCCCTCACAAGTTTTAAAATTTCAAAATAGATAAATATATAATATATAGTGACAACGTTATACTACGTAATAGGTAGGGTTGGACCAAACCCCAGAACTGGACCAGACCGAACCGAACCTAACCCGAACCAAACCGAACTGAGTGGTTCCTTATAAGTTAAATACCCGAACGAGTATCTGAATCGAGAACCTAGGGCTGGACATGGGTCGGTTCGGTTCGGTTCTCCATTCAGTTCGATTCATTACCATAATTAGATTTTTTAACATTTACAGCAACACTATATAAATACAACTAATGACATGTTCATTCGTAACTTTTACAAATTAACATAGTCCAATTTAAAAATATATAAATAACAAGCTGTCCAATTAAAATTAATTCAATGTATACAAATATCAAAAAGTAGATACTAATATTAAAACATCGGTTATCCATATCAATAATTCATTTGCTTCAAGAAGCCTACATAAAGAAAATAAAATATAAATTAAAAGTTATAAAAACAAAATAATTTAATTAATTCCATATAAAAAATGAAAAAAATTATTTAGATTCGGTTCTTCGGTTCTTGATCTAGAACCGATAACCGACCCAAACCCGATCGGTTCTCGATGCAGATACCCGTTCAGGTATTTAACTTATAAAGAATCGCTCGGTTCGATTCAGTTTGGTTCGGGTTCGGTTCGGTTCATGAGTTTTGTCCAGCCCTACGAGAACCGATGAGTTTGGGTTGATTCTCGATTCTAGACGTAGAACCGAAAACTCGAATAAGAACCGAATCCAAATAATTTTTTATATTGAATTAATTAAATTTTTTTAATTTTTTTTAAATAAATTAGCAAATTAATTAAACAAATCAGTCAAGTCCATGCCTAGCTAGCACAGCCCAACCCAATTTCTAAATTCAAATTTTAATTTTAATTTTTTGGTCAAATTATTATTTTTTTGTTAGCCCAACATTTGGGACTTATCCTTCCTCTTTGACCTTTCCATTCCAATTTCGACCTTATCCAACATTTGGGCCTTGTCCCAACATTTGGGCATTGTCTTTACCCTTTGGCCCAACGTTTAGGCTTCTTGAAGCAAATGAATTATTAATATAGATCACCGATAATTTAATTATAGTATCTACTTTTTGGTATTTGTATACATTGTATTAGTCTTATTGGACAACTCGTTATTTATATATTTTTAAATTGGGATGTGTTAACTTGTAAAATTTACGAATGAACATGTCACTAGTTGTATTTAGGTAGTGTTGCTGTAAATGTTAAAAAATTTAATTATGGTAGAGAACCAAACCGAATCGAACCGAATGGAACCGAACCTGAACGGTTCCATAATTATATTTGGACCCGACGGTTCCATTTATTAAATACCTGAAAATTTTGGGTTGGTTCGATTCTGAAAAGAATCGACCCATGTCCAGCCCTAGTAATAGGTGTATGTGTCTTTTGGACTTGAACCTCACGTAGTGGTAACAATTTTCATTTGAAGGAGTCATAATGTACTAAGCCTTGAATTATGTCCCTTTAGCCAAATTTCAATTGTCTCACACATAGTATCAATTTAGGCTCAGTTCGTAGCGGGTAACGCTGTTAATGACCATGGGCTCTTATATTGATTCTAGTAAGAGTCACTAGGGAATAACTCAATCCCATATCCTCGGCCTCATGGCAACTCTTACATAGGTGAGTCCTCCAAGGGTGAGTGCGACCCACACTTCGCGAGGATTCCCGCCTTGGTACTCATATAGGGTTAAAACCCTTCCTAATATCACAATCATAGCACTATCACCATATGGATGAGCACAAACAATATATTGCTATTACGAGTCACACAGTGCGGGTTGTTCCTACCACATTGAACCTTCTTCATGGGATCTCTAATCACAAAGGTTGGGTTACTCCCGGAGGTGACTCTCTTACGGGCTTAAGCACATCCCTCTCGATAATTTATTATGTCAATTAAGAACTTTAATTTTATCATGTCCCTCTCGGACAATAATTTGGTACTATCAATTTGTAACTCTTTCTACATATCTGCACATATGCAAAGTCACCTAAGAACTTTTTCAAAATTTAATTATAATATGATAAACATATGAAATTTAGAAATTGGCTTCTAGTAACATGTTTGAGCAAATGCATCCATTGAACTCTTACATTTCACTAGTAAGTCTACAATTCAATATTTAATATATAGTTAGTTTGAATTGAGTAAATATAGACCCATTGAGCTTTTGTTTTCAACCCGCGATCTTCAAATTCAATATGTACACTTTGCTCAAAATGTGAGTTTCATGATAATTATGAATAATCATAGATAAAGTACATATATCCGAAATTTTTAATACGCCCACATTCTAAGGATTTTAAACGCTCACACTTGGACAACATAATTGAACACAATTATACTCATGTATCATAAAACATTAGACAATAAGAATTTGCATAACCATAAAATATCAAATATGGTTTAACAATATTGATCTAAGTAAACATGCCTTCATCATAGTAATAAAATAAGCATTGGATACAAAATATTTGCAATTTTGTACTCCAACTTAGATAAACACCATGTTAAAATTTAATCAGATCATGAACTAATTTTCAAATATAGTACATATTCCACAAAAGAAATATTGTTTCGATTAAACACGATCACCTAAAAATTCTAGCAAATATAAAAGTTACATATCTAAATTAAATAATAATAATAAAATCACTATTATTCATGAGTTACAATTAAATCTTTTCTAAAATATTAATTAAGCACATTATTGAGAGTAAAACCTTTTAACCATTTGTACACGATAAAATCATAGAATTTCCATGTAAACAGTGTAATCCAACAAATTCACTTGCATGAAAAAATAATAGTTTTGGTTATAATGTACAATGACAATATCTCACTTTATATTTAGACCAAATTTTTTCTTATTTCTGCAGTATAAATATCCACATTAAAATTAGAGAAAGCGCCAAAAGTATGGCAGGAAGTGCCATATTTCGTTGGAGTTATGAAATTAAAAGTCATTAGACCAATTCAGTATATAAGATATTTATAAGTTGTCTCAATTGCAGCCAAATGTATGTATCCTTTGAGTCACAGAATTATGTTAACTATTCACTTTAAACTCTGAATAAGTACGAGATTTATAGCCATAAATTACAGCTAGACTCATAGCTCAAAACCTTGGATAATACAGGAAGTAGATTGAGTTAATTGGTCTTTATAAGAACTTTTTGTTTCTATTCAAATGGAAATTATATATAGATATTGACATTAATCAAATTATGTACCTGTCGGGATTTCAATGCAGCTTCACTACCTGTTTCATCTAAAATAAACATATATGAAATCTTCAACATATCGGTATTAAACTTACTAACATAGATATATAGCACATCATATTTAATCCTCATGAAGACAACAATTATTACAAGTTATTAGTCAACAGTCGATTAATCTAGGATATGTGAAATTCAATTAAATTTCAAATTACTCTGCAACAGGGCTTTGTTAGCCCAAGTTAAATCATCATCTCTTCTTAAACCTTTGAGAAAACAATTGTTAGGGATGTTTGTTCACTTTTACCGAATAGGGAATAAAAAATATAGAAACCAATACTTTCTTAGCCCTTAACTTTAAGTGACATAATGTAACAATGATCCTCAAATCACTATCACAAATATGATAACGGTGTTCTTAGAATCCAAGTTACATTTTGAATTAATCTAAGCACTTTCCTGGATTCTAATATGCTTGCACCTTCGAGTCCACTACCATGCTAAATCCAAAGTAGAGTATTAGCTCCAGTTTCTAACATTTCCATCACATTCTAAAACTAATGAGAAATCTTCCACCATTCGTACAAGAAACAAAATTCAAATTAAGATTTGATGTATTAGGAACACTCGAACAGAATTCGCTATACTATTAATCCAATTTCATCGAAATTTTCACGATGTTTTCCTTCTATGATGATTTATTTCAAGTATTCATCTGAAGACAAAACCACTTTTCATCTCTATCATCAAAATCTTGAAAGTAAACTACTCCAATTCACATTATAAATGTCTTTGCATCTCTATCATCAAAATCTTGAAAGTGAACTACTTCAATTCACATTATATATCTAAATTACAAGTATACAAAGCAATATTGTCTACACACAAATCAAGGAACACGACTTTTGATTGTTGGAAAAAATGGGTGATTTGTGTGTAGATATTTATCAATTAACATAATTAATTAAATAATATAAACATAACATTAATAAATATAATTCAACTATAATTATAAATATAAGAATTATACAATAACATGAACATAAAATATAAGTAGATAGAGTTAGAAATACAAGTCTTTGGGAGTCAAGTCGTGTTGTATCCTCTTTGTACGGGTTTTTTCGGCACTACATGACTCCAAAATAAAACGCATGTGGCTCATAGCCGGTTTTCCTTCTATGAGCACGACCATAGAGAGATAAAGAACCAGCCTTTATCGAGTTGTCAAAAGTATTAAGAAAAAAAATAGTATGAACAGAAAGGGAGTATTTTGGTTATATTCTACTTTTCTTCTCAAGTTCTATCTATTTCATGTTATGAAAATCAATCCCTTTTATAGGTAAAGTTTCAACCCCACATTAAACCACTCAAATATAACTTACATTTTAATATTAAGATTTTTAATATAGTATTAAACCTGAAAATTTAAAACTAAACTGAAAATTAAAAATGTATTAATTTGAAATTTAAAACTTTTAATTTTATGTTACAACAAAAACAACGTGAATCGTTGGAAGTAACTTAAAGAATTAATGTTGCTCATGGTCCACATATATTACCTCTTGGATGGTTTTGAATCTGGTCTCTTTTAATCCTTTGTTGGTCCAACTAAAGCATAACCTAGCATATATATATATATATGTGTGTGTGTGTGTGTGTGTGTGTGTGTGTGTGCGTGCGCACGCGCGGGCCTAGCCGTTCTAGTGCGTGGTTTGTGTATGAAACTAGAAGAAAATGTGGTCGCTTTGAGAGAGCAAAAACCGACTATCATTGCTTCCAAAAACTGGTGATTTCCTTTGCATATTTGGCCGCCCTCTTGTGCATTTTTCTCATTGTTTACTTCTTGTCTTTGTGGCTTCAAATCATCACCATTTTCTTGTCCTTTGTGGGTGAAATTTAAGAAGCAACCGAGATGAATATGTAGGTTGTGGGTTGGAACCGTTTCGATTGATTTTTTTGTAGATAAAGGTAACGTGAAACTAAGTTCGGAAAACATAGTTTTGGAGATCTTTTGAGTGAATTCCGCGACAATTAGTTTCAGAGCTTTAATGTGGTTGATTTGGCTTGAAAAACTGACCAAAAATCGATTAGAAAGCCAATAGAATTGAAACAACATATAGATAAAAAAAAACTATCCGAAAATTGGCCAAAAACTATGGTTGTTTTCGTGACGTCTGGCCAAACTATAAAGAGTTTGGAGAAATGGAAACCACTGACGTGACGTGCAAGTGGAGCATACTAGGTAGTCAGCATGTGAGGACGTCGACGGTGCTTGAATCCCACACGCAGAGGTTGTTACTGGCTCGGGCCGACACGTGTGGTGTTTTCTGGCGGAGTTATCTTTGATAGATTGTTCCTAGTATCATTTCTGACATATTTATGTTGTTTTCTATTTCGAGTTATACAATGAAGTTTGGATAGATTTATCCTTCGCATGTTCAGAATTAGATCATGGTTGATTAGCTTATGCAATTGTTGGAGACTTTAGGGCAAACAGTAGTGGCCCCCCTAAAGTGATAAATTCGCATATCTCGTTATTTATGGACTCAGATTTGTCCCTATGGTATATTGAGTTATCCCAATTTTAAATTTCAGCAATAGCACGTCATCGTGTTGGTGAAATTATGATTCAGGTTACCATGTGGAGTAACCATTGCTTGTACCAAGAATTTATGAATTATTTGCTCTATTTGAAGTGTTGAATTTAATTGCAAATTGGTAATTGATTATGTGCTTTAATTGTTGTTTAGTCACTGTGTAAGATTGCATTGCGTGAGAATTTGAATTTTTGTTTACATATTTTTGTGTTGCATTGATTATTTTGTTAGAACACCTAAACTTGACCCGTTAAAACATTCCCTTGATACTGAGATCTTGAGTTTCATGAAACCTTGAAAATCTAGAATAGTGTATACTATGACCCTATGATTAATTTGTGTGACATATTTGTACACTTTTAGTTGTTCTTTTTTTTCAAAATATCTTCACATTTCAAAATTAGAATTTTCAATGGAAAATGAGATTTTTCAATTTGATAACAAAAGATGAAGGAGATTTTAGTTCAACAAAAAGTTTCAAAAATCATAGATAACAAATTTCCTGGTAATTTGAAAGAAGCACAAAAAGAAGAATATGATGAACTTTCGTACACTTCAATTATTTCACACATATCTGCTACTATTTTGAGAAAAGTTGGTAAACTTGATACTATGAAAGAACTTTGGGAAAAATTGGAATATCAGTTTATATCTACTGAAGTCTACTTCTAATAGGTAAAGGATTGTCCTAAGAAAAAGGATAAGTTAAAAGGTAAGATGAGAGGTGAGAGGAATGTGGTTTTAAGGTTGAGTGATGACCATATCAAGGTTTATTGAGAGTAAACATAGTTACTGCATATGTATCTGCGCGTAATCCTTTTTTTCATGTGTGTGATTTATTAATTATGTTGTATTTCAATGTGTTAGCTATGTACTTTTGCTGAATTTGAGAACAATTTAATTAATTTATATAATTGTTTGCATGCATAGTGGTTAGGATGCATTAGCGATAAGTGTATTGAGTGTCTTTTGGTAAAGTGGAGTATAGATGCCTAGGAGTACATTCAAATGTGGAGTGTCGCATTTGGATCATAAATAGAGATGTGCTTAAATGTTGGAATCCTTTATTTGTGAAGACACTGATCAGTTAGAGTATGAGAGAGCACTTCTATCACTCCGTTAGGTGGAGACCCATTATTCACTTAGGTTGGGAGAAGTGATGTGGTGATAGAAAATTAAACCGAGGACTTAGGATCTATTGTGATTTACTAGTTATACATGAGTTGAATGATTAGTCTAGTGAGCAGGTGGGCGATGAGAAGAGACACGTGTTCTTAAGTGTGAGTAATACTGAATGGGATAGGATAAGTGTGGCGAGATCTTTTCGTGGAATCATTTATACATTTGTTGCATGTGTTTTTTGATCGTTTGCTTGATTAACTTAGTTTTAATCTGTTGTTTTGTGTGAACGTATCTTTTGAAAAGATCTGTAGGTTATCCTATATTATATCTTCCTTGCATGAATATTTGCACTTGATTGTTTACCGTTACCATCTACTTCTACTTTGGTGTTATTTGAACTTAGCCCTCATGAGTACATGGAGCAGGTATGGTATGTGTTTCAAATCCGAAACACGAGGTAAGGTCTATAATTCCAATTTTATTGGTTGCCTTGATTATGCAAGCATTAATTTTATGCTTTGATTTGAGTATCAAAGTGGAGATTTGTTAGGTTTTTATATCCAATGAATCCCGGGCTATGATGTAAACGTTTGATTGAATTTTATAAGCATTGACAGATGAATTAAGTTGTTACCAACAATCAAATTCAAAGGCTCAACCAGAAAATAACGTGGGCCGTTGGAAGTAATTTAAAGAATTAATATTGTCCATGACCAATATATATTACCTCTTGGATGATTTTGAATCTTAGCCTATTTAATTACCATTTATTGGTCCAACTAAAGCCTAACCTAGCATATACATATGTTGTCTTTGCCCTTGCCGTTGTAGTGTGTGATTTGTACATGAAATTAGAAGAAAATGTAGGTGCTTTGAGAGAGCAAAAACCTGCTGCCATTGCTTCCAAAAATCGATGACTTTCTTTGTGTATTTAGCTTTCCTCATGTACCTTTTCTTTCATTGATTTCTTCTTGCCTTTGTGGTTACAAATCATCACCATTATCTTGTCCTTTGTGGGTGAGATTGAGGAGCAACCAATATGAATATATTGGTTGTGGGTTGGAGTCGTTTGGATTGGTTGTTTGGAAGAGAAAAGTAAACACAGTTTTGGAGATCCTTGGAGTGAACTTCTGCAACCAGTATTATGTCGAGTTGGGAGTTCATTGAAAAATCGACTTAGATGGCGGTTTGGCACGTGCAACAATATTATATTTTTTGAAAACCCTTCGTCGCACTGACTTAGTTTGTTCCAACTTGTTACTCTGAAGCAAGCAAAAATGAATTTGTGTAAGATCTTATTGGTGCTTGGAGGGTTGGAATGATGGGGAAATTGCACAAATTTTCTTATCAATAGACTGTGAAATCATTTGGTCCATTCTGTTAGGGCTATCTAGAAAGGAGGATGTTCTCGTTTGGCTCCATGACTTGAAAGGAAATACAACGTATGGAATGCATATAGGCTGCTCACGAGTGAAATTATCTAATATGTTGCTTTAAGTTCACATACACTGGATTGGTAGGAGGCTCTCTGGAAATAAAACCTCTCGCCTAAAATCTATGGCGAGCTCGTAAAGTGCATTGCCAACAATACTGTTCTAAAAGCATGCCTAGACTCGAAACATGGTCGACACGCCCAGCCTAAGGACTATGACTATTTTCTTGGATCTATTTATCTTTTGAACACATTAACCAAAGTGTATTATTTGAAGTGCTATCTTAATTTTTTATTTGTAGGAGTTTTTAAGTAATTATGTGTTTATGCCTGCGTTTGACTAATTTATAAATGATCTATATTTATAACGGTCAAACTTCATTTTAACTACACATTCCAATGGACACATAATATTATTCATTTACTCATCACACGTTCTCTCTATGCATAAATTTAAATCTATTAAGTAAGAATTCTCTAGTTGGAAATTTGAAAATTTCTTAGTTTTTGACAATTTGGAAATTGAACAGTTGCAAAAATTATTAAGTAATTATTGTATTTATGATTTTACGTCCTTTGTGTGCATTAAATTATTTATTCAATATTTTTAGAATAACTAAAGTAGTATTAAAAATACGAAAACATTTTTAGTCTAGACTCGTAAAGTTTGACCCTTGACCTTGTCGTCTATCCATGCTTTATGTATTTTAGAATACTACTCTTGCTCACTGAAAGGTAAAATAAGAAGCTTCTGCTTTCATCGAGCTTTCCTCTCTAGTGCTCGGTCACAGTCATGGATGCAGCAGCAAGCCCGAGTCATGGAAAGCATTAAATTTCTTATCCCTAATGGACACGACTCTTCTGAGAGAAATTGGCTGCATTAGGTTTACCACAAGAGAACTGCTTGGAAATGGTTGTCTCTACGAGTAAATATTGAAATGAATAATCATCTTTCACCAGAGGATGCAGAGATCCTAGCACTCTAAAATGGACTAATTTTCTCTAAAGAACATCAGCTTAGAGTTGTAGTTGTTGAGTGTGTGGGAAAAAATATGGATAACAGCAATGGAAACCAAAATAAGATGAAAAGAAAAAAAAATTGATATCGAAACAAGACTTGATCACGAAATGAAATCGTTGTCTTCAAACAATATTTGTCTCCTTCTCTATACTTATAAGGATTAAAATTGGCAAATAGTTAGTAGGATTTCAAGCCTTAAATGAAGAACACCAAAAGCAAAAGGTGATTCTTCAAATAGAACAAGTGAAAAAAGGTTAGAATTGATTATGTAAAAAAATGAGATTTTTTCAATGAATTGGATGAACAATTGAATGACTTTCTATTGTTTTTGGAATGATGACTAACATATTTATATAGTCATCAATCATTCCTACATAAAATGGTATCAACTCAGATGAAAAAGGTACATAGCTTCACAAGAAAACCACTAGAAAATTCGAAAAAATCCACCTAACGGTCGGATTTTTACACTATGCGACCGCATAGACTATAACTATGCGGTCACATAGTTATAGCATGGTTGCCCCCATTTTTTCATGATGGCCTCCATGCGATCGCAAGCCGTAATGGCCTATGCGGCCGCATAGGCTAATAATGTGGCGCCAAAAGTGGTTTTTCCTCTTCTTTGCAAATTCATCCATCCAATGGTTATTTCACGATTTTGAACTACAATACCAACAATTTCTCGCTAGTTCTAAATAAATGTTAATCACATAATCAAATATTAACACTCATGCGTAAGGACTAGATATTTTTCAATCTGAATCTAACCATAGTGTAAATCTCATAAAGCATTATCGAAATTCCAGGTAACTAGAACGCTTTGAACCAATTATTTCTTGTGAAAATACGGACAAAATTACACACATAAGTATTAAGTTTTCACAAGTTCCTCTATCTCGTTTAGAGCTAATATGACATTACACTTATCCTATTTTTTTGAACTTTTAAAGAGAGAAAACTCCAACTCTCTAATGAGGCGACAACACCTCGAAGTTCACATATGTGAAGTTCTTCTAGTATATTTATTACTTTTAAAGATACTTGTACTCTGTACTGAACTTCATTAAGAGTTTCAATTATAACTCATCCATCCAACAATAACAACCAACAATATTTATCGATGATAGGGTTTAATAATTTTAATAATGTTGAGATCCTCCACTTATCGAATGATTTGTTATTACCCCTTGAACCTAAATATACTTGTCTAGTATATTTTGGTAGGGTTGCTATCATTGGTGGATTTATTTAAGGAGTTTCAATCCCATCATACTTGATGTTGATCTCACTAACTCTCTCATAAGAGGTTTAGTAAACAGATCATCTAAGTTCTCACTAGACTTAACAAATGTAAGAGAAATTATTCCGCACTTGATTAATTTCCTTACATACTCGTGTTTTAGACTCATGTGTCTAGACTTTCCATTATATACTTCACTATAAGCTCGATCAAGAGTAGCTTGACTAACACACAAGATAGATATTGATAAAATATCTTTTATATCGAAAGGTATTTCATATAAAAAATCTCTTAGCCACTCAGCCTCTTTTCCAACTGCGGCCAATGCTACAAACTCCAACTCCATTGTTAAGTGAGTAATGCAAGTTTGTTTCTTAGACTTCCAAGAAATTGCACCTCCAAAATTAAATACCTAACTTGAAGTAGACTTATTTTTTCCTGCACTCAATATCCAACTTGCGTCAATATATCCTTCCAAGATCTTAGAGAATCTTATATATTGTAGCCCAAGGTTTTTGGTTTTCTTCAAATAACCAGAACCATATCGATGGCCTTCCAATGTTCGGAACTTGGATTGCTAGTAAACCTACTTAATTTACTCACGGCAAATGCTACATCAGGTCTTGTACATTGTGCAGCATACATAAGGCTTCCAATTGCACTTGCATATTCTATTTGTGATATTGATTTTCCATCGTTCTTTATCAATTGGATACTTGGATCAAACGGGGTATTAGCTTCTTTAACGTTCAAATGTTTGAACTTATTTATCACATTCTCAACATAATGTGATTGGCTAAATGTAAAACTCCCACTATTATTTTTAATTTTTATACCAAAGATAGTATCCACTTATCCAAGATCTTTTATTTTGAACATGAAGGATAGAAACATCTTCGTTTCTTTGATTCCGTCTATATTTTTGTTAACGATCAGCATATCATCAACATAAAGACATATTATAGTGATTATATGATCACTAACTTTAGTATATGGACATTTGTCTACCAAGTTGTGATTAAAAACATTTGACATTACTTTGAAGTCAAGTTTCTCGTGCCACTTTTTAGGAGCTTGTTTTCATCTATATAAGGATTCGATTAGTTTGTACACCTTATGTTAATTTTTCAGTAGAACAAACCCTTCTAGTTGTTCCATATAGACCTCATCATCGAGATCTTCATTCAAGAATGTCGTCTTAACACCCATTGATGAACATGTAAATCATATATAGATGCTAGTGCAAACAAGATCCTTATTAAGGTTATTCTAGCCACAGGTGCATGTGTAAAAGTAATTTATTCCTTCTTTTTGACGACACCCTTTAGCTACTAATCTAGTTTTATAGATATTGAGTGTTCCATCAGAATTATATTTCCTTCTAAACACCCATTTACAACCAATAGATTTAGAACCTTTAGTAAATCAACTATTTCCCAAGTGTTGTTTGAAATAATAGAACCTACCTTATTATTTATTGCTTCTTTCCAAAATATACAATCTCTAGAAATCATTATTTCCTTATAGGTTTTAAGATCACTTTCAACTTGAAGAACAAACGAAATTGTTCTTGCAACATCATTTCTATCTCCCTCTACTAGTTAGAATGAAATAAGTTGGGAATTCAATTCATCTGATCCTAAACCTTTTTCTTTTTTAAATCTCTTACTTTTTCGAGGTTCACTTTCAACATCTCTTGTAAATATATTTCTTTGTGATTCTCTAGAAGTTGGAATGTCTACATAAGTTTCATTTTGAGAATTTCTTATTGCCAATACATTCTCAAAGAATCTCACATCCCTTGATTCTATTATAACATTCGTTTCTAGGTTTAATAACCTATAGGCCTTGCTATTTGAAGAATATTCTACAAAGACACACTTAATACCTCTAGGACATGATTTAGTTCTCTTAGGATCCATATTCTTATAGTAAGTAAAACACCCCACACTTTAAAATAATTGACATTAGATTTCCTACCTTTCCAAATCTCATATGGAGAAACCTTATTATTCTTCAAATGAATCATATTTACTATATGACAAGCACTAAGCAAGGCTTCACCCCATAATCTATATGGTAATCCAGAATTCAATAACATAACATTTACCATCTCTAAGAATGCCATATTCTTTCTTTCAGCTAAACCATTTTGTTCAGATGTTCGTGGTGCAGAGCATTGATATATTATACCATTTTGTTCTCAAAACAAATTGAATTCATTGGAGAAATATTCTCCACCTCTACCACTTCTTAAATTTGTAAGTTTCATTCCTAATTAATTTTCGACTTCAGTTTTGTAAGTCTTAAAAGCACTAAAAGCTTCTTCTTTATGTTTTAACAAATACACATGTATATCTAGAGCAATCATCAATAAATGTAATTAAATATTTTTTACCACCTCTAATTAACATGACATTCAATTCACATATATTATAATGAATAAGTTCAAGTAAACATGTTGATCTTACTACACTATGAAATGACTTTTTAATCATTTTAGATTTAATACAAGTTTCATATTTTTCTTAAGTTATTAATGTCACATTGTATCAAACCACATTTAATCATTATTTTCATGGTACTAACTCATATAAAATATACCATGCCATAAATTAAAAGAGTCAACAACATAAGCAAATGATTTGTTTTTATTAGAATTATCCTCAATAGTACATATTTTGACCATTTCATCAGTAGAATAGCCCTTTCCAACAAAATACTCATTATGGGTTAGTACAAGTTTTCTGAACTCAAATACAGTTTTAATTCAAGGTTTTCCCAACAAAACTCAACTTGCCAAGTTCCTATTCATTTCTGGTACATGAACAACATTGGTCAAAGTAATATTATTTCCCGAAGTGAAGATGAGTTACACATTGCCTTTGCCAATCACTTTTGATCTTCCTTCATTTCCCATTTGTATTTCTTGACCATCATCAATGTCATGATAAGTTTTGAAAAGAGACTTATTATAATAAACATGGATGGTAGCGCGGGTGTCATACCACCATCCCGAAACTTTCCCTTAGACTGCATTGATTTCACTCACCATAGCGATAATCCCATCAATGGAGTTCACTTGTCCTTCCTTCTACGGTTGTTTTCTATGCCTGCAATCTCTAGCATAGTGTCCCCGCTTTCCACAAACATAACAAGGTCCCTTGGACTTGTTTTTGAACATCCATTGATCATTTTTAGGACCAAGAGGTTTCCCTTTCTTTTTTGTATTTGTTGGTGTTGTCAACTTTATCCACGACATTAGCTTTCGAAGAGCCATCATAAGAACTTTCAGTATTATCTCTTGCCATCGATTCTTCCTCTATGCGAAGATATTTTTGTATTTGTTCCAAAGAAGAATCTTCTTCCTATATCATTTCCAAGATCTCAAGAGTTTAGCAATAATTTCCCCCACTTGGAAAGTTTCGGGAAATTCAATTTTCACCGTTTTCAGTTTGTTGACAATAACTTGTAATTCGTGTACTTGATGCAACAACGGAATGCTATCCAAAAACTTAAAAATCAAAGTATGTAGAGATTAAGAATTTCTTTGTACATTCCTCTTCAACCCTATATTTACTCTCAAGTGCATTCCAAATTTCATTTGCCGAAGTGGTGTTGGTGTAGAGATCATACAAATGATCCGATAGCGCATTTAGAATGTGTACACGGCATATTAACTCATCATCTTCCCATTTCTTTCTTTCTGCACGAACTTCATCAATATCTTCTTCAGTTGCATCGGGAATACGTTCCAATTTTCAATTGAGAACATAGAAAATCTTCAACACCATAAGGAGGAATTTCAGTTTGTCTTGCCACCTTGTAAAGTTTGCACCATCAAATCTATCTAACCGTACCAAGTCTTGATTCATCTTCTTGATTGTTGTAAGTGTAGACTTCATTTCCATCGTAGTAAAATAAACAAGTATCGTTTGAGAATGTGGGAAAAAATATGGATAACAACAATGGAAACCAAAAGAAGATGAAAAGAAAAAAAAAATTGATATTGAAATAAGACTTGATCACGAAATGAAATCGTTGTCCTCAAATGATATTTACCCATTCTCTATGCTTGTAAGGATTAAAATTGGAAAAATTGTTTGTAGGATTTCAAGCCTTGAATGAATAACACCAAAAGCAAAAGTGATTCTTCAAATAGAACGAGTGAAAAGAGGTTAGAATTGATTATGTAAAAGAATGTCAATGAAGTGGATGAACAATGGAATGATTTTCCATTGTTTTTGGAATGATGACTAACATATTTATATAGTCATCAATCATTCCTACACGAAATGGTATCAATTCATATGGAAAAGGTGTATAGTTTCACAAGAAAACAACTAGAAAATTCGAAAATTCGAAAAAATCAAACCTAACGATCGGATTTTTACACTATGTGACCTCATAAGCTATAACTATGCGGTCTCATAGTTATAACATGGTTGCCCCCATTTTTTCTTGATGACCGCAATGCGACAGCAAGCCACAATGGCCTATGTGGTCGCATAGGCCAATAATGTGGCGCCAAAAGTGGTTTTTCCTCTTCTTTACAAATTCATCCATCCATGGTTATATCACGATTTTGAACAACAATACCAACAGAGTGTTACACGATGTGTTTAGTACAAAGTCTATGGTCTAATTTTATGTTGGCCCCCAACGCTACTCTATTAAATGACGTTGTAGATCTAATAGATGAAATACACGTTGATTCTTGCCTTTTTGTTCCTCGACTAGCCACTATGAGCTAGGTTGATGGCACTACAATTTTCATTTTGTTTGCTCTTAGAGACGATATATCTTAGTAATATATTTATACCTTTACGTTAAAAAAAATAAAAAATAAAAAAAACATGAGGAGTTAACTACTCTACTAGTTCTTCAAAGATTATGAACAAAAAAGCCAGTCGAGAAATTGGTTGGGGACATGATCACTACTTTGGCCAAATGTTGGGGACTAAATTTCACAAATTACCCTTTTTTGTAATGATATTCAAGTAAAATTATGGCAGCAATTTTCTTCTCAAACTACTCAATGTGATTTTACAAATATGATCGATGGCAACTTGTTTGTATATAAATAAAATAAATATATATTTCTCATAATTTGAAAAATATGATTGATGACTACTTGCTTGATGGCTTACCAACGGAATAAATCGTGTGTACTATCATTGAAAATTAGCTAGTTATTTATTTTTCTATGGATAGCCAGTAAAATGGGATGAGTGACATATCTCATATGCCATCCTATGTAAAAGACTTGCTTGATAAAATTTTATCAACTTTTTAACAGACCAAATTTTAATTTTTAATCATACAATGTGTTACAAACTTTTCAATCATACATTTCCTCCATGTTTGATCCACATTTTTCTCAAAATTCATTCTTTCAATACTCATTTCCAACGACACATTCTTCAATATTACACGCAAATTTAAATTTTTTCCTTACATTTTAACCACATATTTTTTATCACACCACATCATAAAATGAATTTTCTTCTCAATAATGTGCATTAAACACCCCCGAATCATCAACTTTTATCAAAATTTACTAAAGTTTTGCCAATTACACTGATTTTGTTATAACTACAGTAAATGATGCAAAAGTTATATAAAATCGAAATTAGATGTAACTGAAAAAAATAAACAATGACAATTGTTGGACACATTTGATTTGGATCTTGATAATGACATTAAATATTAGAGTTGATAAAATACATATATTTTACTAAAGTATGGGTTAAACAATTTTTGATAATGTGATGCAAAATATATATAGCTTTTTGATAATGTGTCATCATCGCTCATATATGAAAAAGTATACACATGACAAATCTAGATCAAAATGAATTAATCCTGATTTGTAAGTAAGAGGATATGATAAAGACAAGATTTAGCCCTGTTGGTCCCGATTTCTTAAAACTCATTTTTCTTAAATTCATTTTAATCGTATATTTCATGGGATCCATAATTTTTATCAACTTTTCAACTACAAATTTTACCAACTTTTATCAAAATACTATATCTCGAACTACTTAAGTTTTAGATAATGTGATTAATTTATTTGGTATATATCCAACTCACAAAATAATACAACGAAAAATGATAAATTTATTTGCATAAATCTTCAGTCGATACATTATATATAGAGTTCTTGGAAACAAGCAAAATTTCAATTATAGAAGATAAAAGAGTAAGAAAGGATTGAGACTTGTGGGAAACATTCGTCTTATTAATGGGAAATAGTTGGTTTTTTATTTGGAAATTGACCTAGATAGGGTTAAAGAGGACGCCGTTCGTCCCAGTTGTTGGCTCCAACCTCTTCCTCGACCTCACCAATGGACGGCCTTGGCATTTCTCTTCACTCCCTTCCCTCTTTAAATTTAGGTCTCTCTCTATCTCTCTATTTTTATTTGGGTTGCTGAAATGACGAAAAATAACTCATTTTAGGTTTATCAAAAATGAGATCACTTTGCCCTTGTTTGACAGAATTTTTTTTTTTTTGGAAAGAATAAATTCTTGAATAGTAAATTTTGGGAGAATGCGTTGTTAAAAATTAAGGAAAATTTTTGTGTTAATATGAAGAATATTTTATTGTGAAAATGTATGATTAAAAATTAGTAAAAATAAATAAATAAGAAAAAATGGTTGTCCAACAGAGGTTGCTGTGTAAATATATGTGGAAAAGTAAATTCACATACACTTTCATCAACTTTTATCAAAATTTATTAAAATTCTGATTTTTAGTTAAACCAAACATGGACTTGTGCCCTATGTTGTTCTTTATCTCTTACAACATTAACACCTTTGTTCTATAAATATGGTCTTTTGATTCCAATCCTTAAGCATGAGCCTGACCTAATGAATTCAACTTGTTCAACTCTTGCTCTTTGTCCTCCATTGGATAATAAAAATGATATACGAAACGAGGTTTTCTTCGACACGTCTATGTTGCAAGAACAAGAAAACTTGCCAACAGAATTCCTATGGCCTCATAGGGACTTAGCCTATACACAAGATGAACTGAAGGAACCATTAGTAGACCTAAAAGGGTTCTTGAATGGTGATGAGGAGGCTACGAATTTAGCCGCTGTGCAAATTAGGACGGCATGTTTGAACCATGGTTTCTTCCAAGTTTCAAACCATGGTGTAGACGTAGAGATTATTCGGGCTGCCCATGATCAAATGGATGCATTTTTCAAGCTTCCTGTGAAGAAAAAGCTGAGCTTTCGGAGAAAGCCAGGTAGCATATGCGGGTATTCCGGTGCCCATGCTGATCGATATTCTTCCAAACTTCCATGGAAGGAAACTCTCTCATTTGGACATACTCATGCACATGGAGCCGAGCTTGATGTGGTTAACTATTTCAAATCCGTTCTAGGAAAGGATTTTGAAGAAGCAGGGTGAGATTACTTCTTAAAATGAATTTCAACGTTTTCGATATTCTTTAAAATATTATATACGCTAGTACAGTAGGTAATCTCGTATCAATAGAGCGTCTTTTGTAAGTTAAATTAGATAGAACTGGACGCAACGGTTAAACATTCCAATACTTGTGCCTCTAGCCAGTGACTAACTAGGTTACTACTCGTCAAACCTTTTTTGGTATTTGTCACATCGTTTCACGAATAGTTTATAGATTACAACTAGAACGTCCTCATCACGTGCATGTGATATGGTTTTTCATCCTACGTAAGCTCACAATCAAATTTCATATATTGTAGGGTTATCTATCAGAACTACAGTGAAGCAATGAAAAATCTGGCTATTGTAATAATGGAACTCTTGGCAATTAGCTTGGGAATTGATCGTTCACACTATCGGAAGTTTTTTGAAGATGGTAATTCAATCATGAGATGTAATTACTATCCAGTATGCAGAGATCCAGGGCTTACCCTGGGCACAGGTCCTCATTGTGATCCAACTTCCTTGACAATACTGCATCAAGATCAAGTTGGTGGGCTTCAGGTTTTTGCAAATAACAAATGGCAAGCCATTAAACCTCTCCCCGGGGCCTTCGTTATCAACATCGGCGATACATTCATGGTATGTAACTATGGCCATAACTACAATTAATTGAATTCATTTTTTTGCCTCGATGGCCTAATTGGTGCACAATTTTTCATAAATACAAGATAACGGTGAGACTTGAATAATGGGTCTGTTTGAGCCAAATTTTAATCTGGTTTTAATCTAAGTCAAAGTCAAACAATCAATATCAACCACAACTTTCATGGGTCCCACATCTTTTCAACCACACATTTCAAAAACTTATATTACAATCCACTTAAAATTTGATTTTAACCTACACCAAACACCCTCGTAATTTTTGTTTCGCTTGGATACCATGCTAATCACATCGTCTAAAAGTTAAGTAAAAACTTGTATTCATTTAGATTATATCTTCATTGCAACCCCTTACATAAAATCAGAATTAATATAGACCTGATACGTGATAATATTGTATAAATGGGTATCAGCATGGACCCAAATATTTCACTATGTTACAATAAACATGTAAAGTGAGCCACATCGCACACACCGTGTCATTATATAGTTCACTTTTTCAGCGTGCCAAGTTGATTCGATCCGTTGAAAAGTGTCATAACATCATGTGTACGTCGTTGACACGTCGGGGCTAACCCACGTGGCCGTAGTCCTTCACCATTACTGAAGATGGGACATATAGGCTACCTTTGTGGTGTTACAGTTACACTCTAGACATGTCAACATATTTTGTCTGTCCATAACTAGCTAACTAGGTACAGACTCATTTAGCATTCTAAACGACTTTCTAAAGGATAACCAACAAATTTTATCAAATGTTTGTAGTTTCTACGATGTTATTGTGTCCACTGTGTCGTGTAGCTAGTGCATTTGCCTGAAAATAAAATCATTGGTTTTTTGGAAAACAATAATTTAGAATTGATTGGACCTAAACTAATGGTCAAGAGTAAAAAAATAATAATAATAATATTTCTAAGATGACTCATAATGACAAGGAGAATGACGATAGCACGAGAAATTTGAAGAAAAAGATCCATTGCCTTCGGCTCCGAATTGTGTAAACAAGTCGAGTTTATAATATATTTTTTTCATAGACACGATGTTAGATCGTATACGTACCCCCTCCAAAGTTTTATATATATATTTTTTGTTAATATTAACAAATAATCCTTTCAAGGAAAAAACATGTATGTTGCTTTAACTATGCACAAAATACATCAACTATGCATTTCATGCATTTTCCCTCAACTAAGTACTTGTTTGATACAGATTATTTGAAAATCACTTTTCTCCGCGCTCATTTCCAATCACACAACCTCCAAAAAAGCTCATTTCCACGTTTCTCCATATATTTCTTACTTTTAAAATACAAACCTCATCAATTTCTATCAAAATTTGCTAGATTTTTTTATTATCAAAAGTTTTACCAAACAAATCCTACATATATAGTCTATAGAGTTCTCTTATGATCCATTATTAATGGACACATTATGTTAATATTCAAGCGAAGTAGATTTTATTTCCCAAAACATTAGGTCGCACTATACAACTTGATATCATGAGTATCACATGCATGATAATTAACTTTCCAGAGTTGAAATTTTCCCGTATAGTGTGTCGACTATTTCATCTAAAAACTTATGTATTCTTTTATCTTTCTTCAACAATATATGTGATTTGACATGTAGGCGCTATCCAACGGGAGATATAAGAGTTGCCTTCACAGGGCAGTGGTAAACAAAGACAGTGTGAGAAAATCATTGGCCTACTTTGTCAGCCCAAAAGATGATAAGGTGGTACGACCCCCACAGGATCTTATGGAAATGGAAAAATCAAGAAAATACCCAGATTTCACATGGTCGAGTTTTCTAGAATTCACACAAAAACACTATCGGGCAGATGTCACGACACTTCAAAGCTTTATCGACTGGCTTTCATCCATCAAGAAACACGTTAAATATTAGTTTTTTGATGTTTTTTTATCGTGGTTGGTTCATCCTTAAACTCTATTCTCAGTCGACCCTAAATTTATTGTGAATAAGCTTACTTTGTTGTTGCAGTAAAACATTATTCTCTCGCGTACATAAATGAATGTAATGTTATACTCTCGTGTACCGTAGGTATAGTATTTCCGTTCCTATCAGCTTATTTTCCCTTTTCGGGGTAGTATTAATTAATAGGAATTCATGTTGAAAGGACGTCAGACAAAGGAATCATCTTAATTAATTTGAAGGGAGGTACAAAGGAAATAAGTGAGAAAAGAAAGTCCAGATTAAAACTTTCGATAAGAGATTAATTATGGAAACAAAATTAGTGTGCCAAATTTTCCACGTACATGAAAACAAATATGCCCAATTTTTGTACAAATTCTATAAAATTAAATTTTCTCGACATATGATATATGATTTCATATCATTGGTGTGTAGATTGGGACGTCTCTAGGGTCTTATTTATAGAGGATGAGGGGTTGTGAATGAAATGTCGCGTCCCAAGCTCAACAACACTTGTCAAAGGTCGCACCATTCACTTGTTATTAGCATGTCGCCGTCGACATCGCCTCGCCCGAACGATAAAAACAGAAACTTTTTCGCTAGGTTATCGCTAGTATGTCGCTCGAGCTACAGTCCAATCATAAGCTAGCAACATTCTTAGTCAAATTTTCAGACAGCTTCCTCTATTTTTCTCGTACATTCAGAATTGGTTTTGAGATTCCAAATATACTACGACGATTTACTCGACGAGTAAAACAAGTTGGTCTATTTACTTTTATTATTTGACCATCGGATCAAGTTCAAATATTTGGTCGAAGTTAACATGAAAGAGTCTTTTCAAGTTTTGGTTTTATCACTTAACTAAATTTCAATATTTCAAAATCAATTTCCAACATGTCTCACATCCAAATGTTAGATCAGGGAGTCGAATTCATCCCACTGCCACAGTGCCACTGTCGTTGGGTCTAGGATATGTTCAATCCAAGATTTGAAACTTGCTGGAAAGTGCAATAGCCAAAGCCAGATTTTTTTGCAAATTAAGGTCTTTCTCTTCTCTCTATTTGCTTCCCACTTAACACTACCAGAAATATTCTGAAACCACTAGCGACAACGGGAAATAATTTTAAGTGACACAAGAATCTCCTCATAACAACTTTTACTCGAGTAGGACCTGACAATGAGTTTACGAAAGCTTTCAATAGGACAAGATTGGCCAATCACCATACTGCTCTAAATGGGTTTCGTTGCTAGCTGGAGACTAATATGTTGATGGCGTAATTTTTACAGAAATGCAGCAGAGTTCTCAAATCTTTCAAAAATGTGCGGTCAAGTCTCAAACCTTCAAATCTAAACACATCCATACCAAACATTTTAATAAATGGGCAGATGAAGGACCTCTAACAGTGTCCATACAAAAATTTGTCATTGGCCAAAAGTCAAATGTCTAACCTTAATTTGACTAAGCTTTTGTTTGGTACACGTTAAGATTTTCATTTTCATTCTTCTACTCAATTTCAACCACATATTCTTTAATAAAATAATATTTTTCATCACATCAATAACTTTTCATTATTTTTCAATCACACATTCTTCATCAATTTACTATTCCAGAATATATTCTTCCAAAATAATGTGGCTCAAACACACCCTAATTAAGTGGAGGGTAAAGTTGTCTTTTAATATTTCATTAAATAAAACAAGTAGAAGAAATAGAAAGAAAAGAAATTAAAAAAAAAACAAAAAATTTGAAAAACATTCATCTTCCCTAATCCACCCAATCCCAACCACCAACCTACCGGTAGATGAATTGCTTTAGAGGATGAAGCATTTTGCTGTTGAAATCTCAAAAAAATAATGAATAATAGATCATGATAGAATGGCAAATAAAGGACAAAATTCTAGACTTCTCAAACTAATGTTGGCAAGTAGCTGCAATGGTAGTTTATTGAATGCTTCTTATAATCACATTTTTCTGGGTTTCTTTCTCTTTCAATTTTTCTGATTAAAAATGGTGCGAATATCTTGACATGTTTTTCTAAAATGAAAATTCTATTTTATAAAATTCAGTCTTCTTGTGATGGTTTCAACAAAGTAGGGATTAATATTCATATAATTCGTAGAATTTTGAGTTGAAATGTGTTTCTTATTCATGCCACATGTTCTGTTTTTTAAGAGAAAGTGCTCTGGCATGGGCTGCTTCACGTTGGTTGAACCTGTTCTTTTTCCGACGTCCCGATTGTGGAGGAATAACATCATTTTTGTAGGGGTAACGTGGCCAACAGATCTCAGCTCGTCCTCGGGTCCACGTAGTTCTTCGTGCATAATTGGACAAACCGTTAGAGCATGTGGTCAATCTCCAAAGTAGGGGGAGGCGGCCACACGCACTCCGACGATCAAGTTAGCCCTTGTAAGAATAAATATTTGAGTATGGGACATGCTTAAGACATGAGCCACTTATGTAAAATGGAGAGTTGGATCGACGAGTTATGTAGAGAGTAATATGAGATTGCAAAAGATATATACTGAGAGTATAAACTTGCATTACTTTTGAATGACACGACCAATCGAGCGGAGAAATCTCCTAGTTGGTGACAATTTTGGTGGCTGTGTGGGTTCAGGGTTGGGTGGGTTGGTTGGGTGAATGTTTTCATTTTTTTTTTTATATTTCTCTTATTATTTGTTTTATATTTTCCAATTTTTAATTAATTAAATTAATTAAATGTTAAAGACCACTTTACCATGCATTAAATTTGTCATATTAAAGTCATATATTTTATTTTTTATCAATGATAGATTTTTGGATCGAAACCATTAAAGGTTCTTCCTACGCATATTTATTAAAAGATTTGAGATGTATGTGCTAAGATTTCAATGTTTGAGACATATTTTTAAAAGGTTCGAAACTTCTGCTGTAAATTTACGTACTTTTAATTTACAAAATTGAAAAAGACGAGATAAACATAGTTGCACTATGCCCTACAAATTGTCAAATGATGCGAGTCGAATATGAAGTTGCAAGGATGTACAAATCAAGATACCTCTAACCTATATAACTTTTGTGGACTATTTGTGACCGACATAGATAAAAAGTTGTAGAATTATGAACTCATCCAATTCATTTGCACAATAAATTACTCCAAATAATTGGAAATTATTACTCCTTAAACTGTTTAATAATTTCTCCCAACCGAGTGGCATTGCACTTTATTTGAATGACGTGCGAGTCATGTATCCATGGAAAGACCTTGTAACTAATCTGATTTGGATATCAAACTAGTATGGTGTTAAGATTTGGGTTTCCATATTAAAATGTCAAATTTATTAAGAGAAGTAGTCCAAATTCTTATAAATTGGTCTATATTTTCATCTTTATTCGATGTGGGACTATATCATTTCACATGCCCTCCTTAAGATGGTGGCTCGTTTGAGCAAACTAACCTTGAAATCTGTGTGCTCAATTTTTTTGAGTTTTAATCGGAACGAATTATTCGTTGGAGCTTAACGGACTCTGATACCGTGTTAAGATTTGGGGTTTCATCTTAAAATGTCAACTTTATTAAGATGAGTAACACAAACTCTTATAAATTGATCTATATTTTCATCTTTATTCGATATGTGATTTTATCCCTTAACATATGATTCATTGTGTTCCAAAATGGCAACTAAGAGTTTGATACAAAAAGTTAATTATTTCATATAAAATAAATTATATATTCCATCCCAACACTATCTATCTACACTAATAAAAGAACCATAAAATCCTTTCGGTATATTTGGAAGAGCCGAGCTGGGTACCAGGCTTTGGTTCATAGGCCGATACCCGGCTCTTTCACATGGGGTCGTAAAGTAGAAAAATCCTATTTGGAAAATGGATTAAGCATTCATATGGTATTGTTTATATTTAAAAAGAAGAATAACAAGTTGTGCATCCTATTCTCCAATTTTGTCATGAAGGTTGCTCAACAACAAGTACATATTAGAATATGTAATTTACATAATACTATTAGTCGACATCAAATCCGTCAACTTAAATGTGCATAAACATCCTATTGTTCGTTAATCTCTGTCAAGAAGCGTCGGTCCAATGGGAACGTGACTTAATTTAATAAAAAAATTAAGCAATACGATAATGCAATAACACCAACACACACAATATAGAGATTATTGAGGGAGCACAATGTTGCAAATCACATCCCCACAACTTAACAATAACGAAGTTTTAGGCTGTTAAGTTGTGGAGCTTAATAATTGCAGAAATAAGCGTGGACGTAATCTCACGCTGAGACAAATATCTATTTACTGCTCTTGGTGGTATATATAAAATTAGGATTTATAATTCTGAACGTAGACTTCAAATCAACCTCTTCTTTTATGTGGGGCACATGCTGGTTAGTGAACTGCAAAGTGTTGATTTAATGAAAAATGAATTTTCAACTATAAAAAAATTTAAAAATAACCAAAGCCAAATGAGACAATTCCCACACTCAGCGTGCGGTAGCTTCATCAATGGTGGGGTTCGGCAATAGATCCTCAAAACAACGCATATCTTGACAAAGTCCTAAAATTGTCAAGCAAAGATCTCGAACACTCAATCAATGGAGTATATAAGTAGAGTAGTAATTTATAATAAAAAAATCCGTGAATTTATTAGATACATGAAATTATTCCTTGATTTTTTCATTGCTTGGTTTAGCTAAAAGTCAATTTTTTAGTAAATTTTGATAGAAGTTACGGAAAATATGTAATCGACAAGTTGATAAAAGTCGTAAATCCCATAAAACCTGTGATTAAAAATGAATTTTGAAGAAAAATATATTTTAAAAAATGGAAGTCAAACAAGAACTAAACAATGTATTGATCACCCACGTGATATGCATCACGCTAGTTATTTGCCAATCACGTCACTACCGACGAATAATATCAATTATCATTCGCTTTTGACGAAAATCTCGAGTCTATCCAAAATATTAATTAAAGCGAAGTTGTGTCCTACATTAATTGCTGATGCGAATGTAATATTGAAGAGATTCTTGACAAGGAAGGAAACATTTGAAGCCTACCCTCGTGGCCTCCCTCACGTATTTTTTGGTTTCTTTCGTCTTGTTCACGTGTTTAGATGGGCCACTTGTAAATAGGTTGTCAACACGACTAGTCACTGTTTGTCTAATAATTAATTTTGTATTTTCTTCCTAATTTTATTATTTGATGAAAATTAAACTATCTACATCCCTCTCAACTAGCTAGAATTTTTGTTTATGCAGATTCCATTACTATGTTGTTTAGTTTTGTCATGATTAACCAAATTGTGTTATGTCATATAGGTCCAGTCGCTGAAACCGTATATATCGACTTTATTGTTATCAATGTTACTTATAATTAAGCCATCTATGTTATTTTATTTACTATTTTATGCAAAATTAATTAATGAAGTCTGAGAAATAAATTCAAGTTAGGTCACAAAGGGTCGTGATATATAGTGAGATATTTAGAGGAGAGTAATTGATTTCGCTTATTAGAGTTTGGATACATTCGAGTAAATTTGTAGATTCTTGTTTGTTGAAATCGTTCATGGGGACCCACCTTAAAGATTTCACAATGGTGACTATCTTAGTATCGGTAGATTAGTTCTATATAAAATCTTACATGTTGGTTGTCATACTTTGATGGTGTTGAATGTGATCGAAGCAACCCCAAAATTAAGCATAGTTTTTATTTTATAATAGTTTTGAAATTCTTGTTACAGGTGAGGGTATGGAGATCTTCGAATAAATGTGTGCAAGGGTGGTAACTAGTATAAATTGATAACTTCTTATTCATTTCACCTCCAGTTCAAAATATAAATTGAATCAATTGTTACAACATTACGAAACACTTTAATAAGGTACGGAACACTATAATAAGGTACGGAACTTGTTGACCTTAAAAATGCGACAATAGAATCATGGCCTTCTCTCCTTCACGTAGACGTCACTTGCACACTGGAACACCCCGTTAGGATGCAAAGGCCATCGATCGAGAAAAAGATCTGGCAACCGTTTGCACTCCGACGATCAAGTCAACGGCTGAACATGAGATAATATGAGTGCAAGAGGTGGAGATGGGATTTCACTGTTAGTTTTGTCTTGATGCCTCTCAATTGAGAGTTTATTCTCATTAAATAGGAATTTTTTCCCTAATTACAACATATACATCTTCTATCAAATCTCCTAATTACAACACTTTGCTAATTAAAGCCAAAAAATCATCTCCTAATTACAACCCATATTCCATATTTACAATGTAAAAGAATAAAAAATAAAGAGCAATGTAATTATATACATGGTATGGTGAGTAATTTGTGACACGCTGACATCCCCCTCAAATTGATGTTAGTCAATCAATAAGAATCAAATTGTCAACCATGAATTGATGTCGAAAGTGACACGGAGCTTTGGTGAATATGCCAGTGGTCCGAGAATTTGTAGATATGTGAAGAAGTGTAATCACCTGTTGATCAAATACTTTTCGAATGGAGTAACAATCCACTTCAATGTGTTTGGTATGCTCATGGAATACTGGATTAGCAGCAATCTGAACAGCGTTTGTGTTGTTAGAATGAAGGGGAGTAAGAATAAGCTATGGAAAATCAAGTTCATCAAGCAAAGCTCGAAGCCACTCAATCTTAGAATAGGCGGATGACATAGCCTGATTTCATAATTGGTGGAAAACTTCGAAACACTATCTTGCTTCTTACTCTTCCAAGATATAAGAGCATCACAAAGAAACAGGCACCAACCCATAATAGAATGTCGAGTATCCATGCAACCAGCCCAATCAGCATCAGTAAAACCAGTCAATTGTAGAGAAGTCATTGTAGGAAGGAATAAATCTCGACCGATGTACCCTTTAGATAACAAAGAATACATCGCACAACGGCTAGGTAAGAACGTCTAGGATCTTGCATAAACTGACTAACTTGCTGGACTGCAAAAGAGATATCAGGCCTGGTAATTATCAAATAATTTAAACTCCCTACCATTTGTCAATAAAGTGAAAAATCGACTAAAAGTTCTCCCTTTGTTTGGCAAAGCTTCAGATTTACCTCCATAGGTGCGTGAGCCGGTTGCTTGATTGAAGCCTAGCAGAACAAATAATCTCTTTTGTATATTTTTGCTAATGCAATAGAGTGCCTATAGAATTAGTGTAGACTTTAAGACCTAGAAAATTCTGCAATGGGCGAAGATCTTTCATGTGAAGGGAATTTCAAAGATGTTGTTGTACTTCCTCAATTATCTATAGATCAGAACATGTACTGACAATATCATCCACATACACCAGAAAAATCATAATCCCAATAGCAGTCAGAGAGATTAATCAAATTAATTCTGGATAAAAGTAAAGTCAAGTAAAGTGTTGCAAAATTTTTCAAACCATGCTCAGTGCCTGCTTTAACCCATATAGTGATCATTTAAAACGACAAACCTCATAGGACAAATAGGTGAACAAGCCAGGAGGAGGATTCATATATACTTCTTCTTTCAGACCCCATGGAAAAAAATATCTTTACCATCCATCTATCGGAGAGACCATCCATGATAGTGCGTACTGTAGTCATCTTAGCCACTAGTGCAAAAGTCTCATCATAGTCAAGGCCATATTCCTGTCTACTGCCAAGTAATATAAGACGTGCCTTATGTCGTTCTATGGAACCATCAGCACGAAGCTTCTATGTGTAAACTCATTTGCATCCAATTACTTTCTCCCCCATCTAGACAACGAACAATGTCCCAAGTATGATTATCCTAAAGTTGTTCGTTCATAGCTTGCTTCCAACTAGCCATGGCAAAAAAACTCGTAGGCTTGGGCTGCCTGGGCTCGACCCAAGCCTGCCTGTTAAAAAAAATTAAAAGTAAGCTACAGCTGCCTGCAACGCAGGCAATTGTCTAGTCAAAGTATAAATCACATTATAAGATTTTTCAAAAGTTGAATTTGAAATTTAAATATAGTTAAAACGGATATATTTTTTTGGTTATAAATACGGGAAAAACTTTTACAACTTCATATCAATTTACTTCAGTTTATCTCTAATTTCTTTACTCAATATTCAGTATTCTAGTCTCCAATTTCTTTACTCCATTCTTCAATTTAGACATTTAGTTGTGTTATAGTTTCAATTTCAATCTCTAATTTCTTTATTCAGTTTTATTCAGTTTCTTTTACTCTAATATTCAATAATCTTTACTGTAATACCTACAAATGGATTTTAATAGTTATGAGATTAATGAGTTTAAAAGTAGTTTGAGTACTCCATCCGGCTACAATACATCTCAAAATGTTTCAATTGATTTGGAAGATATCGAAGATGAGCAAGTACTTGAGGTTAAAAGGTCAAAAAAAGAATTTGCGGATTGTTGGCAACATATGACATGTAAAAAAGTTAGGGTTCAAAATGAAGTTGATATTTGGAAAGCATGTTGCAATTATTATGGTAAAAAACTTAGTTGGAAGCCCAGTTCAAGCACAATGCATTTAAATAGGCACATATTAAGAAAATGCAAAGCGAAACTAGTCGGTATTGACCCAAAATAGACCGAACTAGTGTTTACCGGTCTAATTCTACTCTTTCCACTTTTGTATATTCACAGGAAAGATTTCGTGAATGAATGGCTACATATGTGGCTGCAGCAGAGATGCCGCTTACGATATGATCGTGTCAATACACTTTACTCGCCTTGTGCGGAATTATCTCCAACCAGGTATACTTCTTATTGTAGAAATACTCTTTGTTTGGATATTATCAAATTATATAATATAAGAAAACAAACTGCTATTGAAAGTCTAAAAACTTTTAATATTGTTTTATCATTTACCTCTAATTTATGGATCGGTGTTAACAAAAAAGTTATATTACTTTTACAGTTCATTACACTGATCACCTATGGATTATGCATAAAATGATTATTGCATTCAGATGTATAGAATATCCTCATAATGCCACTAACATATACATGATTTTAAAATATATTATACGAGAATATGGTATGCAAGAAATGGTCTGAAGTTTTACTTTTGATAATGCTACTATAAACAAAGTTGTTGTCGAAAAATTTATTAATGATTTGAACCCTACATTTGGAAGTTTGTTTTTCATCAACGTTGTGTATGCCACATTATCAATTTGATTGTAAAAGATGAATTAGAACATATAAAATTACCTTAGACAAAATTAGGCAGACAAGCAATCAATTTTATTTCTACATCACCAACAAGAAAGCAAACATTTAACAATTTATGTACAGAGTTGGCTTACAAGAGAAATCATTTGTCACTGATGTATCACATAGATGAAACTCTACATATCTTATGTTGTACTCGTGTGAAAGTTATCATAAAATTATTTCAATATATTATAATGATAGGCATACATATGGATCCGAACATATTTGAAAGATTGGGAATGGTCTATTGCATTTATCGTGAAGAAATTCTTAAAACTTTTTTTCGATACCACAAAGAAATGTTGCGGTGTTTATTACCCTACATCTTCACTTGTTTTACAACACTTTTTCTACATTTCAAAAACATGTGAATGTGCTAATTTTTGTTGATAGAGTTTATGCTATGGAGTTAAAATTTCGTAAATATTAGGAAGAGTTACCATCTTTATTTTTATTAGGTTCGGTGATGGACTCTCAACTTAATTTAACTGGCACAAAAGCTACTATAAATGGGATTTCAAATTTCATGAATGTAGAATTATCACATGTGCATATAGAATCTATATTATGTTAAATGTATAACGATTATGCTAAAAAATGAGGTCACTGTAGTTCTACTTCCCTATATTCTTTTTCAAGAAATACTTCAACAAATGCCGATAATATATGGAATTATTTATAGACCAATACTAGAATTCCCTCATTTAGTTCTAGTTCATCAATATTTAAAGTAATAGATGTCGATGGTACAAATCTTGAAATTCCTTCTGAGTTAGCTAGGTATATGTGTGTAGACGTTCGTAATATGTTACAACATTAAGAATTACAGGAATTTGGTCTTTTATCATGTGGAGATGTAACGAAAGGCAGTATCCAATTGTATCAAGAATTGCTCGAGGTCTACTAACACATTCGATGTCTACGGTAGCATCGGGTGCTGCATTTAGTTTAGATAGTTATTTGACGAACGATCAAGACTAAAAGAAGATATATTGGAGGTTTTAATGTGTTTGAAGGATTGGAAATGTGCGGAATTACGTTTTCAAGAACAAGTTGACAGTATAATGGTCGAAGAGTTACAACAAATTCAAGAGTAAGATATTGTAAGTTTTTAAATTGATTAGTTTTTAAAAATACGTAATTTTAAATTTTTTTGTTTCAAAAAAATTGTACACGAAATATTTTATTCGTGTACAATATTAACTCCGCGTAAGATGATTGTAGCCGATCCCAAGCCCGGATAAAGAATGAGGGTTTTAACTTTTATTTAATTTATAGTACGTATAAATTATACAAATTCTAAATTCTTTAAGAAAAAAAATTAGATTTGACACGAAACGACCAAAAAAAAAACCCCCGAGCCGAAAGCTCGACTGAGCCTCATTTTTTGGCTGAGCTTTTGCTCAGCTCGGGCCAAAAAAGGTCGAACATGTTTTGCTCGAGCCGAGCCTGAGCTTCGAGTTTCGACACGTAGCTCGACTCGACTCGTTGACATGGCTATTTTCAGCATGCTTGATCAACAGCCTGAGAGTATGATTTTGGGACATGAGTATAGTATGTGAGAAACAATACTTATCTCGAGGACGATTGACATGATTGGAGCGTTGAATTTCAGGGTCTAAATGACTAGGAAGACGAGTGACACGATTCTTACGTTCTCCAACACCATACTATTGGGAAGTATAAGGACAAGAATGTTGAGAAAGAATCCCTTTTGTTATGAGAAAGTCCTAAAAATCTTTGGACAAATATTCCCCTCAGAGTTGAACGTGATATTTTAATGTTGGTGAAAAATTGAGAAGCAACAAAAGTCTGAAAAATTAAGAAGATTTTGGCTTTGGAATGGAGAGAATAGACTCAAGTAAAATGAGTATACTCATTAATGAATGTCACAAGATACTTATACTGAGCATAAAGAAAGAATATGGATGACGCCCCACACATCAGTAAGTATAATCTCAAAGCAAGCGGAAGCACGACTACCATGATCAGAAAAAGGTAAAATCTTGCTTTTGCTTAGTTTACATGTAGCACAATAAGAAGATAGAGAAATTGAATCTTTATTACCCAAATGACCATGTTTCATAAGATAAGTCAAAATAGTAGAATTGGGAAGTCCCAATTTATTATGCCAAATATTAGAGTTATGAGCTACGACTGTATAAACAAAAGAAATAGTATTAGGAATGGAAACAAACGTCCCACTTTAGGCCCTTCACGGTCACTTTCCCCAATGCTTGATCCAACACAAAACAACCATCATGCCCAAAATGAACTTCACAGTTATTATCCACTAATTGTCCAACCGATATGAAACTTTTAGATAAATCAGAAGATATAAGCATAATGTAAAATGATGGCCCCAAACTCCCAACTCCAATTATTGGTAACATACTACCATTGGCTATTTAGATGTGTTGCTTACCTTCATACTTTCAAATATCAAGTAAGCTATCCGTATTTCTAGTCATGTGATTTGAAGTGGCAAAATAAACCACCCAAGATGAGGAGAGTAGGTTTCGCTTACCTTGTAGTCCTAAGGGAGATATAATTATCTGATTCATTTGTTGCACCATCTTGGGTGTAAAAGTATACAAGTTTCTTATAGAGCTTTGATCACCAGCTGGGTTTGACTGAGTATTATCTTTAAAAGCCTAAGATTGGCGATTTTGAGGTCACACGCGACAATCCTTAATGATGTTTCCCTCATTCTTGCAATAATTGCAGAATTTCTTGCTACAATTCTTGGTAATATGGCCAAACACCTTGTAGCTATAGCACTCCAGTTAAGATTTAGGTTTTCCTTGTCCTTGGGCAGTATATGCAACATTAATAATTTCTAAGGACATATTAGATTGTGTCATTCCCACTTGTGTAGCAAGACGTTGTTTTTCACGTAACAATTATCCTAGGCAAATATTATACACATCTTGAACTGAAACTCCCATGTGGAGTAATTTTTGCCATTAAAACGAACAATAGTATTTTCCATCGACATTATAAATACAAGAAGCCCAAAAATAATTCATTAAATTATTTTATAAAGCAATAGCAGCCCAACAACCCACTATGATCGCCAATGGTAGCCAAGAAAATTAAATCAAGTTATAGCAATACAACAACCAAAAATAGTCCAAAGCAACAATAATAGCCCAAAATATCACCCTAACAGCAAGCCCAACAGCAAGCTAAAGAGGAAAAAATTCATTTCTCCTACTTTTACTTTACACCATTTCAAAAATAACAAAACAACTTTTACATTTCAAAAATCGGATATTTTGACTATACATACAGGTCACAAGTCACAACCCAAGTCACAAGATAGGTCACAGGTCAATTTTCACACGTCTCAGGTTCTTGTTGATAGACACAGGTTAATTTCAAATGGTCACAGCACAGGTCACAGAATAATTTGCAAATGGCTTAGGTTTTTATTAATAGTCGCATCATAGGTCATAGAATATTTTGCACGTAGCTCAAGTCACAGCATAGGTCACAACACATGGATCATGTCACAACATAGGTCACAGCACATGGCTCAGGTCACAGCATTGGTTACAGAAACTATACAGCACCACCTTACCACCACCACCGTCTTCCATGCTCTAACCCTACTCCGCCACTGCTACCATAGCCACCAAAAACCACCTCCACCACCACCAAAAACCATCACCACCCAAACATCATCGCCCCCACAACCACCAAACCCACAGCACCACCAAAATCACCGTTATTGTCGCCAAAACCAACAGCACCAACATCTCGCCGCCACAGCCAATATCACAAACCACCACCAACAAAACACCAAAAACCACCACCGAAGTCATCGCCATCTCCACAGTCAAACCGCTACATCACCACCAACACCACAAAAACCACAAAACCTATTTCCATTGACCAGTTTTTAGGGTTATCACGTGATGATTCATTAGCAATATTACATGAGTGCTTGATTGGAGCCATAAATTAAAAACTTTATTTGCCACTGTCTCTAACCCAAGAACAACCCAATGTGAGAAATACTAGAATCAAACGGTGGCGCCTCCGATTTCCCTTAGCAGCTTCGCGACCACGTTGCCCGAAGCAGTGTCGCGACGCTGCTGCCAGCAATTACGCGAGGCTGCTGTGTCACAACAACATAGAGCGACTGCCGGCAGCAGCGTCGCGACTCCGACAGTTGCGAGGCGATGCTGTGACGGTGAAACGGAAGGGAGGAGGAGGTAGCGTAGAAGGTAGATCTGGAAGGCGGTCGCCGGTGACGGACAGGGAAAGTTGTGAAAGACGGAGAGGGAGAGTGGCCATCAGAGACGTGAATTTAGGGATTTAAAATGGGGGTGTGTGGGGTATAAATTAAATTTTATAATATTATTATTAATATTTAATTAAAGATAAAAAAAAAATATGTATCTATATATTAAAATATCTGATTTTAGAAAAAATAAACATCATTTCTGATTTTAGAATTTAAGTTTTGAAAAGTAGGGAATTAGGTAATTTTCACAAATATCAAAGACTTAATAGCCCAATGCAATAATAAAAGTCTAAAATAACAGCCCAACAATATGCTAAATTACTAAGGACTTAACAGCCCAAAATATCAGCCCAACAACATGCTGAAATATTAGTAGCCCAAAAGAAACTTCCCAAAACCTCAAAAATTGTTGCCTATATCTTCATTCTTTCAGAACGAAGATTTCTCTGCAATCTACTCGTAGCGCTGTCGTATACTGCCGACCAACCTGAGAAACAAAGCTTCAAAAAATCAACTCGACCAAATTTGCTGCTTATCTTCTGAAGAAGACCCAAAACCAAAAGAAACTAGAATCCCCAAACAACGAGTCCAGTAGCCAAATTAAATCGGTAATATTAGAACTCGTAAAATTGGTCAGATTAATTCTGGACCAGAACTAAAAAACTTAGAAATTGAATAAAGAAATTGTAGAATCAAAGGCAGCTCCGATACCATGTCAATTTTGTCTCGATGCCTCTCAATTGAGAGTTTCTTCTCATTAAATAGGAATTGTTTCTCTAACTATAGCCTATACATCTTCTATCAAATATCCTAATTGCAACACTTTGCTAATTAAAGCCAAAACATCATCTCCTAATTATAACACATATTCTATATATACAATATATAAAAATGAATGTAATTATATACATAGTATGTTAACTAATTTGTGATACACTGACAATGGCCAAGGTTTTTTAACATACGTTGGGTGTGAATTGGATCACATATATAGAGAAAAATGAAAATAGGTCAGGTGGGTTAATGGGTCGAGTCAAGTTTAGGCCCAAAAGATGTTTCTTGATTTAATAGGCTCAATCCAATTAAATAATCGATGTCGAGTTAACCAATGTAGGACCCTTTTCGTCACGCGCGTACCACGTAATTTATGGATATTATAATAGTCCCCCAAGTCTAAGTCATACATTCATGTATTGGTCAGACTTGGAAATATAAATAGTCAAGTAGGTGAAGTTTTATAGATTGCCTCAAAAATATGAGCAACCATAATAAGTGATGACTTACGAACTACCTCAAAAATATGCATCGATCCTAAATAGGTGAGTACTTACAAATTGCCTCGAGAATATTTGTGCGAGCCTGAATAAGTGAGGGAGTACAGATTACTTCAAAAGATAGATATCACATATAATTTATCAAAATTTCGACAGCATTCCTTCTATAGTATGGACTAAACCATCTTGTAATATACCATAATATCCCCACTGGACAAAAATAAATTGGGGTCCACTTGCCCCTTCGACTAAGTTAAAATGATGATCAGATCAAACTTGCTAGTTTGAAGCAAGCAACATGATATTTGTAAAATGATAATGTAGATAATATGACATATGTACTTGACAGTAATAAAGATAGTGTTATGACATGCTAAAATTGATGTGGCATGCGTACTGGCAACAATATTATAATGCATATGTTAACATTAATAATGTAATGATACTAATATATTAGTATCACAATTAATATTTCCAATCCAATTAAATAATCGATGTTGAATTGGCCAATGTGGGACCCTCTCCGTCAAGCGCTTGCCACGTAATTTATGGATATAACAAGATTTGTATAGAGACTTAGCCAAAAGATGAAGATGTTCATATCACTACTTCTCTTCGGACAAATCATAGCATCTTGATTAAAAAAACTTTAACTCATGACAAATCATAATTTCTTGATTAAAAACTATCTTAACATAAGAGAGACGTCTTCAAATTAAGTCTCTGTAGGATTTCCTCACAAGATGAGATAGAATATTACTAACTAAACAGGTGATTTGTTTGTCTTACTCAACAAATAAGAAGTTCTATCCTCAAATGTTCATAATTTAGGCATTGTTATGGTTCACATATTCAAAAGCCCTCTTATCTTTATAAAGCCTAGGTCTTCAAGGATAGCAAGACCAAACATTCATCTTGGTGACCAAATGGTATTCCCACTCATTAGAAGACCACTTCTACCAACATCCTTGCTCCAATTCTTGCACGAGCCATTAAAAGACTATGAACATTGACATCCAATTAGTAAAGTATGAAGCATGCACCATATACAAGAGATGACATAATTGAAGCATTAATCGAGACATGCATGCATGCACTTCTTTTTATCTTTATTAGGGCCCTTCCCATAGATCATGTTAGTATAGTATAGTAGTGGCAATGGGCTCGGCCTTATAGCCCACGAGCTAAGCTCGTTCTCGTGCTCGCAACGAGCCGAGCACGTAGCTCGTTTGGCATGAGTTGGGCTAATTTCTCGATGGCCAAGCTCGACTCAGTCTTTGAGCTCATGCCTAGTAGGTCGAGCCAAGCTTGACCTGCGAGCTCCCAATTTATTTATTTATTTAGATAAAATGTTTCTCCTTTATTCAAGTTTGGGACTTGTTACTTAAATTTTTTGAGTATGAGGAGATAAAAATTGTATAAGAATAACTTGTTGCGTGTACAATTTTTTAAAAAAAATTTAAAAAATAGTGTTATAAAATAACAAGTTTTATTAATATGGTTAAATAAAATATCATTTACCTTACAATATGCAATCTCGATATATTTATCTTGCAGCCGAAAATGAGCATCTTATCAATCTTTCATACACATTAATGTGTCCAAAATATCTTATTTTAGTCGACTTATGACCTCGGACGGAACTCTCTTACTTATTCTAAAAGAATACTCCAAAGTTACCGTGCTAAGAGGATGTGTTAGTAAGTCTTTTGCAATCGCATAAATCATTGGTCATCGTTGTTCATACTTTCGCTAGAAGTCAATTACTTCTTTTGCACTTTTTTTAATCGATGGCATATGATGATTAAAGTAATCAAGTAATTCAGAAGGCAATGCATTTGAACTTGCGTTCGATGTTTGATTACATGTGATAGACATGCTACTACTAGAAGAACACATTGCATCATATATATGCATATATTACCTTTAAATAAATTTAATACTTTCAACTTCGTCTTCTTTAAGATTAGAAGAATGGGTAGGTGATGAAGGTGCCCGACTAATATTTGCACTCATTCGTTGTGTATATAATTCATACATTTCGCATAAAATTTGTTCTAAATTTCTATAAAACTTTTGGAATCCAATCAATTACATATTTAGTACTAGATAAATTATATCGGGATCCATGATGCATGCCAAAGAAAATAACACAAACAAGTCTTCCCAATATTTTCTAAACTTTAATTTTGAAGAAAATATAATGTCACTAAAATCAGGGTGATTTTTGTACTTATGAAAAGCACTTGTAATGATATAAAGACGTTCAAGTACCTTACAACTAATGGGATAGTTTACTCTAGATAAATTATTTTTTGAGTCATAAAAACTTGTCAATTTTCTTTTTTTATTTTAAAAGCTAAAACCCAATTAGACTCATTCAAAATCATCATCATTTCTAATATGCCTATTATTATAAAATTCAATTATTAAATGTTCAAATCATTTGCATGATTTTAATAATAAATAAGTTGAATTCCATCTATGTCTTATGTCACTAACAAATGTTTTTGTATTCGTCACTCCAAATTCGGCACCAAATTCCTTTGATACTTCTTTTCTACTAAGTGAAATCGTGATATATTAGTGTATCTCTAATTCTTTGAATTTCATTATTAATATGTTTCAAATCATCTTGTACAATTAAATTAAAAATATAACACACACGCGCGCGCGCGCCAAATAAGAAATAACTAACCACTGAAATTGGGTGCAGTACCCTACACAATTTATCGATAACTGGCTTATTAACACTAGCGTCGTCAAATGTAATAGAACGAATTTTACTATCGCAAGGATATTTTCTAATAATACTCATAATGGCTTTAAATATATTGTTAGCATTGTGAGTGAACTCAATTATTTAAAAAACAATAATTTTTTTATGCATGCAACAAAATGGGTCTATGTAATGTGTAGCTATAGTTGTAAAACCTCTTTTATTAATCAATTCCCATAAATTCGAAGTTAAAGATATAACACTACCATATTTTTGCAAATCAGTAATCAATTGTTAAGGAAATATTCTATCGTATCGAAACGAAAAGTGTTTCTATTTACCACAACGTACATCGGTTAAAGATATTCTTTCACGTATAAGACAAAATGTTGGTTGTCCACTATTACTAGAGGCAAGTCAGCACCAGCAACGAATTTTAACAATCTCATTCAAGTTTTTTCTTTTGAATACATCCACGTGTAAAGTGTCATAGAAACAGAACAGGAAATTGAACTATCAAATTGCAGTTGCATTTGAGAGGCACCTACAACCCATGTTTGGTCGCACATACTTAAAGTGACAGTTGAGATAGGTGGTACCAATGTCATTTTGTCATGCCAATCAATCGAATAAATACACTTAAATGATGTATTTTAAATGGTGATATGATAGGAAATATGTGGTTAAAAAGTAATGAAAAGTTATTGACGTGATGGAAAATATTAACTGGTTATGGGTCGAAACCATTTTAATTGGTTGTTTGGTAAAGAAAGGTAACGTGAAACTGAGTCCAGAAATAACTGATTTGAAGATTTTGGAGTGAGCTTTCATAATAATTGGTATCAGAGCTTCAAGGCAGTGGATTTGGCTAAAAAACTGACTAGAAAAACAAGCAGAATCGAAGCAGAAAGCATATCGGTAAAACCATCCAAAAACTGTTGAAAAATCGAAGTTGTTTGCTTGATTTCCAGCCAGACCACTAACCTGGTGAACGAATGAAGACCACATAATCAGATTAGGCTAGCTCGCTTGTTTATTTACTGGAGGAACTCTTGTGGAGCTTGAAAGTGTGTTTTTATACAATTATTAGGGACTTTCACGAGCTATTTATTGAAGAAAATGAGTGGATTGATATTCATAATTGTGTAATTATGGTGTTTGTAGGCCAAAATTATAAGTTGGTAGATAAATGAGCTAAAGGAAGGAAAAGATGACCAAAAGTGCCCAAAAACATGACTTTGGGGACCAAGATGTACAAGTGCCAAAATTTGAGGACCTTGGGATGCAATTTATGGATGGCAAAATTTGGAATCAAAGTCAAATTTTGATTACTAGATTGCACATGATGAAAGTTGGAGGACTTGGAGTGTTTTTTTTTGTTGTTAGGCTCACTTTTGAAACTTGAAGACCATTTTAATTATTTTTTTTTTAAACTATGGACCAAGGCTACAATCTTCACTTGGTTTTGTTTTAAAAATCAGCATATGACCTTGCTTCCATTTTGTGTAAGGATTTTGGAGCAATCAAGAGCATAAAAAGGGAAATACATCAAAGTGGTGAAGAAATATTTGGCGAAATCACTCAAACCTCTCTTATGGGAACAATCAAAATGTGCTAAATCTAAGGCCACAAGAGAGGAAAGAAGGTTGGGAAGAGGCTATTGCTAAGTTGGCGAACCATCAATTACAATATAAAGAACGCAATGATGCCTGTTTGAAAAACTTGAAACATCAAGTGGGACAAATTACCAAGCTTCTCTCCGAAAGCAACAAGGGGCATTGCCTAGTAACACCAAAACAAACCTAAGAGAGAATGTGCAACCCATTACTACTAGAAGTGGGGTTCAATTGCCCGAAATTACGATGTACACCCAAACGCTCAAGCCAACCAGGTACCAATTGAAGAAGATGAGGTTGTGTAAGAACCGAAGGCAATTGATGAAGAAAATAAGGAAGATAAATCGGAGTCATCAACATCAAATGCTCCAACACCGATCAAGGCCTATGTGCCTCATATTCCCTTTCCACAAAGACTCCAAAAGCATAAATTGGATGTTCAATTTGGTAAATTTTTGGAGGTGTTCAAGAAGCTACACATAAATATTTCGTTTGCCGATGTGCTAGCTCAAATGTCGAGTTATATCAAATTCATGAAAGATATTCTTTCAAACAAAAGGAAACTCGAAGAACATGAGACGGTGATGTTGACGGATGAGTTAGTGCCATTCTTCAAAACAAACTACCACCAAAAATCAAAGATTCATGGAATTTTACTATTCCATACACTACTGGTGATTTAAATTTTAGTAAAGCTTTGTGTGATCTTGGGGCTAGGATTAATTTAATGCCCTTGTCTATTTTCAGGAAATTGGGAATGGGAGAAGCTAAGGCCACCATCATATCATTGCAATTGGCATATCGATCGATTAAATATCGTCGGGGTGTCATTGAGGATGTGTTGGTCAAAGTGGACAAGTTCATGTTTCCGGCTAATTTCATTATTCTTGACACGGAGGAGGATCATGATATCCATATCATTTTGGGACGACCATTTTTTGCCACCGATCGAGCTCTGATTGATGTGGAAAAGAGGCAACTCATTTTGAGAGTACATGATGAACAAGTCACATTCAACATCTTGAAAGCCATCAAGTACTTGTCGGAATCCGATTCATGTCTTCGAATGGATGTTATTGATCATGTGGTTGCCGACTCTCTTTACAGGCTTTCTAAGGATCCTCTTGAAACACGCTCTATACGTTCTTCCGATATCAAAGATGGGGACCCAGAAATTGAGTACATGGCACATTATTTAAGGGCTATACTTTCTCACTCTTACAAGAGGACACCACATTTTCAGAATTTGGAAAAGAACTCTTCACCACCGCTACCATCTCTTCAACAAGCCCCCGTACTTGAATTAAAGCATCTTACATCTAAATTGAGGTATGCCTATTTGGGAGACTCATCCATACTTCCGATAATTATCTTCACTTCCTTAAGTAAGATGGAGGTAGAGAAGTCACTTCAGGTCTTGAGGGAATACAAGAAGGCCATCGGGTAGACGATTTCAGATATTCGGGAAATTAGCCCTTTAATATGCATGCACAAAATCCTTATGGGGGATGATTTTAAGCCATCAGTAGAGCATCAAAGGCAATTGAATCCGAATATGAAAGAAGTGGTGAGAGCCGAGGTGGTAAATGGCTTGATGCGAGCTTTATCTATCCAATTTTGGATAGTCCATGGGTGAGTCCCGTTCAAGTGGTGACAAAGAAATGAGGTATCACGGTGGTGGAGAATGAGGATAATGAACTTATACCTACCAGACCCGTGATTGGTTGAAGAGTATGCATTGATTACTGCAAGCTTAACAACGCTACTAGAAATGATCACTTTCCTCTCACTTTCATTGATCAAATGCTTGAACCTTGGCTATGTATTCTCACTATTGCTTTTTAGATGGGTATTCATGCTATAATGAAATTCCAATAGCTCTGGAGAATCAAGAGAAAATTATATTTACATGCCCATACAGTACATTTGCATATAGAAGGACGCCATTCGGCCTTTGCAACGCACCCGCTACTTTCCAACGATGTATGATGGCTATCTTCTCCGACATGGTGGAAAATGTATTGAGATCTTTATGGATGATTTCTCGGTGTTTGGGGCCTCATTTGATGGATGTTTGAGAAATTTTGAGATGGTGCTAAAGAGATGTGAAGAGACTTAGTGCTCAATTGGGAAAATGTCATTTCATAGTCCAAGAAGGCATAGTTCTTGGCCATTGGATTTCCCTTAAAGGGATAGAGGTTGATAAGGCAAAAACTCAAGTAATTGAGAAATTATCTCCACCAATCTCAGTGAAGGGGATTAGAAGTATTTTGGGACATGCCGAATTTTATAGGAGATTTCTCAAAGATCACAAAATCACTTTGCTCCTTGCTTGAGAAGAACATTATTTTTAATTTCTCACAAGAGTGTCACCATGCTTTCAACACTCTTAAAGAGAAACTCATCACAGCTCCTATCATTGTAGCTCCAAATTGGGATCTTCTACTTGAGCTTATGTGTAACGCTGGCGATTATGCCGTTGAAGCGGTTTTGGGGCAAAGGGGAGATAAAATCTTGTATGTTATCTATTATGCTAGTCTGACCTTGACTGATGCTCAATTGAACTATGCTACTACTGAGAAAGAGATGCTTGCGGTGGTATTTGCATTTGACAAATTTTGGTATTTCCTCATTGGGTCAAAAGTGATTGTTTACACCGACCACTCGACTCCCAAGTATTTGCTAGCAAAGAAAGATGACAAGCCTCGATTGATTAGATGGATTCTTCTTCTACAAGAGTTTAATTTGGAAATCCATGATAAGGGGACCGAAATGTTGTTGCCGATCATTTGTCTCAACTTGAGCACACCAAAGAAGTGGTGGATGGTGAAATAAATGAGGTGTTCCCCGATGAACAACTCTTTTAAATCATGCATCTTCTACAAGTAACTCACACACCATGGTATGCGAAACATATGAATTTTCTTGCTAGTGGCATCACTCCTTCGGATCTTTCTTACCAACAAAGAAAGATATTCTTCGCCGACATCAAGCATTATTTTTGGGAAGACCATTTATTGTTTAAACAATGTCCGAATCAAATTGTTCGGAGATGTGTGCCAGAAGATGAAATGGAGTAAATCCTCGAGCAATGTCATTCATCTCCCTATGGTGGTTACTTTGGTGCCATGAAAACCTCATCAAAGGTACTTCAATCGGGTTTCTATTGGCCCACATTATTTAAGGACCCATACACTCCTGTTTCTAAATATGATAGATGCAAATGTAGTGGTAATATCTCCAATCGAAATGAAATGCCGTTGAACTCTATATTAGAGGTAGAAATTTTTGATGTGTGGGGTATTGATTTCGTGGGGCCTTTTCCTTCATCATTCCCAAATCGATACATTTTGCTAGCAGTCAACTATGTGTCAAAGTGGGTAGAAGCTGTAGCTTTACCTACTAATGATGCTTGGGTGGTAGTAAACTTTTTAGAGGAAAATATTTTCACTCGTCATGGCACCCCCCGAGCCATCATTAGTGATAGGGGTAAATATTTTTGTAATCTCCTCTTCGACTCACTATTGACAAAATATGGAGTGAAGCATCATGTGGCCATCCCCTATCATCCCCAAACTAGTAGCCAGGTTGAAATTTCGAATCAGGAGTTGAAGAGAATTCTTGAGTTGACGGTGAGCGCCTCGAGAAATGATTGATCCAAGAAATTGGATGATGTATTATGGGCTTACCGTACGGCTTTCAAAACTCCTATTGGTATGTCTCCTTACCGACTTTTATTTGGGAAAGTTTGTCACCTCCCGGTCGAACTCGAGCATCGAGCTTATTGGGCAATGAAAGCTTTAAACTTTGATGTCAAATTGGCCAGTGAGAAAAGATTGCTTCAATTGAATGAAGTTGTTAAATTTCACCTTGATTCTTATGAGAATCCTTGAATTTACAAAGAAAAGACAAAGAAATGGCATGAAGAATACATTGTGAAGCGGGAGTTCTTTGTTGGGCAACAAGTTTTTCTCTACAATTCTAGACTCAGATTGTTTCCCGAAAAGCTCCGCTCAAGATGGTCGGGTCCTTTCACTATTGCTAAAAAAATCTCACATGGAGCGGTTGAACTTCATCACGAAGAAAATGGGAACTTCAAAGTTAACGGACAACAGTTGAAATCATACTTTGGAGATGATTTTTCGAAGGAGAAGTCATCCATTCCTCTTGCTAATCCAGAGTGAAGTAGTCTTATAGTCAAGCTAAGGACTACAAACAAGCGCTTATTGGAAGACAACCCTACATTCTTACCTTTATAACTTTTTGTTATTACTTGAGCTTAATACTCTTGTTATTGCATTTTTGAACTAATATCATCCTTTTGTAGGTCATAATTTTTGAACTCCCAGCCACTCATGGATCTTAACAAATTTGGAGTACATCATATATAAGGTCATGAGTCAAGAGTTCATTGCAAACAACCTTCAACGAACATTTGATTAAGGAAGTGTCGTCAACCCTCTTTCTTTACTTTATATTGTTCTTGTACACATTGAGAACAATGTGTGATTTAAGTTTGTGAGTGATTTTACTTGAATTGGTAATTTTGTGTTGACCTGTTAGATAGCCTTGTCGGCTTAGGATTGCTTGATGTTTAAAATTGTTATTTATTCACGAGCTATGCATGACAAAATATGTTATTTGTGCCTAAATAGTTTTCAAAAAATTACTTGTTCATGTTAGATCTTGAGTTACTTTGAGCACAATAGTCATGAGTAATGGTTATCTAGATGTGAAAATTTTTGAATTGATGGAAAGATTTTTGAATTGGTTGAACTAGGTTGTGAGTTGTGCATAAATTTTTGTCAATCATATATTCTCTTCTCTTTCACTTTACCACATTGTGAGATAAGTTTGGGGTGGTCGAGCCAGTGAATGATATTATCTAAAAGTGTGTTGATTCAATGCATGTTGAAAAAAAAATTGTGTGGAGTGTTTTTTGTCAAGTATAAGTTAGGTAATGACCATATGCTAGGGATCTAAGCCCCATTGGTTTTGTTGTGCTTAAAAAAATGATTTTACACTTATTGAATCTTAGGCCTCACTTCGTAGCCTTTTTAACTCAAGTTATTAAATTTGTAGGGGTGTCTCGAAATTAGGTACCCTTTGGTCTAAACAATCCAGGAGATATCGACCTAAAGCTCGATACAATGGTCAAAAAGAAAGATTAAGGGTGTGAGGTCAATTAAGAGCTTTAATTAAAAAACAAAATTGAATTGGTGCAATTGTTTTCGATATTTGGGCTTAGATAACTAGTGGGTTTGAATTGCTTAGTATAATCTTGAATGTGGAAGCACTCATTAGTGTAGAATCATCATATGACTAGATGTTGAGATTACCGGTTGACCCAACCAAACTAGAGTAGAAAAAGAAAAAAGTGAAGTGAATACAACATTTAGTTTTACATTTGGGGAAAGAATGAAAGTTTGCTATATTGTGGTGTGAAATTCACGAGTGGGAAAGGAAATATTTGACCACAAAGGGTCGGGTTGGATCTAATTTGAAATTTATTCGATCTTGATTATTGTTTCTTAATTTAGATGATGACTATATGTAACTATGCACACACAATACAATCAAACATTGGACAAGCTCATATTGTTTTTGGTAGCATGATTCTGAAGCATAGGTGTGAATTGATTTCACAATTTTACACTCCTGAATATATTGACAGGCTATCTAACGTTGTTGGTTTTTTACATGTATTGCATGATTGTGTTAGGAGTAATCTTGCTCGAGACGAGCAAGAGATTAAGTTTAGGGGTATTTGATAAGTGTGTTTTTATATACTTATTAGGCACTTTCACGAGCTATTTATTGAAGAAAATGAGTGGATTCATATTCATAATTGTGTAATTATGGTGTTTGTAGGCCAAAATTCTAAATTGGTGGATAAATAGGCTAAAGGAAGGAAAAGATGACCACAAGTGCACAAAAACATGACTTTGTGGACCAAAATGTACAAGTTCCAAAATTTGAGGACCTTGGGATGCAATTTATGGATGGAAAATGTGGAATGAAAGTCAAATTTTGATGATCATGTTGTACATGATGAAAGTTGGAGGACTAGGAGTGTTTTTTGGTTGTTAGGCTCACTTTTGAAACTTGAAGACCATTTTAATTATTTTTTTGTAAAACCATGGACCAAGACTGCAATTTTCACTAGGTTTTGTTTTGAAAATCAGCATATGACCTTGCTTCCAGATAACATATTTCTAAGTTCTCTACTGGACGCAGCAACTTCCCTTTTTTTTTTTCATTTGCTGAATTTTTTTTCTTTTTTTTTCCTTCCATTTTGTGTTGGGCTTTTGGAGAAATCGAGAGCATAAAAAGGGAAATACATCAAAGTGGTGAAGAAGTATTTGGGGAAATCAAGCAAAGCTTCAAATAGGGTTTTATCCATACCTTTGATTTTTCTCAATTTTTCTTCCATATTTGTAATGTATTGGATATATATTTTCCTTTGTTATCATATACATAAAATGGGCTAATTTATTGTGTTGAAATTTATGATGTAGTTTAACCTAAATTTTATTAATATCTATATATTTATTTATTGATGCTTACATTACTATTGTCTTTGTGTATTAATTATTGTGTTGCATTTCCCTCATTTATTTGGCCAATAGATGAATGGGTTAGGTGGTTTGTGCAATTATTGAGAAATTATTGTGTTTTCTAGGCCTAGATAATTAATGCCCTACGTTGTTTTAGGTGATAGATATATACTCATGACCTTAGGTGATCATTTGAGTTATTTTCACCACCATGTAATGCAATTGGTGAGATTTTTATCAATATAGAGATATTGTGAATAAATTTAATCGATTAGGGTTAATTTCACCCAAGAGAGGTGATTAACTAAAATTGGAGAATCAAATCTAACGTTGTATTTTGGTGATTTGCATTTCCGCGTTATTGTTGCGATATTAATGAAACGAAAGTTAGGCGAAGTCGTAAATTTCAACCCATTTGAAATCTAAAAATCCTACAAATCTCGCAATTGTTAGTTTAAAGTTAACAATTTCCTTTTCAATTCGAATTTCAAAGAGTTTAAACGTGTGTCTTTATCGTTAAATTGATTCAATTCTCTTGTAATTGGAGAAACACTCTTCAATGGATCAACTCGGACTCAAAAAGCCCATTTTACTACCTGATCGCTACCCAGTGCACTTGCGGTGTATATTTTTAGCGAACAGGGCTTTATGGATGAGCCCATTGTCCTTTGCGATCTTCAAAATGAGTGGTAGCAAGATTGTTGACTAGAGTGTCACAAATCAAGTTATCATGCCCTAGATTTCTCAAAAATATGAAGGGGAAAGCTTAGTAAAATGTTAGAGAAGTAATATTAATGTTTGAGATCGGACATAGATTTCTCGTACTAAAATATACATATGGAGATTCTATCCATTAAAACATTCTTTAATGGAACTTCAATTGTAATTGGCCATGACCAAGAAGCCAGTATTCTATCTTGGTAGGGTAGGAATATAATGCTTGACTTACTAATTTATGTGTTTGCATGCTAGATATCCAATAAAACATAGTAAAATAGGTTGAAATTTGGTTAAAAGGATATGAAAATCGCTAAAGTATAAAATCATGAAAAAATGACTTTATGTCAACTTCGACCAAATCTTCGAACTTGATCCGACAGTCAAATTATGAAAATAAATGGACTAACTTGTTCTACTTGTCGAGTAGATGATTGTAGTATATTAGGAATCTCAAAATCAATTTCGAATAATAAAAAATTGTGGTTCAAAATTGAAATTAAAAAATATAATTTCAGCACCTAAGACCGTCGCTCAAGCAGCAGCCTAGCGCCCGGGTTTTTGCTTTTGGCGCTCAAGCAGTTTGTGGGTAACAGACGAGCGGCTTGGAGGGTTGCAACTCTTGATGAAAGATGCTGAGTTTTGCAGCGTGTCTCTCCGGCCACACCCCCTCACCTTCTACAAATAGACCTCTTAGATGCCATTCAGTCATCCCATATAATTTTACTAGATTATTACATTAAAAACTCTTGCAAAATTACTCCAAAACTTGCATACAAAATCATTCTGTGTAGAGAGAAAATTCTGTTCGGTTGCTTTAACCTTGTAGTTTGTAGTGCTTCTACTACAAGGAGTTCTCCATTGTATCTTGGGAGACTATCGTCATACCTCCATTAGCACCGTTGCACAGCAAATTCGTCTTGAACACAAAGTGTGAAACACTTTCCTTGGACTTTTGTTTCTGTTCTTTTCTTTGGTTTCCATCTTTGTTTCTTTCATTTTCTTTGTGGTTTAACATCATTCTTGCATTGTTAAACTTGTGCCAATACTATATTTGCCTACAAAACAACCTATACACTATTCCCCGACAAAATAAACACTGTTATTTAAAAGAGCAATTCAATTTAAAAAATAAAATAATAATAATATACTAAATGGTACCATACTCATGAAAATTTATACTGCTATACATTACAATATTATCAAATAACTTTAAAAAAACATTTTTCGTTTCTTTTCTATCTATAATTACCAATGTCCCACAGAATCAATGTGATCTTGTTGAGGCAATGGGGAATTCTGAATTGAATTTTGAGAAAAAGGCAAAGGAAATGGTGGATCAGTAGACACAAATGGTGGCTGACAAATGAGATTTGTTGAGGAATATACACTATTAGTATTATATGGGACATTTGGCTTTTGTTGTTGTTCATGCAGCTGCAAGCGTTGTTCCATACGCTGTTGTTTTGGTATATTTAGTTTCTCCCCTTCTACTTCTCTATACTTGTTAAGATAAAGCTTGAGTGGATTAACATATTCCTCAAAACCAAGAGTCATAACGGCCCAAAGAATGTCGTCCCCGTTGATCGTCTTCCTCTTTTCACTTTGGCATTTGTCGGACGCTTCGCCAGTAACGAAGCTAATGAACTCGGACACACATTCTTGGACGGTCTCCTTAGCGTCCTTGGAGATCTTGCCATTTCCTGGAATGACCTTTTTCATGATCCGGCCTACATTGGCTATAGGGAGGAACCGATCATGTTCCTTATTGTTATTGTTGTTGTTATTAGCACCGGTGTCATTTCCAGTCGAGGTGCCATAAGCACTGGCACTAGCACCGACGTTATTAGGGTTGATGTTGGAGGAAGATGTGGCAATGTTGGTGTTCATTGAACGTGTACTCTCTGGGCTTATTCTTATCATCCCATTTGGACCAAATGCAGACCTCTCATCTTCGATATTGTCTCCCTCTCTATTCATGTTGAGAGAATGGTACAATTTTTTTTATTTTTAATAAATTGGGATTAATGATATATGGGATAATAACATAAATGGCATGAGAAGCATCAGAATAGGCATACAAATAGGAGGGCTGAAGGCTTGGAATATTTCTAACAATTAGACCCCCGGACTCGCTCCCTATTCTTAGCAGTCAACGATCCTTGTATATAACTAACTATCTAGTCTTAAAATGTTAACTATTGGCTATATAATAATGGGTATATGGTATATGCATATAAATGTGAGGGGGTGGATATCGTTATGGACGCCGCATTATGTACAAGTAGCATATTCCATAATAATGGGTATATATATATATATATATATGTTCGTACGGTAAAGATTGACATTTTCCGTCGTACACTTAAGGTGTGTTTGGTACATGATATATATTGTGTAGCTTCTCCATCTTTTATAATCAATTAATCCACCATAAATCGGTATTTCTAAACGGGATTTAATTACAGAAGTTTTCTTGTATCGTAATATTACACTATGATTATAATAATCCAGGTATATTTTACTTTCAAGCACCTTCAAACACCAAATTGGATAAAAATATATTGATGTGTCCTGAGATTTTTATGAATTTTAAAATATTATAAATCCTAATGAATTTTAGGAATTTGAATAAGTTTCTACAAAATCCATGAAAATCTCATTAAAAATGGTAAAAGTCTCAAAAGAGTTTGTACTTTTTTTGAACTTGAAATCCATCCAAATCTTTTGAAATTATGTTATTAATGAAATCCTTAAAAATTCATGACTTATTGAGTACATGGGTGGACGTAGAGGTGGCCTAAGGGTCACGTGACCCCCCCTGTTAGCCCAAGAATAACTAACCAAGAGGGGCGTGAATTGGTTTTTGAAAATTTTTCGACACTTAGTCTCAAAACTATTCAATACACAAGATATAAATGCAAAGTGTAATATAACAAGTAAATATACAAATATGATAACTTAATTCAAGTATGGATATAGTACAATATAAATGGTAATGTAAAGTAAAGTGCAATAATGTAAAGATAACAAACAAATTTAATGGGGTTCGATACACAATGTGTTCAATGCCAAATGCACTATAATGGTAACTTACAATAAGGAGTATAAATCCTTAAGTGACTTACAACAAAGAGCACTTATTCTTAGGTGACTTAGAACAAGGAGCACCTACCCTTAAGTGACTTACAACAAGGAGAACTTATCCTTAAGTGATTTACAACAATGAGCACTTATTCTTAGGTGACTTACAACAAGGAACACCTATCCTTACAATCGACACAAGGCTCTCGAAACCGTCAAGTATAAATGATAGTTTTACAATTGAAGAAACTCTCTTAACCAATGATATAATCAAGTTAAGTATTTGAGAGTTAGGATAACACTTCAATAAATAGCAAATAGTAAAGCTCAAGTGTTAATGTTGTAAACTTTGATGAATGATGGATGATAAAATAATTTGTAACTTTTTATCAAAGTTTCCAACCAATGATCTCTTTTAACAAATAATACAAGTTAAGTATGAAGAGAAATTTTACACTTTAATAAAAGTGTTGGCAGATAAAACTTCTACAAAAAAATGAAGAATAGATGAGATTGTGAGAAGTTCTTTGCAAAATAGAATTCTTGATAAAATGGATAAAAACTAGTTTTGATCAATTAAGGAATTCTTTGTATCAAAGTTTCCAAACTAATTATCTCTCTTAACAAATAATACAAGTTAAGTATGAAGAGAGATTTACACTTAAATCAAAGTGTTGGCAAAAAAAACTTTATCAAGAATGAAGAATAGATGAAGTTGTGAAAAGATCTTTGCTAAAAAGATTTTTTGTTAAGATGAATGAAATAAGTTGAATCAATCAAGAAATTCTTTTGTAATAAATGAAATAGAATTTAGATTCAAGGAATCTCAATGATTTCTAATAAAAAATCTCTTAAAAAATCTCTTGTAAATTGGTTGGATTGAATTGAAAAGAGTTTGGTATTTATAGAGCAAAAATAGACACTCTCAGGTAAGTTCAGTTGAGCAAGTTCGGTCGACCGGAATGTTCGGTTGATCAAAATATAGCCGTTGCAAATCAGACCGTTATAATTTCGAAACGGTGACTTTCGGTCGACCGGAACGTTTCAGACAGGTCGAACAGGTTTCAGTATTTTGATTATATCTTTTTCTCTCGATATCCGATTAAGGTGATTCAAAATGCGTTGGAAATTTAACTCAAAGAGCTACAACTTTGCTTCATAAATTATCTTCAAATTAGATCATCTTCCATGTCAAGAATCTATCCCAATATGAGATTGAAACCCGGAGTATAACTTTTTGATTGAAAGTTGAAGTGTGATCTTTTGAGGGACGTTTGAAAATGGTTTTTCAAGATTTTTGATATATTAGAAATGTTCATTTTTCCAAGATCATTTTCATGCCAAAACAATTTATGCAAGTGATGGATTTATGAGAAAAACTTGAGCTTTATGCACTTGCTAAACATTGACGAGTTATACATTTATATATATAAATGAGGTTCGATAAATAACTATATTTTCAATGTTCTTGATCTCTTCGAGCCTTTCTTTGACTTATATCTCGAATGATTTGTCTTGATGCTCGTTTAATCTTCACTTGTACTTCATTTGAGTGTGAATAATGATATTTATAACTTTGAAGGCTTAAACACTCAATTCAATTTGTTATTAAACAAGATGGACTTGTTTGTTATAATCAAAATATTAAGGTCGTGATCAACCATAGGTCAACACCCCCAACTTTGCTCTCTTTTCTTTTTAACATTTAAGTTTTCTATGTTTTTGTTTCAATTTTCGAAATCATTGTGGGATGTAAAACGAATATTGCATTCTTAATACCATTTCGAAGTACTCACGGTCTAGTTTTCTACGACGTTAATGGCATATGAAATGATTAATCGTAGCGAATGTTACGACTTGTCAAAGTAAGTCATTCAAAATTAGTATTTTGAAAATTTCGATAACATCCTAACTTTAAAAATTCTCCGACAATCATACGCTAATCGAATCTACAAATTGCTAATATCATCTCAAAACTTATTTCGAGAACTACATTATATGCATATCGAATAGTCCAATATATCAAAAATAGTTAAAGATGCATTAAACGCGAGTTTTAAAAAAAATGAGTCTAACTCGCATTTTTAAAAAAAAATCATTTATTTTATCAACATTTATTATTTTTGCGATACAAATTTCTCAATAAAATTTTCATCATTTTATTAGAAAACTTTATATGGACTATGACATTAAAAAATTACGAAATTTTACATCTGAAAAGTCATATCCCATGTAAATTTTTAGATGCAAAATTACATAGAGTATAATTTTTTTGGACGCCCCTGTTTGAAACCCATTTTGAAGAAAAGGAAAATTTTGGAATAGTGATTGATGTGAGAATGTGTGGTGGAAAAGTGATGAAATTTTTTTGATTTGTGGGTAATATTATTTTATTTGGAGAATGTGTGGTTTGAATGAAGAATGAGAATGGAAAATTAATGGGGGTCAAACGGTTTTATTTCATTAAAATTTTAATTGGGACACTTGAATTTAGAATGACTAAATCCATCAAAATCTCGGTTGAGGGCTTGCAACAAATATGACATAAAGACCTACAATAATTTTAAAAAAAAAAAAAAGTCCCTTGTGTATTAGTGGTATTTGTGTGTATTAAAATCAGATAAATTGCAACACGGTATATATTCTAGTCAGTTAGATAAATATAATTTAGTCCAAAAAGGTCACTATACTTAAAGCAAGTTTGAGAATGGTCTATAATAGGTTTTAAATCATATAGAAATGAGTGGTGGGAAGATGAGTGAGTACTACTACCACAAAATGGGTAGATAAAAAGTTATTTGACCAACGGTGTTTCAAATTTAAACGCTTGTCAAACAAGGGCTTATAATATCAATTAGATAGCAATACATTAGTTTAAATTTAGGGAAGATTTCATAACTAAGATGTTTAGTTTTATCAATTTAGAATTTAAGAGATTATGTTTAAAATTTCAAATCTCAAAGTTTTTTAGATTTTATTTATAAATTAATTAATTAAACATATATTTTATTAAATAAATATATTAAGGTCACAATTTCATATAATTTGGTTACAAATTCCATATAATTGGTCACAAATCACAATTTTTATATGTCACAAATTATTTTACGGTCACAATACAAAAAATTTAAAAGTCACAATTTGTTCATCGATCACAAATAAAAAATTTATACATTACAATTTACTCAACGATCACAAATCTATCAAATTAATAAGTCACATATTTATTTATTGGTCACAAATTACAAATTTTACAATACAAATTATTTTATGATCACAATTCAAAAATTGTATAAGTTACAATTTGTTTATCGATTACAAATCAAAAATTGAAACATCACAATTTATTTATAGGTTACACATACATAAAAAGTTACAACTTAGAAGATAGTAACAAATAGTCAAATTATCGGTCACAAATTAACAATTTTTTAGATTACAAATTATTTTTGTTCACAATTTATCTTTTTCATTGGTATAGATTAATCAATTTAATGGTCACAAAAAATCAAATATGTGACCATCCCCACTCCATTCCACCCACCGAACCATCGTCAAACACCACCTTTAGAGCTATCTCACCACCTCACATCAACCTATTAACACCAGTGCACACCACCACCGCACACGACCATCGCACACAGCACTGCACCCAACCACGACACCAACATCGCACCCACAACACCATAATCGTAGACCAGAGATCTACAGCTCTAGCCACTTGTCCAAATATGTAGCGCTCCATACCACCACACCATCGTCCCTGTGCGAAGATCAACACACAAAATCACCACAAATAGCATAAAAAATCGAAAATCAAACTCAGGAAAAAATGGAAAAAGAAGAAGGCGACGAGTGCCGCTGGCTGGGAAAGGCGATGCGCTGCTAATTCAAGGAAAAGGCGATAAGTGCGCAACGCTGTGGGGCGGTGACATGCGCCGAATCGTGATAACAATGTCTCCGGCGCGACAACAAAAGGTGCATGTGGTGTTGTAGCCGTAAAACAGAGTGAGAAATTAGAGAAAGAAAGTGGGAGATCATGGAAAGAGAAAGTGATATAATTAGTTTTGATTAATTATTAATATTGTATTTATTTAATGAATATTAAATAATTAATTATGATCTGAAATATGAAAGATAAAACTTAAAATCTTATTTATGAAGTTGGATCTTAAAAAATCCGTCTCTATGTAATTTCCACTTAATTTTTATGTTTGATTTCAATTAAGACGGCTTCATCCAATTTCATTATAGAAATTGGATAGTGTCACGGCCAATAAATAATGGTAATCACAATGAACCATTAGTTAATACAATTTAATGGACCATCATTTATTGACTACCATGCAATCAATTTATGTTAGTCTAAGTGATAGAACTTGATGAAGTTGTCCGATTGATATCAAATTTAAGTGTATTTATTCGGTTGAATAAAATTGAAATTTAATTAACACTAGAGTAAAGTAATATTTATGCTAATGGAATCTATCCTTTTAAAATTATTGATTAATTAATAATTTTATATGTGATGTGATAGTTCAAAGTGATATTACCGGTGGTAAGATTGCACAATAAACAGAAAATGGAAATGAAACGTGACATAACATCATACGTCACATGACATGTGTAAACATTATTTCACTACATATTAAAAGAGGCAAAGTAAAGGAGGACATGTGTAGCCATATCCCATCGTCGTAATTATTATTATTTTTTTGTCATCAACCACTTCGTCTTCTCCTTTTTTACATTCAATCAACCATACATCTTCCTCCATTCCATTCCAAGTCTATCTGTATTACAATATTGTCCACTTCATTCATAAACCGTTCATTGCAAGAATAGACCCGAAATACTCTACCTTACCACAATGCTCCAAGACTTCTGGGGCTTTTCCACTGGAATTCAGAGCTCCGACTTTGATGATGTTGCCGACTAGAACCCGGTCCTTCTTGTATTGGGTATTGGTTTTGTTCTGTGTGACCTCTGGCATTTACATGAATCAGTTTGCTGTCTTACTTGATTTTTTAATTTCTGACTTCAATTGTTGCTTGCGAAAAATTGGTTGTTTAAATTTTACATGTGATGGAGAATGGATGTTTTTTGCTGAAGAAAACGTGTATTTTATATATATATATATATATCTTCGATAAGAACGGAGACACGCTCCGTGCCACACGAAGACACGGCATGTCTACATGCTTAACTGAGACAGGGTTGTCTCCGTTAAGCACGGAGAGATGTCGTGTCTCCGCCTCTCAGTTAAGCAGCAGCACAGAGATACCCGTGTCTCCGTGCCACACGAAGACTTTTTTTCTTTTATCAGTGAAGTACATTTTCGCCTAAAATTGTCCTGAAAAGAGAAAAGAAATAAGATGGGCAAATTGAGTTCGAAATTTCGGCGAATATATAATTTGTTTGGGTTTCATGTTTTTGTTTTAAATCAAATATATATAAGTTGTTTGAGTTTGATAAGTTTAAAATGCCAATAGCTTACAAAGAAGAAAATGAAAAAAAAAAAAAAAAAAATATCTCCGTGCGCACACGGAGAAATATATAAAATAAAAAAAAAATATCTCCGTGCGCACACGGAGATGGTTTATATATATATATATATATAGGCAATCAAACTCAATTATATGAATGTTGCTATGATTGTAAATTTTCTTGAAATTTTGTTTGAAGCATGTGCTTATATCTAATTGATAAAGTTTGGGGTTTTTTAGCTTTTGGTCTTTATGGTAATTTTATTTTGTTTTTTGTAATGTTGGTTACAATCATTTGTTGAGCAAAATGGAGTTCATATGTGCACTTTTGAGAGATTCTCGCGCCCGGTTCCACCACACACAAACACACATGACACTTATTTTACACAAGAATCATTAATCAATTTGTGATTTCACTCATTCGTATCAATCTAATTAAGAATTCAAGGTATGCTAACCACCTCCTTTCCATTTCCCTCAATTTAAGGTAATTGATATTTGTTATTTTGAGGTAAAATTTGAATGATTGAGTATGGACTTAGTTAGCTATGTCAACGAGCCAGCCGAAGAGAAAAAAAAAATGCTCGGGCTCGACTCGGGCTTTTTTTGGCTGGGCTTTTTTGGGCCCAAGCCGAGCCGAGCAAAGCCCGGGCAAAAAACGAGGCTCAGCCCTGGCTTTCGCCCCGAGCCTTAGAAGGCCAAGCCAAGCCGGCTCGGGTTTTCTGGATTTTTTTTTTAAAAACAAAGGCAGGCAGCTTCGTAGAAGTTGCATGTGCAAGGCAGCTCACTTAAATTTTTATTTTATTTTATTTTTTTAATGGCGGGCTCGCCCGGGCCTTGACTCGGTGTAACGGAGCCCGAGCGGACGAGCTTTTTTGCCATCCCTAGACTTAGTTAGATTGTGGAGTAGTTGATTGTGTTTGTGAATTGCAAAAATTGTGGCCTTGATTTAAAACTTAAATCTCTTCAAATCTTAGGAAAAATAGGTTGCATTTAAGGTGTTTTATAAAATGACCAAGTGGAAAATTAGTGTATAATTAGACCTAAACTAGCAACATTGTTTCAATTGAATAATGATAACAAATTCAAGTTTATTTTGTCTAAATATTCACATGGTTTCTTTGTATTTCTTGTTTGTATGCAAGTAAAAGATTTGCAAATTGAGGCTTTTACTCACGTGCCGAACTTTGGACATGTAACGGGCCATAGTTGATAGCTTTTTGGTTCATGGTTCTTATTTGCAATCCAGATTTGTACCTGCCATGTACAAAACACAAATGAGTTTTGTGCAAATTTTGGTTACTTTGCATGAAACAAGAGGTTCATTCCTATCCTTTTGCCATTTAAGAATAATTGTTAGCCTTGTCTACTTGATGTGTATGCCCTTGCTTATTTTGTCTATTATGCCTCTGTTCCATGCTTCTTAACAGCTGATTAGAGAGTGCAGAATAAATACATTAGTTGTCGTGGCAGGTTATGACATATTTGTTGCTTGACATGTGAATTGGTAATAGTAATCATCTGAGTTTTTACTCTTAATTTGTGAAATTATTCGATGTTTATTTTAAAGGTGTGAAACACTTTCTAGATGTTGAATTCCCAGGAAGCGAATTCTCATGAAACTCAAATTTGCTTGAATTTGATACATACGATACCATTTGGTAACGTCTTTCCTGAAGATGATTTAATATGTTTGTGTCATGGACAAACACAAAGTAATTGTATAGTGGTAGTATTTGGCATTTGATGTTACTGTAGTTTTTAATATTTGAATGACATTGTAGGATGATGGAGTTTGGTTTATTTGCAAAGGAGGAGGCGATGAAAGTTTTCGAGAAAAAATAGAAAAAAGCCCAGCAGCAAAGGCTCGGCTCGCCAATGAAATATGTTGTCACTGCTAAGAAGAAAGATGAATCGATGATTGTTAGGAAAAAAATCATCAACATCTCCTGTTTCAACATGGAAAAAGAAGACAGTCGATTCATTCTTTTTTATTTTTTGCTTCAGTTTCCAACCTTCGCTGCAAAATTACAAAGTGTTGAGTTCTGCTCTTCGTCCCAATTCAGATTTCTAGAAAAATGCAAAGCACAAACTACGTCTCCAACCTTAATTGCAATTTCCGGTCTTCTTCGGTTCATCCTGTCTAGATGAGCTTATAGAGCACAAACAGGCTACTAGGTTCATTGCCCAATTTTAGAAGGCACAAGCCAAAAATGGAAAAATGGAAGCACCATCTTCATCACTCGACTCCAGAAGGTACTCTTACTCTCTTTCTCTAAGCTATATCTTTCTTTTGCGCAATCTTCCCACTTAATGGTACTAAACTAAAGTTACTAGCAAAGTTTAATTGTCGTCTGTTGAGGTGGGGTAAATCACATTTTAATAAGTATACCATCATCTTCGCATTAGGCTTATGTTTGTGCACAGTGGAACTTTGGATGGTTAAATTTCTAAAAAAATGTGCTGAGATTTGTTCCATTATTTGCTTGTAATTTCTTATTCAATGTTTAATTTCTTGGTTTCCGGTGGGTTTCCATGTTCGTTGAAGTATGTTCCAAACATTAGCTTCAAAAATAATGATGAACCTTTCAAGGTCCTGTCTCTATTTGTGTTAACACATTCTGATAATTTGTATTTATGAAATTCCTTTTAGAAAGTCGAATTCCCCTTTTCAGTAAATGACTTAGAAATTCTAACAGTTTAAAATGGTTTTCGGTATGCTGTTTGTAGAAAGCAACGCAGAGCTTTACCCAGAAAATGAAAAAAATATCATTTTGTTCTCAAGGTGGTCATGTCATTCTATCTCAAGTTTTTTTTTTTTTTCTTTACACTTACTTGTACTTGCTCAATAGCTTCTGATCTAAATTATTCCTTTTTATTATTCTTATTGTCCTAATGATGACAAAGTATGGTCCCTAGAAGAAGGTTGGCACATGAAACTACATTTAACATTTTAAGCTATAATTTAGGATTCTGCATGGTGCCTATCCACATGGAAAATCATTTCCTATGCAATAGAGTGCACATATTGTTATTTTGTACACAACAAAATAATTACAAAAATGCTTAAACCCGGTGGGCCGTGTGTCATGCCTTGCCAGTACAGCTAGTTGTACCGGTCGAACGTGATCTGATTTTTCCCATCCGGCCTGTTCAAGCTGTGTCAATTCAGTGCAAACTGCATCATTCATCATACATACAAGGTACATTCAGATCATCAAAAAAACAATTCGCGAAAAGGGATAATATAGTATCATGGCATTTAACTCTGATTTCCTCATTTGCACCAGCTTGAAGAAGAATCCTCTGCCATTTTGATGAAGACAAGTGACAAATTTGCTTAGTAACAATGACCAAATCTAGAAAATGAAGGCAAAGGGAGTGATATCCATAACCAACTCCGCAGAACAATCAACAATGTGCATTTCCACAAACAATGTTTCGAACAAATGGGCTTTAAACTTTCAGAAAGGTATCACTTTTTACCAACATGTGATGACATAACACTACAACAGTAGAACCTCGGCCGAGTCTCTAACCAAGAATCGAAGCTAAAAGCACTAATTGGCTAAGACGCAACGCATGATAGCCTGAAGAGGAATACAATTACCTGCTGTTAAATTAGCATTAATATAAAAAAAAAAAAATACCTATCCGTGGTAGGAAGGCCTCGGAATCAAACTGCATATGTTCTGTGATACCTTAAGCAATAGCATATACAACTGTCTCGGCTTCAGTAGGGCGCCACATGGATTTCTGTACAAACAACAATCCTTCTTTATCCCTAGAGTAAGTCGAGCGAATCTCCCACTTCATAGACTTGAAAATGCTCTCAAGTTCATTAAGGGTCTCAACATTGTCCCGGACAATGAGCTTTCCTTCGGGTCTCAAAATTCGATCAACCTCCGCAACAAGAGCCATGAAATTACACCTGTTGACCCCAAAATACAGAATTATTAGAATAAAGTTTAGAGACATTAGTCATCAGGGTTAAAGACACTGGCGGTCACTGAAATTTCACGTTGATTGTTCCAATTTGATTATTCGTACATGTCTTTTAGTTTGATGAACAGAAAACTGACATAGCAGTCTAGTTGAATTCCAATTAATGAGACTGCCACATCTTAGTTTCTGTTAATCAGACTAAAGGAGAGTGACCAAATTGTGAGTTCGAGTTTAATAACCAACGTGAAATTTTACTAGAAGTTTAGTCACCAGTGTATTAAACCCCGCATCATATCACTGGAATATATACGCACTTCTTCTTAATTTTTGAGAAGAGATGATCCGCATGGAGAAGATCATAAGATCTTGGGTATGTACTGAAGGATTCACACCAGTCGTGATAAATTCCAAATAGACCTCGTTCATATATAATAGGTAGTGTATCCGGAGCATCTATGGAGATAACATTCATAACCCACACATTCAGTTCTTTCAGAGCAGCAGCCAATCTGCAAAGAGAGCCAAAAGATAACATAAGCCAAATAATGATTGAAAGCTGCTTTGATGATAAAAGGGCGAAAAATATGCAGGGTTTATGCTTTCAAACAAGAGATAATAAAAATTCTGATTATGAGCTGACATAACAAATACTCAGCAATGAAAAATGCAGGGTCAAAAGGGTAAAAAAAAATTCAACAAGTTGACAATCAATTGGCTCAAGTACAAAAATTACACCAGAAATGAAAATGGACAACGCAACTAGCCATAAACCTAAATTGTCAGGGCATTATTGGGTAGCATATCCAACAAAAAAAAAAAAAAAAAAAAATCTTGTTTCATATGCAATATTAGACCATATCGGAGAGTACAATAGACAAGATTTTAGTTTCTTTTCCTTAATATTGTCCATTACTATCTAATCCACCTTACTAAACATGCTATAAAGGTAAAAACTAAAAACCATCGGTCATTGAACTGAAGCAAAATTATATGCGAGTCATTGTAAAGAAAATTTAGTTTGTTGCATATACAGCTGCACGAAAAAGGGAGTAAAAATATAACTGAGCACTCGAGAAAATAGCTAAAGCTAGATGGTATTCTTTTTCCTTACCCTCCATAGACAGCTCGCATGTCCATGACATTTCTCACAGTGGACCATTTTATTCCCAGTCCATTCAAATATGACTTGTTCACCACATTCTTCCAATGTTCATAATCCGCAGCAAAATCCTCTGGAGCAGGTTTACCATAAACTCCAACCTGGGAGCTCAGCAACCAATAAGGTGATTTTTCCAACCTGGCGGGCCATTGTTCTGGCCATTGAGAGCCGCGCTCAGAAGAATCAGTAGGCACTTTATGCATGCATGCTTGCAAAGGTACATTCCTGAACATGTAAGATAAAATAACTGAAAAGATGAAATCCAATTCTAATTTAGCAAGAAAAAATATTTTGCATTCTTGTCAACCAGAACTAACTGTGTTCAGCAGCAATGTTCACAATCAAATATTCCCAAAAGAAGTCAATTGGAGAGTCCTATCTCTCCTACAGAAAACATACCAAGCAGCATTGGGATCATCTGAGTCTTCGCAGATTGGAGGATCATTTTGTGACCTTTGCACATAGCACTCATTTGAAGTTGGCTTGCGATATGTAGCTATACCTACTCCATTAATTGTATCCTTGTTAATTGAAATGACCTCCCAGCACATTGCCTTGGTTAGTTTCTTCATGGCTGCCAACCATTCCCACGACACAATTTTAGCTTCTATAAACCTTGTACGAATCAATGAAACATGATTTTAGGGTATACCTTCCCAAATCTCGACATCTTCGTCAGTCTTCCGGTAGACAGGAGTAGCGGACCACACAAATAAACCACCAGGTCGAAGCAAACGATTCAGCTCCAAGAGGAGCTTACCACCTGCATATTGTAACATACTTATAGTGTCAAGCAGATTTACAATGGTAACAAATTCAAAGAAAGTTGGACCATGTTTGAGCAACAAATAAATTATGCGTTAATAGCAAATTTTGAGAAGAAATTTTCATTTCCAGAAGAATGCTTTTCTGAAGCTTTTCCAGGTCATATAATTTAGCAATTGTATACTAATCCTTCCCAAACAAATTAGTTGGCTGCAACAAACCTTCAATGTGCCAGGGTACCCTACAGCGTGCACAGTGGACTACATCAAAAACTCTTCCTGGGTACGGAAGTCTCTTAGTACCCATAACGGCCGATATAGCAGGAATTCCTCTTTCGAGAGCAAATTGAACCTGAGCTTCATGTTCATCTTTGGGAGCCAATGACATGGTAAGTGTGTCCCTTTCAAAGAGAAAGCCGCCAAAGCTAGCAACACCACATCCAACATCCAGTACCACTCGTGAGTGTTTTCCCCAGGCAATATCAGGCACGGACTGCACAACAGCCAATTTACATGAGTGAGAAACAAATAAACTTGAACGATCCTATAAAGCACTAGTGATTGTCCAAAGAAAGAAGATGACTTCAAAGTCTTACTTGTTGTATGAAATCAATGTAATGAAGAGCACCATGCTTAAACTGGGTGCCACCTCCAGGGAAGGTAAGGTATTCACCACTAACTTTAACCCAATTTTGGTGTCCTTTAAGTTCTGCGAGCTTGGTATGGGGAACATTGTGGTACCATATCTGTAGGAAAGAAATATTAGAAATAATGGGAGAATGAAGAAAACTATAAAAATGTAGCTACACAAAATAATGTCTAAAGTACTGCACCTTTTCCCGGCTTGTAGGCCATTCGACAGGGCGTTGGTATCCTTCAGGAAGTGGAACGAGGCAGGTGGGAGGATTGTCGGGACAGTGCCTCTCCCTATGTTCATAATGCTTAGTCGATCGAAGGTTCTTGATTTCTTCCAAATTGTCAAGGCACGGAATATAATCTCTCCCAGCAGTGGTATTGCAAAGTTTCCAACTGTACCCATTTTGGGTTCCTGTAGACTTTTGGACATCTTTCTCATTCTTTGACTCGGCTGCCTGAGTTGAAAATGCTCCAGTTTGGGTCTGTGTTTCGTTCAGAAGCTCTGATTGAGCCCCAGAAGGATACACCTCACTGGAAGACTGACCCTTCTTCTCACCAGAATCTTCTTGTGAATCCTGATCTTTCTTTTCCTCAACCTTCTCTATTTGGCCATCTTTTGTATCACCCAAACCTTCTTCCGATTTCTTCTCATTGTCATCAGACTTGTTTTCCTTGTCTCCAGCTTCAGAATCTTTACCCTCAGTCTTCGCTTCCCCATCTCCCTTCTTTTCCACTTCATTACCCAGCTCACTCTTAGATCCTTCTTGTTTTGTTTCTTCCCCATCTTCCTTTTTGTCTTCTCCGTTATCTTTCTTTTCATCCTCTGACTTATCTTCAGGTTTCTCTTCCTGCCTTTCCTCAGTGGTTTTCTCAAACTCTTCGGGCTTTGTATCTTCGGGTTTATTGTTCTTATCCTCCTGATTTGAACTCAAACTAGTGTCTGCTTTGGTTGCACCCTCAGGTAGATCACCTCGGTTATCCTCAAACTGCTTTGACTTGCCCTCCTCGCTAGGACTATTTTCGTCAAGCGCATTGTTACTATTCCCACTGTTGCCGGCTTCTTTGTTATTTTCACTATTGCTCTCAGTCGGCTGTGCCTTCACCTCGCTCTTGTTTTCATCAGAAGCGAGGTCCGAATTAATGGGGACCACAGAGGATGATGTCATCATCCATACCCCGACTAAGCAAAGGGCTACGAAAACCACTATAGTAACTGTTGAACAATAAGAGGATGATTTTTTGCCATCAACTCTAGAGTATTTTCCTAAAGCCATCCTTCTACACGTAAATTTGAATCAGTCAAGACTTTCTTTATTACACCTGAAATTTAAGTACACTAAGGTATTAAATCTCTTCCAATCCATTTTCACCATAATCTTTATAAAGCAATTTTCACTTTATTAATGTTTCAAAGGCAAAATCATTAATTACTCGAGAACAATTATGATCTCGAGACAGTAATAAACAGTATCAGATATCAGCATTAATCGCTTCAAAGTTTAATGCCGCAAAGAGTGCAAATCAGAATCAGATCATCATTCGAAGAATAAACAAGAAATGCTGAATTAAAGAGATCCCAGTTACATCTAAATTCTAATCTTACTGTTTAAAAGAAAAACCCACAAGCAAAGTTTTCTGTTCTAAGATTGCTGCATACCAAACTATCACACAGATAAACAAACTCACTCCAACCCCCAGATCTGTAACGAATCCCCATTCCAAAATCCACCAATAAATAAACGGCCCCGGAACATAAATCAAGAACTAGATCCAATGAAAAAATATATATATATTATCAAAATTAAATCTGAAAATTCACATTACACATAGAAAGAGCACCAAAATATCAACTGGGCCAGCTTGGCTCAAAGTACCTGGTTATTCTTAGTACAGATGTGAAAAAAGTGAAGCAGCTCGGCTCATTGGCTAATTCTCTTCGTGCAAACCGCAACGCCTCTCTCTGCGCCTCGAGGAAATGCTTGTAAGAAAGAAAGGGTATAGAGAGAAGCAGATATATGTATCATGTATGCATATATAACTATTTGAAACACCAAAGTTTTAGACTTTTGTGGGATTTTTTTTTTTTTTTTTTTTTGTGAAAATTTCAAAAAATGTCCATTTTTTCATGATCATTTGTAAAAAGGTCCAGAATTTTTTACATGTCTATTTTACTAAAATTTAGACCAAAATATCCTAATGAAATTTTCAAAATCCACTACTATTACAAATGTTTTCATATAATAATTAAAATTGTGTAGCAAATAGAAATTTGACACATAATCTATGCTATCTATTTGAAAAGAGTAATGTTATTCATCCCCAGTGTGTTTACAAACACAGTTTAGGTGACTTTAAATTATAGGTTAAATGAAAGGTGAAATTAAATGACTTATTTAATTTCACCTATCATTTAATGTCACATTAACGCCACCTAAATTGTGTTTGTAAACACACTGGGGATGAATAGCATTACTCATTTGAAAAAGTACAAATATCAATTCATACATTAAATGCTACCTACTCCCTAGAAATTGATCAATAACCACTGATTTTTTCATGATTTTTAGTTGGCTTTTGATTGAGTCAGTTAGGGTGATGGGTTTACACATGGAAATCAATTCTAATCAGATTTTTACATAATTTTTAGTTGGATTCTGTTGAAATGCGTTGGTTCATTTATGAACTATCGTTCCTGACAGTTGAAATATCAAGTGTCGAGATTGGCAGATATCTAATGTTGAGAATGATAGATCAAATGTCGATAAATCGTATGAAATGTAGAGAAATCTCCTGTTTCGGACGAAATGTCGTTCTAGACAAATGTAATGTCCAGTGTTGAAATGGTCTGAATACAAATGTTGATAATAATTTTTCAAGTGTCGAGAAATGCATGAAATGTCAAGAAAAAAAAAGGAAAATACATACAGTTCAACCATACAACAACTCAATGGGATTTAATATGAAAGTACTGTATTAACAATTTGTTCCATCCATCGACTGAATTTCATTTTCAATATGCGAATTCCCTTCGCCTAAACAGACATCCGTATTATGAATAATTTGTGACGCTTGTACTTCGCTCAAACCCACTTCGTCGTGACGGTCTACTCCGACACATACTTCATGCTCTCCAGCATCATATTGATCTGTAATTACACACAAGGCTGCTTGTGTGTGAACAGAAATGTACCATTGCAAATCCTCATCATCGGCTACATCAACAGGGGGTATATTCATGCTCGGAACTTTAAATTTTAATTGAATTCGAAACTTCATTATGTCAATATTCAATTTCTCGAATAATATGTGTACAAGCTCTTCATAGCTAATATTACGTCGAATAACAATCGATGTTGTTCGGTCCCCTAACCACTTCCATGTGTCGTCCATGTTGACGAATGTACCACCGTACGAGACAATGAATCTCATAACATCTCTCATATCTACATGCCATAAATAAAAAATTATCAGCTAATAACGAATACAAAAAACAAAAATGCTAGCCGTGTGCAACACGTGAAACGTTGTACCCAAAATGTTTCCTAAGTTTGTTTAGTATTTAATGTTATTCTGGACATTTGAAAATTCTAGAATTACATTTAAAACTATCATTCTCGACGTTTATTAAATGTCGAGAATGACATGACGAGATTCACTTCAACATATGTATTTATCATCTTCTTCAACTTCAACCACCATTTTTTAAAAGAAATAATTCCACCATTAATGACATTCTCAATACAGAAATACATGAAATTATTATCTACCCAAGTGATTGAAGAATGTTGTTACAACAAATATCTATTACTTGTTTGGATAATCCAATTCAATGAAATCAAATATATAACAACTACTAAATCCAAAACTTATCAATAAAAATATGATTTCAAAGAAAAATATCTTCTACCAAGAAATTATGAGAGTCGAATCAACTTCAAATTTGGAGGAGATTAAATTTGTTGACTTGAAATCAAATGAAGCTTTCAAAGTTAGAATCATATACTTATTTGTTTATTCAAATTTCCAACAATAATTGGTTAATATCTAATTAAAAATGTAAGTAAATGAACTCATCTTGATAATAGCTACAAGTATGGTGGCTTCTCATGGAAGCCACTTGCTCTTCTTGAAATGTGTCAAATTGAGAAAAAAATATAAATAGAGTAATCATTTCATTAAGGGTGAAATAGACAATTTGGTATCAAATTTGGTCATTTTTGCAAGAATTATAAGAAAATGACATTTTTTAATTGACACCCATAAAATTGGACATTCTTGAAAATATCCCTTTTTTTTTAATGGGAGATGGCATTGTAGTAATTTCTTAATGCAAGTTGGGGCTGGACAAAAGTCTCGAACCGAACCGAATCGAGCGGTTCTTCATGTGTTAAATACTCGAGCGGGTACTCGAATTGAGAACCGATGGGTTGGATCGGCTCTCAGTTCTAAGAACCTAATAACTGAATAAGACTTGAATCTAAATAATTTTTTTTTTAGTTTTTATATTGAATTAATTAAATTTTTTTAATTTTCTTAAATAAATTAACAAATTAGTCCAACCAAATTAATTTTTTATAACTTTGTTAGCCTAACATTTGGGTCTTATTATTAAATCTTTTTAGTTGAGCAATTTTAGTTTATTTGTGTTTGTTAATAGTGATTTTTCAATTATGCTTGTAGAGTTTCTTACTATGATAAGTCAAGCAATTGATGATTAAATCAAATAGTTGGTAAGTATTATCAATACTTAAAAAAATATTTTATTTTGATAACTTTTAATTTATATTTCGTTTTCTTTATGCAGGCTACTCGAAACAAAAGAATTATTGATATGGATCATTAATATTTTAATATTAGTATCTACTTTTTGATATTTGTGTTAATTGAATTAATCTTATTGGACAACTTATTATTTATGTGTTTTTAAATTGAGCTACGTTAATTTGTAAAAGTTATGAATGAATATGTCATTAGTTGTATTTATGTAGTATTATTGTAAATATTAAAAAAATTAATTATGGTACGGAACCGAATCGAACCCGAACGGTTCCATAATTATATTTAGACCCGACGGTTCCATTTAATAAATACCCGAAAATTTTGGGCTGACTCGATTCTCTTCAGAACCGACCCGGTCAAAATCGAACCGACCAATGTCCAGCCATAATGCAAGTTGCGTGTAAATTGGATTTGGACGGTAGTTGATTTTGTTTTAGGGTCCTTTTAATTGCAAAAATGAAATTTGGGTGAAAAGAAAATTAATTTCGGAGAATTAAATTGCCTAGAAATTGTTTTACTAAAAAATTTCAATTAATTGTATTTGATTGGTAAATTTTTCACTTAAAAAATATTGAAATTTTGGATCTTTTAGTGTTCGTTTGACTTTATTTTTCATAAAAATTGTCCAAATTTGTGACAATTGAGGATATAATTTGTTTTCATTACCAAAAAATTTTTTTTAAAAAAAAATTGTCTAGAAAACCAAAAACGACCAAAACTATGGGAAAGCAAATTCAAGGAAAATGTGGAAAATGGTGTCACGTGAGGTGAAGTTGGAAAACTAATTGCCTAGAAAATTTTGACTATCAAACAGCCAAAAAATTGAAAAATGGAAAATAATTTCCAAATTCCATAGAAAATTCTTCCCATCAAATAGCGTCTTGGTGTAACATACAGAGAGTAAATTTGGGAGTGGATGAGAGAGACGACACCACATCCGCTAAGCTATATGTACATTCTAGGTTACATCCTAGTTGATGTCAAAATTTGGACGGCGATGTGATAGAGTCTAGTAAAAATCAATGATTTTAATGAATGTCGTGTGGAAGAGTTTCAAACTTATAGTGTGTTTGATAAATATTTGTGAGGAAATAATGTATTTTAAATAGTGATATGATGAGAAATATATGATTAAAAAGTAATGAAAAGTTATCAATATGATGGAAAATACTATTTTATTGAAAAATATGTAGTTAAAAATGAATTTTGAAAGAATTTATTTTTAAAAAATGTGTGTCAAACATAAGTTTAATGTAAAGAAGAACATACGTGTAGCTTGATTGATAAATGTGACCGTTCACCGAGCATCCCTCTTAAATTATGATTTTGCCATTTTCTTATATTTTTAGCCCTTATTTGATTCTCATTATTTTGAAAATACAATTTTTTCTTTTATTTTCAATCATACATTTTTCAATAAAATAATATTACACGTAAATATAAAAAAAAATTCTTATTTTTTAACCACACATTCTTTATTAAAATAATAGTTCAAAATGCATTTCAAGAAAAAAAAAATGAAACTCAAACCTGCTCTTATAATCAATTTATGTCAAAGTGAATGCCAATATTCATGTTGTTTATAGTAGGAAATAAGGTAATCATCTCACAAATGACTCGTTTGAGGTATCAACAAGTTGAGAAAAAAATGAGATAATCTTTATAAGCGAGTCATCTGATTCTTACATCCTGTGAATAAGCGGAACATCGTGGAAACTTTATTTGTAAATTCAAATGTAAAGGGAAAAACACTACATGGAGGGTGTTTTATCTTATACAAAATAATTGTACAACTTTCTTTACAAAATATCAAATGGCGGCCCCTTATTGGAGGGGCGCCTGTGGCGGGTCCCGCCCAAGGCGCCCTCCCAATAGGGAACGTCATTTGACATTTTGTAAAGAAAGTTGTACAATTATTTTGTATAAGTCGAATAATTCTTTATTGTTTATTTGTGAGAGATTATTTGAAGTGTAAATTGTTTTTTTTTTTTTCCTTTTTTTTTTAGTGTAGTTAAAAAGTAGAAAAAATTATGGATAAGATGAATTTAAGAAAAGATTATTTTCATATAAGCTTTACCAAACAAACACTTGGTGGGGTCTATAGGCGTCGGTGGAGATCTAATCTAGAATAATACTAAATAAACCAAATATAAATGGACCGCACATCACGCCATTTGCGTATCACCGACTCAAGAAAGTGAGATGCATAGAAATTAGAATAGGAATACTTCAAAAATGAATAGTTAAATATTAAAATTGAACACCATCTTTTCTTGCATTTTGCATTACGGTACCAAATATTTCATTTTAATGAAAACTGTATCCAAATCTTTATTTTATTGTATCCATGGTACCAAATCTTTCAAAAATTTGTACCTGAAATTCAAATCGATAAAAACTTTTAGTTTAACATTTAATTGATTAGATAATTGACATTGACAATAATTTTGACTAATTTTAAAAAGTTAAAACGGTAACTTTACCTTTTTTATAATAAAGTAAGGGTAATTAACACATAACGTCCACACATTTCATTGTTATTGTGAAACGTCTATGCATTTCATTTTTTTAGCATTTTCACCTTTCATTGCGCAAAATGTCATTTTCACCTATTTTCTCAATTAAAAATTATGAAATGACGAATATCAGAATATGCCTATCTCTTTAAATAAAACAAAAGGAAAAAGAAAAAAACTAATTGTATCCATAGTCTCTATTTTTTTTAAAAACACAAATAAATTATTATAAGGATAATTAGTACATAATGTCCATATCTTTCACCGTTATTACGAAAAACGCACATACCTTTCATTTTTTGACATTTTCACCCTTAATTACACATTTGATTGCGCAAACCACTATTTCTATCAATTTTCATCATATTTCTCAATAAAAGCTGGGAAATAACTAATATAATTTTCTATTTAAATAAAAACCTAAAGAATTAAATTGCAATCCTAGTCCCAATTTCTTTAAAAAGTGCAAACAAGTCCCCAATTAAAAAAAATTAAATGCAAACGAGTCTCAATTAAATTTATTTAAAAATTAAAAATGCAAACAAGTCTCAAACAAGATACCCCTTTGTTGCCCCCAAAACTAGAGACCCGTTTTGATGGTCGAATTGAAAATTCAGAAAAAGAAGCGGAAGAAGGAAAATGACTTTGGACAATCCAAGTTGGGAGTCTTTTCATCCGTTTGAATACGTTGGAAGTTATGAGCCTCTAGTTCCGTCTCCACAGGGTGAAATTCTAGTGATTTAGGTGATTTTTGGACTGCTTATTTGGTCAGAATTTAATTTCGCAAATTGTTGGGTTAATTGCGATTTGAATCAAATTGGTGGTTTTGGGGGTGGGGGTGTGTAGGTCGTGGATTTGAGGTGGAGATATTGTGGTGGTGTTATGAAGGTGGAGGAGATGGCGGTAGCACTGAAGGTGGCGCGGGCGTTTGGTTGGTGAGGTGGATGTTAATGGTTTTGGGTGGGGGTGGGCGTGGATGGAGCCGAATAAATTATTTTGTTTTTGATTTTTGATTTTAATTATTTTATTATAAAAAATGTAAAGTAATCGTTTTAACGTTTTAAAATTAGTCAAATTTATTGTCAATGTCAACTAATAGTCAAACTAACAGTTTTCATTCATTTGGACTTCAGGTGCGAGTTTTTGAAAAGTTTGGTGGGTGCAACAAAGTAAATGTTTGGGTCAAATCTGCATAAAAGTGAAAGATTTGGTACCGTGACTATTATTTTCCCTTTTTACTATTTAAAAGTTGGTGCACCTGTCTATCCACACCTTTGCCATGTTTGTTTTGTTTCTCATGAAAGCTCAAACGTGAATAATTCCGTAAACTTTCATTATGACAGCTCCGATCTCCTGTCCCCAGTGGGCAGGATAACCATAAATAAGGTTTACTTGCACATTAGCATTTAAAAGTTATTATCCCACCTACTGAGGATTGGAGATCAATTCTATTCATTACGATAGTATAAGTTAGGACTATTTTGAAAAGATTTAAAGTTTAAATATGTCAAATTAAATGAACAAAATAAAGAAATTGAAAGAACTGAGATTTACAAATAATAATATTTTAGTCTACATCTGTTAATAATATTACTCACTGCTTTTAATATTTTAAATTGCACCATAATTATGATTATTAGGTTGAATTGATTGTAAAAAACACGACAATTTTTTCTTAATCAATATTATCCTTATGTTGAACAAATGCATTTTCTGAACTTCTATCTCATTGTGTCGTAGCCTACAAACAATCTTCATTTTAGAGTTCCTTAATTTACACGATCAAACAAATCATTTTTATTCTCGATGTCTAAGTTTTTCGTACTCTCTTTCCAAAAGAAAAAAGTTTCAATGTTAGGTGAGAAATTTTATTTAAAAAATTAAGCAGAAAGCAAGAATAATTAATTATGCTCTTATCAATTGTGGTAGAGAAAGAGACTTCATAGAAATCTAAATTTTAAGCAACTCTAAAGTAGATCGCAATTGATTAAAATAAAAAAAATGAGTCTTTTTCGAAAATCAACGACCATAAATCTATTTAAAAAACAAGAAATTCTAAATATATACACGTCGTTATTAAGAAAACGATTTTGCCATTTGTACATTTTTTCTTTAATGTCGTTGCTGACATTTTCTATATTTTTTAAAAATTGTGGATGAACAAACTGTTTTTTAAAGGGTGTTTGGTAGGATTAAAATCAGATTAAAATTGAAAATATAGCCGTTATTGTTGACTTTTATTAGACGAGTGAGACCGACCATATTTTCAATTTTAATTGAATTTTAAACCGTACCAAACAAGTTCTAATTGACGTGACAAATTGTCAAGCTAGATTTGTTAAGAAAATTCCCCAAAATGCGACTTCCCAAATTTGACAGTGGATTCCAGTAGAGAAAAAAAAAAGTCAAAAACAATGGATCCCGTACCATGTTCCTCATCATGCAACGTGCGAGCAAATGACTAGAAATGCAAGTAAGATCCAAAAAATGTGACACGTAGGCTCTGTTTGTTTCGTATTAAAATTAAATTTTAATTCAAGTCAAAGTCAAACAATTAATATTAATCTCATCTTTCATGGGTCCCACAGCTTTTTAACCACACATTTCAAAAGTTTCTATCAAATTTACTAAAAATCTAATTTTAATCACCACCAAACATCCACATAATATTATGTATTTAATTAATTCGTCTACACCAAAATCTAAGGTGGTTTGATTAATTAGTCATTTATGTTAGATTAAAAGTTGTTTAAACTTATAAGTCAAACAAATTTGCTTATAATTAGGAAAATGATCATTGCTTGCTTAACTAAATGCTAATAAAATATAAAATTTGACTTCGTTCGGCGGTAAAAAAATTTAACTTTTTTTTTTTTACTTTTAAGCTAATCGAAGCACGTCTATGAAACTTTACAAAATAAAGCTGCTAAATGCATTGTTTTTATTGGAAAGGTGGACATAATTATGGTGATTAATAATTAATTATAGTTATTTATGGAATGACGACAAAATTAGAATAATTATTTGTGATTATTACAATGATAATGATGTTTATTAAAATTAAAATTATTTATAATTTATTATAGAGAGCCCAAATGCTGGATCTTAATTTAAAATAGTTAGATGAGCCGTCCGTTCGCCGGCACGATAACGGGGGTTGGGGAGAACGAAGAGAGAAATAAAGAAGAGGAAATGGATAATGTTAAAATAAATAACTTATTATAGGCTAGTTTGAGCTCTATTTTTTTAAAAAAATTCTTTTTTTTTCAAAACTCATTTTTAATCAAACGTTTTTCAATAAAATAATTTTACACGTAAATCGAATTTTTCCCCTTTTTTTAATCACACAACGAGCGATATATGTTAATATAAGTAACACAAAAAAAATTCATTTTTTGTCTCTACTAATTTTTTACCACTTTAAACTTCTCAAAATGATGTCGTTTGATTTTATTTTATTTTTTATACATGTGAAAGAAATGGTGTCGTTACTTTCAAGTTATAAAATGGATTTTTTTTTTAAGAACCCTTATTTCTTCTCCCCTCTTTCGATTCAACTTGCAAAACCGCCTCCCTCCCGTCCCTTGAAGTACAAACCCTGAATTCTCGTCGTTCGTCTTGATTTCGTCTTGCTCTGAATTTTCCCATGTGGTGGTTGTCTCTGAGTTGAAAGTGTCAGTAGATCGTCGTTTTGTTCTTCTTCTAATTTTATTTTCTGTCAATTTTGTGGTGGCGTAAGAACTTTTTATTACGTTTTATATATATTCTTGAATAGGATCATACTTCTATTGCTACCATAACCTATACACTTTGAGTTGATGGCTTATCAAATTATTGAATTTAAAGGATATTCGTATGTAATCGGTAGACTTTTGTCCTTCTCGAGTACTTAAAATACGTAGTAATGCATTTGTTCTAAGCTCTCATTATATGTTTATTTTCATATTCTTGCATGAAATGAAAGCAAGAAATGTGTCTAACTAGCTAAAATTTCGTCTTTGAGTTGAAATGTCGCGTTTTAACTGAATAACTACTTTTTCCTTCAAATCAATGTAGTGCAGGTATCGATCACAAGGCTGGGATATATTTTGTTTTTTATATACAGTTTTAAAAGTTCCAAATCTTGTTTGGTTGAAATTATAATCTCATTATAAGCTAAAGGTTAGATTCAAATTTTAATTATAAGCGTACATTCGCATTATTTACAAATGCTTTCTAATTTTTCATCATTCATTTTTAACAACTTATAATTCAATACCTTTCAATTTCTCCCAAACAAGCAACTCACACTACTATTCTGAAGTATACTCAAAATAAGTGAACTTAAGAGCCCAAACAGGTTTAGTGGGCATGGGCCCAGATGACATGTGGCCCGTGGAGCGTTATCCGCTCAGGCCAACATAGGATGCGCACACGTGAGATAGAAACAAAAATTGGCTAGAAATGTTGGAATATTTTAGCAATTTGGGGCCACATGTAACATATTGAAATGTGTGTGCTATTATCTAAAGTAAATTAGTCATTAAAGTGATCCACTAAGGATAAAGTTTGACTAATGGGTATTGAATTTCGTGGAATTAAAGTGTAGAGACCGGAAGTTTGTTTTAAATTGTTGAGGGGCCGATTTAAAACAAATGAAAGATGATGAATGGTCATTATCTTATGAATATATGGGTTATGGTCCCCATTTTGAGTGTGTTCTTCAAGGTTTCTACATCCTCATCCATAGAAATCAAGATTGAAGTGAAGTTCACAAATTAAATTGGAAGATCGTGATCCTTTCAGGCTAACAATCTAATTATCATGGATTCAGGTATGTTTTATGATTATGTTCATTTTCGGATTTCAATATGGAGATGGATCTAGGGTTTTTATGTGAAAAGGATTTGAATAAAGTATGTGATTTGATTATTCATTTTCAAGTTTTCTATCAAGCGGTATCAGAGCCATCCATAATTGAAATCATGAGAAATGGAATTTTAAGATTCTGAATTCTATGAATTGTTGGATCATTATGTTATACATCAAGTATTATAGCATGTTATTATGGTTTTAATCATGTTATTATATTGTTATTTGATTTTTCATGTTATATTATCAAATTCTTTCATATTATGCTTTGGATTCAGAATTTGAGCATGTTATAATATGAATTTAGTATATTATTACATGGATATAGCATGATTTATAAGGATCTATGATTTTCTTCAAAATCCGGATTTTTGAGATTGAGATTTTTTGGATCTGTTCCATTTTAAAGAAATTTTGGTTTTTTTAAAAAAAAAAAAAAATTTAAATTCTTGGCAGCCGCCGGCTGCTATTACAGCAGCGCTGGGGGCTGCTGTAACAGCAGCCCGCATCGGGCTGCCGTTCAGCAGCGCCGGGGGCTGCTGTGGGTGGGGGGACCTCCCCTCCCCCACCGGGCCTGGCGGCGCCGAATGGCGTCGCCAGGGGAGTTTTTTTTTTTTTTTTGTTATGGCCATTAATTTTTCGGTTAGGAAGATGAAATGGGCATTAATTTGGGAATTAATTTGAAGGTTTCATGAGTTATGAAAGTTTTGGGGGCGAGGGCCTGAGTTGCAAATTAGAGTTTCTTAAGCCCTTGCTTGCAATTTAAAATTAGGGTTAATATTTATAAATCAATCCCTAAAGTTTAAAGTTAATCCTAATTGGGCCTTAAGATTATGGGTTTTAATAATTCAGCCCCTGAAGTTCTGAAATTAATTAATTTGGGTCATTTAAGTTCTGAATTTAATTATTAAGTCCCTGAATGTTCATAATTGGTTTAGTTTGGTCCCTAAAGTTCCGCATAATTGATTTTTTAAATCCTAAACTTTCCAATTATTAACATTTAGCCCCTAAAGTTTTAAATTATTGATTTTTGGGTCTCTAAAGCTTTCAATAATTAATTTTTGACCCATAAAGTTTTGAATTAATTAATTTCGACCTCTAAAGTATTGAATTATTAACCCTTAGGCCCTTAAAGTTTCATAATGAATAAAATTAAGTAATCTACTTTTCAAATTATGGTATAAAGGACTCAATTGATTTTATAATATTCAAAAGTGAATTGATTGAAGCAATATGTTGCCAAAGCAACCTCTTTTGTGAAAAATTAATTAACTTAGAATATTAGAAGGAATTCGTATGTATGATTGTTATGCGGATATTGACCGGCCCAAAGGAATGTTAATATTTGGCCGAATTTGATACACACTTGTGGTGATAAACATGTGACAATTATAAGGTTTCCATGTGAATAATAAATCAATCCAAAGATGGGTTTATTATTTGACAGGATTTATTGTCAATGTTTGATCACTACACCAAGAGTACCACTTACAGTTAATATTACTGTCCAAATACTTGATATTAATGATGTGCTAGGTATCTTGAGATGGGATTTACCATGATTTGATTAATTGATTGTTGAATCTTAATATTGATGTGAGCATAATTCTTCCATTTTCTCTCTACAGCTAATTCATCTGCTACTACCATATCTGCTAATATCAACTCTATTCCCAAGCTCAATGGGACAAACTTCAAGGATTGGAAAGAGAGCGTATTAATTGTTCTCGGCTGCATGGATCTAGACCTTGCGCTCCGGATTGAGCAACTCACTCCTCTGACGGATGAAAGTTCACCTGATGAAAAGAGGAACTTTGAGAAGTGGGAACGCTCTAATCGCATGAGTCTGATGATCATTAAGCGCGGCATTCCGGAAGCCTTTCGAGGCGCAGTATCTGAAGAAGTGACTAATGCTAAGGATTTCCTTACCGAAATTGAGAAACGTTTTGCGAAAAACGATAAGGCTGAAACAAGCATACTTTTGCAAAGCTTGATTTCAATAAAGTATAAAGGTAAAGGAAACATAAGGGAGTACATCATGGAGATGTCTCACATTGCTTCAAAGCTAAAGGCACTAAAGCTCGAGCTGTCTGATGACTTGCTCGTACATTTGATATTGATATCGCTTCCTGCACAGTTCAGTCAATTTAAGGTCAGTTATAACTGCCAAAAGGAGAAATGGTCTCTAAATGAGTTCATTTCATATTGTGTGCAAGAGGAAGAAAGGTTGAAGCAAAATAGAACTGAAAATGTTTACTTGGCAAGCACTTCTAAAGATAATGGCAATAAAAGAAAGAAGGAATTTCAAGCTGCTCCTAAGGGTCCCGTACAAAAGAAACAGCAAGAAGACAACAAAGAAGCATGTTTCTTTTGCAAAAATACTGGACATGTGAATAAGAATTGTACCAAATATCTCGCATAGCGTGCAAAGAAAGGTACAAATCTTACTTTGGTCTGTTCTGAGGTTAATTTAGCTTCAGTACCTAGAAATAATTGGTGGTTAGATTCTGGTGCTACTACTCATATAAGTATTTCTATGCAGGGATGCCTGAGCTACCGAAAGCCAAATGATGGTGAAAGATACATCTATGTTGGTGATGGCAAGTCGGTGGAAGTTGATGTAATAGGCATTTTTAGGTTATTGTTGGGAACTGGTCATTATTTAGATTTGAAAGACACTAAAGTTGTACCGTCTTTTAGACGGAATTTGGTTTCTGTTTCTTTGTTGGACAAATTTGGTTATTGTTGTTCATTTGGAAACAATCAGTTTAGTCTTTCTTTAAATTCTAATATTATTGGTACTGGTTTATTATCTACATTTGATAACCTATACTTGCTTGATACTGTTACATCATATAATGAAAACCTGCACGTGGAAACACGTGGTGCTAAACGCAAATTAAATAAAGAAAATTCAGCAAAATTATGGCACAAGCGCTTAGGTCACATCTCTAAATCTAGAGTTGAACGGCTTGTGTCAGATGGTATTTTGGACTCCTTGACTTCACAGATTTTGATGTATGTATTGAATGTATCAAGGGAAAACTGACCAAAATAAAAGGATTAGGTGCTAACAGAACTTCAGATGTCTTAGAATTGATACACACAGATATTTGTGGTCCATTCCTTACGGCTTCTTGGAATGGTCAACAATATTTTATATCATTCATAGACGATTACTCACGTTATGGGTACCTATATCTTATTCATGAAAAGTCTGAGTCACTGGACATGTTCAAAGTGTTTAAAACTGAGGTTGAGAATCAACTCAACAAAAGGATTAAAAGCGTTAGGTCTGAGTGGCGGTGAGTACTACGGCAGAAATGACGGTTCAGGTGAACAATGTCCAGAACCATTTGCTAAATACCTAAAGGAATGTGGAATCGTCCCACAATACACCATGCCAGGGACGCCCAACATGAATGGTGTAGCTGAAAGATGAAACAGAACTCTTAAGGATATGGTAAGGAGTATGATTAGTCATTTTACTTTACCAAAATCACTCTGGGGAGAAGCATTAAAGACTGCAGCTTATATTCTGAACAGAGTACCAACTAAGGCTGCTGCTAAAACTCCTTATGAACTTTGGATAGGTAAAAAGCATAGTCTAAAGCATTTTCACATTTGGGGATGTCCAGCTAAGGCTAGGCCTTATAGGCCATATGAAAAGAAATTGGACTCCAAAACAGTAAGCAGCTACTTTATTGGTTATTCTGAGCGATCAAGGGGCTATAAATTTTATGATCCCACAACTAAGTCAATTTTTGAAACGGGAACTGCAACATTTTTTGAGGATGTTGAGTTTGGGGGAAGAAATAAGGTTAGAGACATTGTCTTTGAGGAAGAAGTTGAGGATACTATTACTTTTGACAATGTACAAGTTCCTATACCCGTCATTGATCAAGAAGTATATCCAGAACCTCAACAAGACAATGTTGAAGAACCTCCCATCCAAAATGAGGTAGTTATTCCAGAAGTTCAAATTCAACAACTTCAAGAACCAATACCTTTAAGGAGATCCACGAGAGAAATGAAAAATGCTATTTCGGGTGATTTTATAGTATTTCTCCATGAACATGAGGAAAATAATGGATTGATGGAAGATAATCCAATCAACTTCCATCAAGCCATGCAGGGTTCAAACTCTTAAAAGTGGATTGATGCCATGAATGATGAGTATAAGTCTATGCAAGACAATAAAGTTTGGGATCTTGTCCCATTACCAGAAGGTGCGAAACCCATTGGTTGCAAATGGATATTTAAAACCAAAAGGGATTCGAATGGTAATGTGGAAAGATATAAGGCTCGTCTTGTAACTAAATGCTTTACTCAAAAGGAAGGTATTGACTACAAATAGACTTTCTCTCCAGTTTCAACGAAAGACTCTTTCAGGACAATCATGGCACTTGTTGCGCACTTTGATCTTGAGTTACATCAAATGGATGTTAAGACGACGTTTCTAAATGGTGACATTGATGAAACGATTTATATGGTGCAACCAGAAAACTTTGTGTCAGGAGACCCGAAGAATATGGTTTGCAAATTAAAGAAATCCATTTATGGGCTCAAGCAAGCTTCTCTTCAATGGTACCACAAATTTCATCAAGTAATTCTCTCATTTGGTTTCGAGATGAATGCTGTTGATGATTGTGTGTATCACAAGTTCAGTGGGAGTAAGCATATTTTCCTGGTTTTGTATGTTGATGACATACTGCTCGCCACTAATGATATAGGCATATTGCACGAAACCAAGAGATTTCTATCAAGGAACTTTGAGATGAAAGATCTTGGTGACGCCTCTTTTGTATTAGGGATTCAGATATATCGAGATCGCTCTCGAGGTATTCTTGGATTGTCACAAAATGGCTATATCGATAAAGTACTTAAAATGTTTGGCATGCAGGACTGTAAATCAGGTAACACCCCTGTCGCTAAGGGAGACAAATTTAGTCTCAAACAATGCCCGCAAAATGACCTTGAAGTTATGGAAATGTAGAAGATTCCCTATGCATCAGCTGTTGGGAGTCTTATGTATGCTCAAGTTTGCACACGTCTAGATATAGCATTCATTGTTGGAATGCTAGGCAGATATTTAAGTAACTCTGGAATGGATCATTGGATAGCAGCCAAAAGGGTTATGAGATATTTGAAGAGAACAAAGGATCACATGCTCACCTATATCAGATCGGATCAGTTAGAGATCATAGGATACTCCGATTCTGATTTTGCTGGATGCCATACAGTAGGAGATCCACATCAGGCTATATTTATCTGTTAGCTGGATGAGCTATTTCCTGGAGGAGTACTAAGCAGACACTCATAGCTTCTTCTACCATGGCAGCTAGGGGTGGGCGTGGGTTGGGTTGGGTCGGTTTTTGCCCCAACCCAAACCCAACCCAACATTGTCGGTTTGTTAGAAATTCAACCCAACCCAACCCATGTAAATGTTGAAACCCAACCCAACCCAACCCAATTATGTGTCGGTCGGGTTGGGTTGGGTTGGTCGGTTTGAGAAAAATTTATTACACAAAAATTAAAATCATCCAATTTTTTGATGTAAAATAACATTAATATAACCGTTAGCCATCCAATGATAATAAACTTGAAAAATAAAATAGTACAATCCAATGATATGTTCATTAGTAACTTTTACAAAAAAATACTATCTCATTTTCAAAAAAATTTATTCACAAAGACGAGTTTGACTATTTATTCACGAGACGGGTTTGCTCAGTATTGCACCCACAATTTGACAGCAATTATCTTTGAAAATATAGTTGTTGAATGAAAATTGATTCGAGTGATGACTTGAAAATCAAAAATTAAAATTTATCGATTCACGCTCCTCCTTTTTCAATTCAGTGTGCCAATATTAGATTACAGAATTCATTTTTAAGGTTCGTGAAATTTTATTTCTGAATTATTTTCTCTATTCGAATTGTTTTCGCTGGAAGCCCTGAGACCCTCAATCCCGACACCGCGCCCCCCCCCCCATTCATGTGAATTTGCCGCGGTCCTCGTGCCCCGCCGCTCTTAATATATTCTTGTTATTTGTCAATGGAATCTCAAGTATATAATTATCTTCGCGTATTCCTAGACGCCGGCATATTTTTGTTAGCTGCCTGTATCAACTTTCTTGAGTTTGGGTCGTTCACTATTTTTTGTCAATTTTTTGCGCTTGTGATTATATGTGTTCTTTTGTGTTAATATTTTTTAAATCGCTAACATTTTTTTCTATTCGAGTTTTTGTGTGCATATAATTATATAGCCGTGTCGATTTTGGTATCTTAAGAATTAATTTTTTTTTTATGTAGAGAATTTTTTTTTTTTTTTTTTTTGGTCGGGTTGGGTTTGGGTTGCTAACCCGCAACCCGACCCGACCACCCAACCCACAACCCGTAACCCGCCCAAAAATTCCAAAAAACCGACCCAACCCGGTCGGTTTGGGTCGGGTTGGTCGGTTTTCTCGGGTTGGTGTGGGTTTTGCCCACCCCTAAATATAACCGTTAGCTATCCAATGATAATAAACTTGAAAAATAAAATAGTACAATCCAATAATATGTTCATTTGTAACTTTTACAAAAAAAAAATACTATTTCATTTTCAAAAAAATTTATTGACAAAGACGAGTTTGACTATTTATTCACGAGACGAGTTTGCTCAATATTGCACCCATAATTTGACAGCAATTATCTTTGAAAATATAGTTGTTGAATGAAAATTGATTCGAGTGATGACTTGAAAATCAAAAATTAAAATTTATCGATTCACGCTCCTCCTTTTTCAATTCAGTGTGCCAATATTAGATTACAGAATTCATTTTTAAGGTTCGTGAAATTTTATTTCTGAATTATTTTCTCTATTCGAATTTTTTTTAGAATTTGTAGCGGGCTATGAGGCATCTAATCATGGAATATGGCTGCGAAATTTTGTCACTGGGCTGCGTATTTTGAATGGCGTAGAAAGGCCACTAAAGTTATATTGTGACAATAACTCAGCAGTTCTATATTCTAATAACAACAGGAGTTCATCTAAGTCAAAACACATGGACATCAAGTTCCTGGTTGTGAAGGAAAGAGTACAGAGTGGACAGATTTCCATAGAGCATATTTGGACAAACTCCATGATTGCGGATCCGCTTACTAAGGGATTGACACCCAAAGTCTTTCATGAGCACATTGCTCATATGGGTGTTGTATATCATGAGGATATCAAGTTTTAGTGGGAGTTTGTATTTTCATTGTTTTATGTTTTGGACACATTTGTGTATTTGGATATTGTTCTGTACAAAAATAAAGTTTTCAGTTTATTACACTCTGTTATTATGTTCAGTACCGATCTCACTTAAGAAATAAGGTTGGACCAGTTGGAAATGGACATGTTTGGGTCACATAACATGTAATTTTCATGCTACACTCCATGATTGATCTATGTCATTTGGTTATATGGGTGTACGTGACCATTGATGGATTTAGTCACGTCAAATGTGACGAAAATCGTTTTGATCCTACATCGATATGACTGATGGACGAGATTGTTTGAAATACCCGTAATAATAATAATAGCAAAATTTTGAGCTCATAAAGGTTGTGCACATTTGAAAGGTTACACATATGGCCCGGTGGGAGATTGTTGGAATATTTTAGCAATTTGGGGCCACATGTAACATATTGAAATGTGTGTGCTATTATCTAAAGTAAATTAGTCATTAAAGTGATCCACTAAGGATAAAGTTTGACTAATGTGTATTGAATTTCGTGGAATTAAAGTGTAGAGACCGGAAGTTTGTTTTAAATTGTTGAGGGGCCGATTTAAAACAAATGAAAGATGATGAATGGTCATTATCTTAAGAATATATGGGTTATGGTCCCCATTTGAGCGTGTTCTTCAAGGTTTCTACATCCCATCCATAGAAATCAAGATTGAAGTGAAGTTCACAAATCAAATTGGAAGATCGTGATCCTTTCAGGCTAACAATCTAATTATCATGGATTCAGGTATGTTTTATGATTATGTTCATTTTCGGATTTCAATATGGAGATGGATCTAGGGTTTTTATGTGAAAAGGATTTGAATAAAGTATGTGATTTGATTATTCCTTTTCAATTTTTCTATCAAGAAATATAAACTTTTACGTGTATTTGATATTATTAAACAAGATTAGGCCCCATTCGGTAGGGGATTAAAATCAAATTAAAATTGAAAAACTATTTTAATTTGATTTTAATCCCTACCGAACGAGCCCTGTCATGAAAATATTAGTTATCGACATATCATGCTCTATAAAATTCGTACGAATACATAAAAATCATAATAACAATCAAACATAGTTGTGAATTGTGAGCGTAGCACAAATCTCAACTTCGTGGGATGGTTTCAACAACTTTTAGGGGCCATGTAAGTGAAGTTCGCATTATGACCTTTTCTTCCTGATTATCGTGGAGAATGTTCTCAATTTCGAGGAACTAAAATGATAATCAGTTGCTTTTCACATTTTCAGAATATTCGAAATATTGAAAAATATTTAGAAAGACATTTTGATAAGTCTCTTCCATTTGAAGAAAGGATCTCAAAGAATATTGATCTTTCTTTTAGTTATTAAGTATCGTCCATCAATCTGTATAATAGGTCCATAATTAATATTAGTTCTTGATTTCTACATTATGAGTGTGTTTGGTAGAGATTAAAATCGGATTAAAATTGAAAAATTAATCGTTATTGTTGACTTTCATTAGACAAGTGAGACTCAATAACGACTATGTTTTTAATTTTAATTGAATTTTAATCTCTATCGAACACGCCTTAAGTATATTCTACAAAACACGTTTATAAATATTAAGAATATGTCCACAAGTGTAGTCCCGTTTGAGCCCCTTTTTTGTAAGAAAAATTAGTTTTGGAATTTTGATTTCTTTAGAGAATGTGTGAGGTTAAAAAATAAGGAAATTTTTTCAATTTACATGTACTTTTATGAAAAAAAATGTGATTGAAAATTAATTTTGAAAAAATAAGTTTTGAAAAAATGGAAGCTAAACATAGGCTTATAACAACGGCTAGGGGGACGTTCAAAAGTGCGAAACCTTTTAAGGTTGGGAAATTTTCATAATAAATCACATGTTTATTGCTTTGGTAACAAGTTGGTTCCAACCTTTAAAAATAAGCAAATTGATCCCTCAGAATATAGTTGCTTAATTAGTTTCAGTAATAGAAATCGATACATGCTTTTCTATGTCTAATTTGTGAAAGGGCTACATGTCATCACATTGTACATAAGGGTCTATACCCCCTCACATATTTTTATTTAAGTGGATCCCGCCCTCATATGAGGGGGGTGTAGACCATTATGTTATTCTTTGTGAAACTTGATTTTGCTTTATAGTTTGACTTCAACTTTGTGCTTAGAAATTTGAAGTAGGACGTATATGTATATGGATCACGTGACAACTTAAAGAAATTTTGGATAGTTCCGTTATTCAATATAATTTTACAATTATAATAAAATTTTGATTATACCAACATGCTCATTTTCAAAGATCAAGAACCAATTTGCTATTAAGACAATATATTGAGGGTACAAAATTGTTCTCTTGCCCACAAGATAAAAGGTGTTTACTACGACGTGACAAAATTGTTGAATTGTTAACAATGACGGCTTGACTTGCTGACGTGATAATATAACATCAGCTGTGAGTATAGTATGACCAACTTGCTACCGATGAATATCCTGGAAGACAATAATTCTCCTGAAAGGCAAGGTGCAACATATATTGACTTGCTCAGCATTTTGGCAGATCAGTGGGGGCTTTTGGACCCTGACCAGTTTGGGGCACATCCCGCGATTTACTTGGTCTGCTTCTTGAGGGGCCAAGGCGTAGACCTCAGGATTAATCGCCGAAGGTTTTTTTTTTTTTACGAGCACATTTGAAGGGTGTATTTGAATCGCATTATTTTGGAAGAATGTATTATGTAATAGTAGATTGATGGAGAATGTATGGTTAAAAAAAAAGGAAAAATTATTAATGTGATGAAAAATATTATTTTATTAAAAAATATGTGGTTAAAAATGAGTAGAAAAATATGAATAAAAATTTTAATGTGTACCAAACAGGGGTTAAGTCTCAGTATCGATACTCAAGGAATTACTACTAAAAAAATGTTGAGAAGTCAGCGCATAACTCTAATTTGTATATAAAAATTTCAATTTCCAGTGCAAATGTATTACAACAATGGAGAATATAGCCAAATCTTCAGCCAAATTGATTTCTTCTTTTCTCTTCCTATTTGCAATTATCATTCTTTTTCACATAAAATCTCCATCTTCTGAATTCTCCTCCACTTTGGTTTTTTCCAGCTCAAATAATCCAGTTGACACCATGGTTGAAAAGCTTAGAGATTCCATCACCTGGCTGCCCCTTAAGGACCTCAGGTAATTATTCGTCTAGAAGTTTGAACTAGCTTAGACTGTTAGAGGGTTCGCAAATTTTATATTATTTTCAACAGGTTCGTAGATTCTGCAATGACAGGACACACATGGTTTATGAGTTCTTTGAATGATACCCATGAGGAAAATGAAGCTGAACACTTGTATTTTCCTTCAAAGAAATCTAAGAATAGGCTTCTTTGCATTAAGGGGAAGAACACAAATGATGGAACCAAGAATTCATATGCTTTGGCTTGGCCAGAAAGTCTGCCTGAATCTGCCATTTTGTTAAAGGGCTTAACATTTGTGTCATACACTTATTACGATCACCAAAATTTGTGGCATGGGTTATGTGCAACAGCTCCTTTTGTGAGGTGGGCTATGAAGAACCAGTGCTTGAAGCCAACAAGATGGGTTTTATTCCACTGGGGTGAGCTCAGATTCAAAATGGGATCATGGGTTTCTAACATCATGAAGGCAAATTTTGGGGAGATTAAGGTTGAAGGGTTTGATCAAGGAGATGGGCCCTACTGTTTTGAGAAGGCAGTTGTGATGAGGCATGATTTGGGGTCCATGGGGATGGAGAACAAATTGAAGGTTTTTGATTTGTTAAGATGTAAGGCTAGAATTTTTTGTGGGATTAATTCAGGAGGGAGAGGGATCGAGGTTAATGAAAAGGGCGTGCCAATTATAAGATTGACTTTGTTAATGAGAAGAAATTCTAGGTCATTCAAGAATGCATCATCAGTTACTGATATATTTGCAAAGGAGTGTGAGAGAGTGGAGGGGTGTGTTATAAATGTAGTTCAATCTGAAGATCTATCCTTTTGTGACCAGGTAATCAATCTCCTTTTCACTTCAAATCTGATAAGTGGTTTCTCTATGGCATATTTAGTATGTTAGACTCGACTGCACAAGATAAGAAGAAAGTAAAATCTTTTGTACTCTTCGCTTGCTATTACCAGACATGCACTTCTTTTAGAGAAGGGTGTAAGGTGAGCACCATACTTAAACCCTTCTTAAATGTTGATTGATGTTGAACCAAATCGTACTAGGCAAATTTCTTATTCAGGGGCATATTGGTTAGTCTATACAAGTGTTGGATCACCTTAATATTCTTACCTTATATAAATGATTTTAGAGTTTGATTTTGAGGGACGAGAGAGGTGCAGAGAAATCCTGAAGTGACTAGTGGCCGTAGGCCTATGATATTTACAGTGAAATACTATAAATCTCTTTGTACTTTGTGTGTTTTAATGCTCTTGAAATTGGGATTAAGACTAAATCCCTAACATTAAGGCCTTGTAATAAACTAACCAGACAGAGGAAATAGTGCCAATTCCATCCAAGAGGATCACCATTTATGCAAACATTGGATTAATCATTAGTAATTTCTTACGGTTTCCAATTTGATATGCAGGTGAAAGTAATGACCCACACAGACATTGTTGCATCTCCCCATGGGGCACAATTGACAAACATGCTCTTCATGGACAGGAACAGCAGCATAATGGAATTCTTTCCAAAAGGCTGGTTAGAACATGCAGGAATAGGCCAATATGCTCACCACTGGATGGCTGACCAATCGGGAATGAAGCACCGCGGTGCATGGTGGGATCCGATTGGAGACGACTGCCCGTCTCCAAATGATGATCTACAATGCTTTTTATTCCACAAAGACGGCAAGGTTGGTCACAACGCAACCTTTTTTGCAGAATGGACCGAGAAGGTCCTTGACCAAGTTAGACTAATCAAGCTCGAACAAGCCACAAGAAATCAAGTGAAGAAGCCACAGTTTAACTTGGACATCTGTGAATGCTAGATTATGCAGCAATTCTTGCTACTATATAACCTGAAAATGCTCAAATAAAGTAGGTTTTTCGCCGTGTGTCTAATGGAGGTCAAATACTGTGACAAGATGTCTTAACTGGATGCCCCATTATACCAATGTAATGAAGGATTATTACTTCCGCAGTACAGAAATTGAAATATAGAATTTAATTTTGCCCGTATAAAACATGTATGTGCTAGAATGTTAGACAATTATAGCAGTTCTTCACTTCAAGAGAAGTTTCTTCAGATAACAAGCTGCCTGTGCTAGTGTCAGGATAAATATGATATTGTTTTAAGAGTATGCTTGAGCTTTTGTACATAAAATGTCTCGTACATCATTCCTTTCTTCTGGTTGTGATAGTCGTCTTGTGTATCCCCACCATTCTCACTCAGAAGAGACAACCACCTGATATGCAACTCTTGCTGCTGAAAGACAACCAACTGGGTATGGAGTCGCCTTTCACCAATCTAAAAATATCCAAAAGAGTTGTTTGATAAGGAAGATTATATAGCAGTGGAAAACACTAAGAGCACAAAGCGAAAGTAAAATCTTTTTCATTATACTGTATACTGCATAGCAACATGAACTTGAGTCAAAAGGATGCAAATACCTATTTCTGTTGCTACTGAAGTCACTGGAGCATCTCTGAATATTAGGTCTGTTTTTGTTATATTTTGCTGCTAAAAATATCGTCTTCCACCAGTCTTTGTTAGCCCATTTAGTTGATCCCTTGGATGATAATTCAGGAGAAACTTTTCCACAAATTCTTCTCTTGGATTTGTTGGAACCAATAGACAGTGGTAGGAACATCTTTAGAAGAAAAACTCCACTTTCCATGCTTTCACTCCGGGAAATTTGCCTTTGCCTAATATTTTTACATTTTTCTGAATTCCCAGCTCGAGCTTTACATTTCTGATTCATTTCCTGTGTTCCACTTTTCTTCTTTTCTACCTCCATGCTTTGCTGATCCTCGAGAATATCTTTAAACGAGAGTTCGTACGACGATTCAGGCATGTCCTTAATCATCTCCATCAGTTCCCTTCTGCCCTCTGCAATAGCCTGTAAATGTGAATCCGGTGATGGAAAACTGTAATGGCAGTGATACCTAATATTTCTTGAAGCCTTAGTCCACAGAGGAGGAGAACAATCTGTAAATTCATCTTCAACGTGCCCTGAATCATTACTATTCTGATAATATTCTTCTGATCTTTGTTCATCCCAAAACTTGAAATCACTTGATCTGTTCATCGTGCAAATGTTAAGATCTTTTTGCTCTTCAAAATTCTTGGTCTTTTTTCAGAGTTTAGAGGGAGAAATTCGGAAAGTGATTAGTCAGTAGGGTCAGTGTCTCTATATATGGATAGTAGTAGACATAGTCAAATGTAATTTTCTACTAAGCACTTTTCTGTGTCCTTGCCGTCTACAAAGGAGGACATACTGTTCCTCATAAATTTTCTCCATTTGTGCCAAGGAAAATTCTTTTTCAAAACTCCACTTGTCTGCTTTTATTGGAATGGAATATAGTCCAACAGATTCAGTTTATTTACAACAACTAAAAACTAGGCATTACATAGTATTGGGATCGGTTATACGAGTCATTTTCTCCATTCTGTTCGGTTTCTTCTACCATAAGATCTGAAATATCTAGATTCTTAGCACTTATAACACGTCATATTAGTTTTGGTCAACCCCTCTCTCTTATGGATTGATCTACCTATATCGAATGCAATTATTAACGTATAAATACAATTGATACTACTGAATCACGTCAACATGCTGAAAATGGCCGAAAAAAGGAATAAGATCGTGCATAACTTCATATTAACCAATTTACTATTTAGGTCTCTCGAGAATTAAATAGAATTAAAAACATATAAATTGTTTACGTAACTAACTCCAAATTTATCTTATTTTATGGAAAATAGACCAACCTTGTCTCCATCAGATATGTTCCCCTGTCAATTCAATAAAATCAAAAGACCTTCTGATAAATGATATTCTAACATCTTTGTTCCTTATGAGCCTGAAACGGACAATCACAATAGTCAATAGATCAAATCATTGAAACCCAAGATAAAAAAAATAAGCTGTGATTGGAACAATTTTAGAAAAATCCAAATAGTTATCAATAATTGCATGCATTCTTTATATTAATGTTTTTTTAATTGAGATTAGCTGAGGAAATGAAAGAAATAGAAGTAAATATATGAACTCGCCACATAATTAATGTCTAAATAAGATTTTTGGCTTGTATGCATCGTCACAGTGCTTTAACATATATGAATTTTGGGTATTTCTTAAGTATCACAATCACATCTTCCATTTCTTATTTCTAGACAGCTCAAAAGGTTTGTTATTATTGAATTGTCTAATATTTTTGGACTAGTACACATAAAAATAAAGAAACTAAGAAATATGCGGATTGAATATACAGTTGACATGGAAACTCTTCCCATGTTTTTCATAGCCGGTGCCAATCTCGGGTATATGAGGAGTGTTGTCATAGGGTGACAGTGAGTTTGAGCTAAAAACTTTCTCAAAACTTATGGCATGAATCTAAATACACATTTAATCTGTTGTTATTGACCTGACTTTGCATAGAAATGAAGCTGTGACATTGTCAGGCTATGTAAAAGGAAAACAGACAAACAGAAAAGGAACACTCAACATAATTGGCTTTGAGCTATGCATTCACTTACATTACATAAAGTTTATATTATCCCCCACTCCCCCACAGTAATCTAGAGATAAGTTACCAACACTGTAATAAAAAGTTGTAAATGATATTATGAAATCAAAGGAATCGTCACTGTTTATTAAAAATGTACACTATATTCAGTTACAAAGGACAGGCATATGAAGAGTCGACTACTTTTAGACCCAATCATGTTGTTATGAAGTTGAGGGGATAAGTGTACAATATGATTAAGCTTCGCACAGTACAACAAACATGGTTGAACTTAGAAATGAAAGACTTAATTCCTCTCTGACAAATTACAGGGCATTTCCATCCAAAAGGATATAAGAATAAATCAGGCATAGAGGAAACAAATACATCCAGACAAGCAGATAAATGCTCAAATCAGAAGCAAAAATATTGCTGTATATTTCTTCTAAGGAGGTGCACTTTTAACTGACCTTTGTAAGAATATTCTCCGCCCTCTGACTGGAGGAACTGCACCAGATTGATGATCGCATCTATGAAACAGGATGAAGGTTCACAGAATTGAACAGTTCAAAATGAAGAATAGGTATGACAAATCGAGTAACCATTTCTCTCTCTTACCCTTCGCCAAATTCTACAGAACTCTGGAGACAGTTATTAATTCTGCCTACCACTAAGAGAAGGGTCACAAGCCCTAGTCCCGAGCTAAATAGCATTGTAATTCAGATGTTGATTCAAGTTCAGTGCATATCTGAACTTCAAAGATTCACCGATCTATACTTATACAGATAGAGGTGATCCATATTCAGTAAAAAACGGGGTTTTAATGTGAGGCATGTATTCAGCATCTTTCATTTGGTTTACAAGATTATGAAGTAATTCATGTATTTCTTCTATCTCAGGGTGGAACACGTCTTCAGCAATAAACTTGTGCCTTGCATTCATTACCTCTATCCAACTCGAGCCCGCTTCTTTCTTTAAATCCCTGTCATTCACAAGCCTTCTCACTTGATGCGCATCGTCCCACATTCCAGCTGTCGCATATATATTCGACAGCATTACATACCTCGCAGTATTCTCAGGCTCCAGTGCAAAAAGGGCTTCTGCTGTCCTTCTGGCAAGTTCCAAGTTTCCATGGACTCGACAAGTGCCTAAGACAGCACCCCACATTCCAATATGATCCGAACCATTAGGAGCCTTCTCAATTACTTCCACTGCTTCTTTGAGCCTATTCTTCCGTCCAAGCAAATCAATAAAAATTGCATAGTGTTCTGGCCGTGGGATCAAACCAAAATCCTTTTCCATTATCCCAAGAATTTGGAGTCCTTCAGATTCTAAACCTGAGTGGCTACAAGCTGATAAGACCCCGAGAAATGTCACATCATTTGGCCTCAAATTTGCTTGTATCATCTTCACAAAGATAGAGAGTGATGCCTCTCCATCTCCATTTTGAGCAAAACCTGTTATTATTGAATTCCAAGTGACAATATCTTTTTTATGGAATATTTCAAATAATCTCATTGCAGATGTCATGTCTCCACACTTGCAGTACATATCAATCAATGCATTGATTACAAATACATTACCAAAGTCATGGCTACTTCCATATTTAAGGACATGGCAATGGATTTGTTTCCCTTTTTCAGTAAGAGCTAAATCAGCACAAGCACTTAATACACCAACATATGTGATATCATTGGGGAGCACGCCCTCGTTCTGCATTTCCACAAATAGGGACAAAGCTCTTTCACCCTCCCCGTTTTGAGTGAAGCCTGCAATCAAAGCTGTCCAAGAAACTACATTCTTAGCCGGCATTTGACTGAAAATCCGACAAGCATCTTCTAGTCTAGACCTGAAAACATAAGCAACAACCACTGAAGTCCACGACACAATATCTTTCTCTTCCATTTGACGAAAAACCAAGTAAGAACGCTCAGGCTCACCACATTTCCCATAAGCATCAATAAATGCATTGCAAACTACAAGATTAAAATGCAAACCAACTGCAATAGCAACCCCATGAACTTGACGCAATAATGCCAATGCAGCCAAGCTAGCACATGTATTCGTTAAACCAACGACAGTATACTCATCCATCCAGAGCACATCTCTATGTAGATTTTGCATTCTTCTAAATACACTTATTGCTTCTTTATAAAACCCACGTAAAGTTAAGCTTGAAATGATGGAATTATAGCTCACAAGATTTGGTTCAGGCATTTCTTCAAACAATTGACGGGCATCATTAAACCGAGCCATTTGGGAATAGGCAGATATAAGTGAGTTCCACGAATGTTGGTTCTTGAATTGGAGCTCATTAAACACTTTCTGTGCAGAGTCAATAGAATTGCATTTGGAATACATTTGTATGAGGCGATTGGTAAGAAATGTGTTGAAAATGAGAGCTGATTTTATCAAACGCGAGTGCAAAGCTCTTCCCAGCTTCAGGTTCTTGATTTTAATGCACTTTGAGAAGAGGGTTGTGTATTTGCTTTGGGATTCAGCATTTGAGATTAACGTAGATTCACTTGACTGCATGAGACTTGGTTAATCTGGGTTTTGGACTTCACACCCAAAGGGACCAAATGCTACAAAAATTAAAATTTGGAATATAAAAAAACTTACTTTTGAAGTATAAAAGGAGCGTTTTGATGCAAAAATCCAGAAAAGAAAACCAGAGCATTTGGTTTGCTTATTAGTAACTCAAAAATTTCAGATAAAATCAAATTTTAATTTTAATTTATTGATATCTATTACTCTGAACCAGTTACCCTTCCTACGGCTTGTTAGTCCCAAGAACAAGGGTACATCCATCTTTAACATTTAAACAGTATAATATAATTGACTCGATTTTAACCATATATGAGTCCACGAGACCCAATTGGAGACTTAAGCTCAGCACAATTTGTCCTAAACTTGAATCATGCTACGGGGTTAAGTGAGGGTGAACCTCTAGCCAGTTCGACTCGCCCCAATAGCTAGCCAAGTAGTAATTTAGCTTCTCGAACCGCTAGTCGATTTGTTAAATTGAGAGAAATATGCCATTATATATATAGCAAGCTACGAGCGGCTTGTGAGGCGGCTCGGTCCGTACTATTTAAACTCTTAAATCATGCCAAATATGCAAGACGACCTGACTCATTGTCGCTCGTCTCGTCCACATTTAACACATCTATGCTATGTGACCCACCTCATTTTCACCCATCTTGGACTCTTTCACCAACCTTGAAAAAATAAAATATATCATCTTGAGTCCACAAATACTTTATATCATACATAATAGACCTAATTTGTGGATAACATCGTCTTGTTTTGTAAGATTTCTTTACAATAATGCGAGGGCAAGTCCCCCACCAGATTCTTATTGTACTCAAATCAATGACGCCTCGATCATGATCCAAGAAATATCTGTTCGCTATTTTTTTTAACTAATAATTGAATATTCCAAGATCTAATATATTAGTTGAATACATAATTTCACACCTTTTTTTTTTTTCCTGTGACAAATATTGAGGAATGAAAATTCAATAAGCGACTCAATAATTCATGAGAAGTTAGCAATTATATACTTTTGTCGAAAATGTTGTCACAATTTTGCGACGAAAACTTTGTACATCATTGATCATTCTAGTATTTTACGAAGAAAATTTTAGACATCATTCTTGCTAATGGCATCCTCGTTCACATGATAGTTAAATACAAGTGCATATTTAGTAAAGAACGTGGGTAAATATTGGAGAATAAAATCAAACCAAAGGTCTGTGTATTCACAGTTTCCTTAAATCGAATTCGTCGTCTCACCGAAGTGCAAGAGATTTTGATCGGTGTTCGATTCTCAGGATACAATCGGTTGTCGATTCACGCTGCACTACGTTAACCGCCTACGAACTAGCTGTGATTTACTCTATCTTTCAAAGAAATCAGAAAAAGAAAATTTTAAAACCGGAAAGAATAAGCTTGTTGTTGGAAAAGGTTTGTATCTTACTTTGCTTGAAGTTGTATCTCACATTTGTTTTTCATCCAACCAAGAGATCTTCTATTTATAACCATAGATGAAGAGCGTGATCATTAATACAATTAACATTGAAGATAAATTTATGAAACTGAAGAGGAACGGTTGAAATGGAACGGATGAATAATTTCCATAAATTCTGAAACTAGAGAAACGGATGAAACTGATTTTCATTCAATATCATAATTTTCCAACAAAGAATACTCGACAAAATACTGTAAGCTTTAAAGATTTTAAGAAGTTTTTTTTTCTTAATCATAGTTAATTATTACCCAATTCACTTTACGAGTCTTGTTATTAGTTAAAATGGCTCGTGACATGCAAATGAGCTTTGTAATTAAAAGAACTCACTGATTACTTAAAATATTTGTGACGCAACTAAAAAAAGTCGCTTTTCAGTACATCAAACGTCTGGTAACTATGTTCAAACAAGGATTCCTCCCTGAGAGCATCTACACCTAAGAATAAGAAAGGAAATAAACCTGTAAACTGAAATGAAACAGACAATTATAACATAATTTCTCCATCCACTTTCCCCATCTCCATAGCCTTCTTCTCTGAGTAAATCTTCACCACTCACCACACATTCTCCAAACATGAAATCCAAACACTTCCCAGAACTGGAAAACTCATTTACCAACAGCCCTTCAAATGGATACTTAAACAGAGACATATAGTGCATTAAAATCCAGTAATTTGGTATCCCATTCTTTGATATGAAGTAGCCAGAGAACAGAAAGAACGAGCCCATAACGGCCGAGATCACTGAGTTCCCCATGATGAAATCCGGGACGAGAGCACTGAAACATACCACAACTGAATTTGCAGTGTACAGAATTAACCAAATCAGTATCAAGAAACGAAAGAAAGCCAAAAAACTAGAGTTCAATCCGACCAACCAATACAATGGTACAGAGAATAACACTGCAAGAATCAGCAGAAATGGCATGTACACAATAGCATTTGCTATTGCATAGGATGATACCCTATAGCTTCCACAAGAGGTTTCATTCTTTAAGATTTCTTGTTCTTGCAAGAATATAGGCAATGCTTCTGTTGTACTTGACAACAAAAATGTCGAGATGAATGCGAATAATCCGACTTTTTCCTCAGAGCCAACTAAATCATTCTTAAGATTGTAAAAGACAGATCCCAGAACAAGCCCAGAAATCAGCATTTGGATAGTCCTATAAGCGAATAGTTCCTTTGTCCGACAAATATTTTTCGAGAACCTGTCTGTGAGAATTATGATTTCTTTCAATCTAGAATTAGCAAAACCAAAAGGAATATTAGTTTTGACATCGATGGAGTCCTCTTCTATAACCTTGGCTTGTCGAAAGAGTTGTAGTAGTGTCAATTTACCATCGGTTCCACCTTGAAAACCTGTTGAGAAAATTACAGTTGGATAACAACGTAATGAAATAAGCATGGTAAGTAAACACATAAGCAGTTAAGGTACGAGTTTATATTCAAGGAACCGGTGAAACAAAAAACATGTGATTTGTCTGAAAAGAATACGGCAGCCCAACTGGGTCTCGCACGTAAATGGTTGTAACAGATGGGCCTGTTTGTATAGCTTCTTCTATTTGTAGAACTTCTCGAGGGCTTATGTTGTTAGTTTTCTCAAAAAGCTCTTTTAACCAAATAAAGCATTTTAAAAAATAACCTAAACAGGTCCAATAGTATGCATCTTAACTTTTCAAGAGCCTTGCCAAACGGAACTAAAGTAGGGTGAACTTACCAATTCTACTTTCATCTTCATTTCCTTTCTTGACTTGGTGCTGTTGGATTATCTCAATGGATTCTATAGCAAATTCAAGAACATTGACATGAAGAGGAAGGTGTAATCTCATCAAGCTCAAATTGAGGCCTAATGAATCCACCGAGCCGTGGTGTAAAACTGAGCCATTAGCCAACAACAGAATAGAATTGAACTGTTTTACAATTCGAAATCCGGGCTGGTGAATGCTGAGAATTATGGTCCGGCCATGGATTTCCGCCATGGATTTAAGCATATCAATGATCTGAAGTGCTGAAGTACTGTCAAGTCCTGAAGTCGGTTCATCTAGAATCAGCACTTTGGGCTCGTGTATAACCTGTCCAAGACGAGATTTACACGCTGTTTAGATAATAATTTATAAATTCACAGTTAAAGTCAAACTTATACAGGATTAGTCCGTAACAATTCAAGCTTTTAGACGAAACAGTACGTGTGTTATCCATTTATGAATATGCACTAACTTCAATAAAAAGAAACATGAATGCCGAGCAAAGACAGGATTTAAATAAATACTTGCAATTCATCTGTAAGTCTACAGATTTTAAATGAATTGGTTAACATAACCTCAACACCGATGGAGACACGCCGCCTCTCTCCGCCAGAAATCCCCCGGATTCGGTCATCGCCGACTCGTGCTCCGGCAACATGACTCAAACCCAGTTCTTGAATCAAACACTTGACCCTTGTACTCAGCTGCGATTCCGGAAGCTTTAGCCGGAGCTTTGCACTGAATTTCAAGGTCTCTTCAACTGTGAGGAGTGGAAATAACGTATCCTTTTGTGTAACATAGCCTGATATCTTCTTGAAATGGGTTTTATCAAACGGGTTTTGATCAACATAAATGGATGCAGATTGTGGTGTAAGTCTCCCGGCGAGGATTTCTAGCAATGAGGATTTTCCGGCGCCACTAGGGCCGACAACGGCAAGAATTTCCCATGGTTTTGCTCGAAAATTAACATCTTGAAGCACTTGCCGGATTGATTGCTTGGTGATTTCTGATTGTTTTGTTCCAAAAATATTTCCTTTCTGTGTGCATACTGTGTAGTTTATGCCTATTGCTTCAATCTCACAACCTTGTTTCTTCATTGAAGAATTTTGCCTCTTTCTTCTCTCTTTCTCTCTATATATATTTGCAGTTTGCACAATTCTCTCTCCTTTACAACTTTATATTTTTTACATCTTCCCGTATGTTTTATTTTATAGTTTCAACAACTCTGGAAACCACTGGTTTACTGAATTTATTTGATAGTTCACGTGGACATTCCAATTTTCATGTCATAGAAATTAGCATACTTTTTACATACTATTTTTCATTATTTTTTGAAATTATGTTACACTACATCAAAGTTTTGAGTAGACAAAAATGATAATCTTACTCGATGTATAGAAAGTAAAAGGGATTCTCGACAAATAAAAAGAAGCAATAGCGAGTTGCTTCTTGTTTATGCGACTATTCATGACATGTTTGGACATGCTTAGTTTTAGTAACTTTACTCGTTTTACTTAAATAATTTATAAGCACAACTTGCCATAATTTACAAACCCAAAAGAAGAAGAAAAAAGGGATTGAATCATTCGGTTCAATAAAAAATATTAGAACCTCTCTTCTCTAGACTGATTCTCCAATAGGCAAATAATAGAAAATTTAAAGTTTATTAAAATCACTTATAAATATTTCGTTCATGCTATATTTTTTTTTTTTATATCACTAATTCGATTATTTTACGATCTTTTAATTTGTTTTTGGACAGATACTTTGGTTTTTTTATGAACCTTCCTTTGTCTTTGGACAGATACTTTACCCATTTTTTAATATAGTAATATTGTTTAATATCGATAATGCTTGACACCAATCTAGTTGACCATGGAGTTAAACATAAAATTTGTCCAATAGATTAAAATTCATGTTCAATTCAAATAAGTCCAAGGCCCGTTTGGTAGAGATTAAAATCATATTTTTTAATTAAATTTTGATAAAAGTTAATCAAATGTGTGATTGAAAAATTGTGAATCTCATGAAATGTGTGGTTAAAATTAATTGTTAACTTTAACTGAAAATTTTAATTGAATTTTAATCCAAAGCAAACCAGAGCTAAATGAATCTCAAGTAGATTTGTTGTAAAATGTCATTTTTCTTTTAAATCTTGGTCCTTGTTTGGCACACATTTTCATTCTTCGACTCATTTTCAATCACAAATTCTTCAATAAAATAATATTTTTCATCATATCAGTAATTTTTCCTTCTTTTTCAACCACACATTTTTCATCAATCTACTATTTCAAAATATATTATTCTAAAATAACGTGGCTCAAACACATCCTTAATAGAGGGAAAAAAAAGTAGTGAGTGTGTAGGAGATAATGACATGCGGGAATCTTTTTTGTGGACGAGAGTAAAAGATGAGATTTTGTTGTACTGTTAAGTTATGCTTCTTGTACGGATAATTTTACTACTACGCTAGCCCTCCAATTTTATTTTTAATTTTTAATAAATAGACCTTTGAAAAAATTATAACCACGAAATATGAAGAGGGACAGGCTACTAACCTATTTTTCTTGACTTTTTTTATTATTTTAATAGAATTATTTTGTCAATATATTGTTACAGTCTCGCCCGTGACATTTTTCTGGGCCATATCTGCATCCGTGAACTGTATTTTTATCCATTTTTTACTTCTATTATTCATTTTTGTCCTCCCTTTTACCTTAATTCTAATTTTATATATCTTTGGCACGTTAAACCCCGTTCGATGGCTTTTAAAAGTAAAAAAAAATATGTTTTTGAAGAATGTGTGGTTCAAAAGTAAGAAAAAATTTTGAATTTACGTTTAGAGTATTTTATTAAATGAATGTGTGATTGAAAATGAGTATAATGAAAGGAAATCAGAGGGGCTAAATTTTAGTTTCTTCTTCATTCGTCACATTCTAACACAAAAAAATTCATAGTCATGAAGTTCATCTAGTGAGCTAAATTCAGCGTCTATCCAATTGAGCTAAATATAGATTTGCCAATTGAGAGGTTATCATTGGTCCAAATCAATCGGTACGATTTTCTCATTTTATTGGATTCGTGGACCGTGTTAATAATTTTTTTTTCGTTTCGTTTATTTCTTTTATCTTGGTTCGTATTGAATATAAGCCACAACTCCTTGAAGTTGATGCACGATCAATGTATTTCCTCGAGTCATACCTACAATGCACGCCATCTAAGTTAATAAAATTAGACATAATAATTAAGAGGAAAATTGTATCACATGCACGTTTTTATTAATCGTGTTTATTCAGGCTGCTGTTGTACAGAAAATGTCTTAAAACAAGGGTGTTATAAACTTGTATTTTCCACCTATTTTATACTCTTACGTATATTAATTGAATGGAAAGGAGTTTCCAGAAGGGAAATTTTCATAATTAAAAAGTTTAGTTTTACTAATTTTAAATTTAAGACATTAAGTTTAAAATTTCAAATTTCAGAGTTTTTTTAATTTTATTTATAAATTAATTAATTAAATATATTAAAGTCACAATTCCATATAATTTGGTCACAAATTTCATATAATTGGTCACAAATCACAAATTTTATATATCACAAATTATTTTACGATTACAATTCAAAAATTTTATATGTCATACTTCAAAAATTTTATGTGTCACAATTTGTTCATCGATCACAAATCAGAAATTTTATAAGTCACAAATTATCTTACTGTCACAATTTGTTCATCGGTCACAAATAAAAAAAATTATACGTCACAACTTGGTCCCAATTGTATACAATTTGGTTACAAATTCATTCATCAGTCACAAATAATTTTTTTTTATAAATCACAATTCATTTATCGATCACAAGTCACAATTCAAATTTTTAAGTCACATATTTTTTATTAGTCACAAGTTATCGATCACACGTTATTTTTTAGTCATAGAATACCCAAATTAATGGTCACAATCCCTCTTAATTCCACCACCTGCCCAAATCCACCAGGCACAACCCCTTCCAACAACTACCACCAAAACCACAACCACCAACTATATTCAACAAAATCGTTGCCATCGTCGCCCAAAAAACACCTATAAATCAAATCCACAACAACAGCGGCACCACCACTAACACTGCGACGATCATCCAACAACTAGCAACCACCACTGACATGGACACCACCACCAACATGGACACCACCACCAACAACAAATGCAACAAATAAAAATCACCCAAAAAAAATCAATACAGTCATGATCAATCTTGGTCACAAACACCCCCACCTCATCCCGTCCCACAACCACCACTCTAACGAACCACAACATGCACCACCCCCATCCCCACTTTACCATCTTTGCCAGCACCACCACTACTCCAACAAACCACCAGCACCACCACCACCACCACACATAATCAGCTTCCATACACACAGAACTCATACAGATCAGCACACATACACCATAGATCGCTACCTCCACCAACTTTACCAACGACATCGTCATTACCACAACCACACAATTATTGCCCGCACCAACAACCATCACCACCACCTACATTGCACCAACACAACAGTAAACACGATGAAGAGGAAATAGATGTATAATAGAAATAAACCCATCATCGAGGTGTTGCAACGACGATAGGTATTTCTGTGCATGGCGACGCTATTGTGCTGCCACCGAACAACACATTACATCCATCGCCATAGATCGGGAACCAAATTTTTCCAGATTCCCAAGTCATTTGTCGCCGCATCAAATCATTCCCTAGATTTCCTGTCATTTGGCACCAGACCACAACCCAACTCCGACACAGAAACTGCTTACGCCGTGCTATAGTGAAGACATCATAGCGGTGGTCTACGCCGACGTCATCATCGCCATTGCAGTTTTCAGCTCTGCTCTCCATCGTGGTACAACTATGGTTGTTGTTGTTAAAACCTAAAGAGAATGGAGAAGGGTGGAGTGGGGTAGAGAATGAAGAGACAGAGTAGAGATTGAAAAATAATTTAGGGTTTGGGGGATGAAATTAGGGGTGGCGGGTATGTAAAGTAATTTTATTTTATAAAAGTATTATTAATATTAAATTTTCATCTTATTTTTGTATAAACAAACTTAAAATCCGATTTTTGAAAATGTAACTTAAAATATCTGGTTCTGTGTAATTTCCACTTTCAAGAAAGTACCAGAATTTGGCTAAAAGTCACCGTACAATTAGCCCATGATTGTGTCTCTCTTACGTATATTCATATTTTAGCTTAAATTCTTTTATCAAATTTGGTGTGTGTGTGTGTGTGTGTGTGTGTGTGTGTGTGTGTGTGTATTTTTCTTATAAATATTTTCTCCAAAATAAATGTTAAGTGGGACAAGCCATTGACGTAAGCTAGGCAGTGTTTTGGCCACACAAAATGCTCAATGGCTCGCCAAATTAAGAAAGACATGCAATTTAGAAATCTGGTGAGTTCATGGGACGAGTCGAGCTACACTTTTGTTGATTGAGAAGACTCGTTCAGTTCATTTCATTTAATGCCTTTACTAAAGTAGGAAGGTATTCGGTATTTGGCTCGGCCTATCTTTCTAGATCCACACCTCCTAGAGAGGGGATCATAAAGTTACTTTAATTTTTTTACTTTTATAGAAGCATAACTGTTGAAAGTATGCTTAACATCCTCTATTCAACCCATGATGATCCAGCCATTTGGATGCAACCCGGGTAGCCCATTATTGTTGATTATTGCATTTTCTTTGAACACGCTTTATTGGTTTGGGAAGTTTGCTTGAGATGTTAACACGTGGTGCTAGCACAACTGTTGGATGCATTCAAGTCTATAACTCTCCAGACTCTTCTATTCCGAGAGAAGATTCATTCTCTCTGATTTAGGATTTTCTCTCTTTCGAGACTTTCTGTATTTTTCTCTCTAATGAAAACTCTTGGTTTTCATTCTGTAATCAATTAGGGTTAGATGATCTTGATGATATCTAAGGTAGATTACAATGCTCTGAGATATATTTCTTTTGATTCTTGGTAAGCAGAAGTACGGTTGGTTACTTGGTGTAATCTGTAAAAAGAGAAAGAGAGTTTTTAGGTTGAGGGTTGTTTTGAGCGATTCTTGGGTCTCTAATTCTTGTATTAGTTGAACTTCGTTCTATTCTAGTGTATTGAAGCTTTATTCACTAAGGTGAATGCTCAACGGGTGAGTAGCCTATTTTGGTGAACATCCGGGCCTACGGGCGAAAAATACTTGTATTCATTCAATATTTTGTTGTTTTTGGGATTGTGAAATTCCAACGGTAACATTAATACAAAAAAATAAAAAAATAGATAAACTACGCTCCGGCCATTTCCTACCCAACAAACTTTAAGATCAAAAGATTCATCTGGGAATGATGACTAATTGAGAGAGCTTCTACATGTATAGGGTTTTGCACATATTTATTCAGTGAGCCACTTGTCAATTTTTCATTGGTAGTTGACAAAAAAAATTTGCCAATAAGGTGCTGCGCCTGTGATGTACAATGCTTGGCAAAAAATCTCTTGTATAAGGGAAATAACTAATTGATTAATTATAGTCATAAGACCCCCGCCCGGTTCCGGTTCCTTTACATCATATGTAACCACTACATCCTGTTAATGTCGTGTTTGGTTGAGCTAAAAATTATATTTTTATTAGATTTTGATTAAAAAAAAAACAATGAAATATATTGTTGAAAAATTGATAAAAGTCTTATCTCATAAAATGTGTTACTAAAAAAATGAATTTGCCAAAAAGAATGAATTTAAAAAAAATAAAAATTGGAGGCCAAACAGGTATAGTTTTTAGTCTCAAAAGGTCACTTGATAATTCTATTATCATATCTATTTCTACATTGGTCAATCTATTCAACACGACACATTTAGAAGGTGTTTGGTTGGCACGAATCTTTAGTTTTATTTCGCGATTCAAACTCTTTTGAAAACCAAATTAGACACGATTTTGACCTATTTCTAGCTCTTATAAATAGAGAAGGATACCTTTCTTTTAGGCGTATAAGTCACACAGTAATGCTACCTTCTTGGACATATTACAATAAGTTGTCAATCGAAGGTTGCATGAGCTCAATTCCATAAATCTTATTCTTAAAAATGGCTGGGTTTTTTATCCTAACAATATGCCCAAAACTAGGACATGGATTTTATATTTTGCCTATTAGTTTTGTGCATGCATCCCGAGAGAGAGAGAGAGAGAGAGAGAGAGAGAGAGAGAGAGAGAGAGAGAGAGAGAGAGAGAGAGAGAGAGAGAGAGAGAGGAGAGAGAGAGAGAGAGAGAGAGAGAGAGAGAGAGAGTTAACTTATAAAGGTCTAAAATAATTGGAGTAAATGGTTGGAAATTATATAGGTAGGTAGGAGAAGGTAAGTAGTGATGTCTCTTTCATTTTTTAAAAGAACACACATTAAAAAAAAAAAAAAAACCCTCAATTGCCTCTTCATATACCATAGTTTCATAAAATTCATCAAGAACTATAGGTCAATCGCTATATTTTGAGAGAGTAGATCAAGTCATAGCAAAGAATTGAAAGTTAATTACATCAAGATTTTGAAGCACTCAACCGTGGGCTTGAAGATCAACTTATTTTGATTTATTTCATGATCCGGGTGATATTTTTCTATTATTCTTTTTGTAATTTATATATTAACATATTAGGCTAGATCCCTTTTTGTATTAGATGAAGATGAATTCTATTTGTTTATTTGTTTTAATTCAAAACTAGTAATTTAGTTTATTTCTTGTGTTTCTTGATTAATTTTGTATACCAATTACATTATTTAATTGATTGGCCACCAATTAGATAATTAGTTGATTGTTATAGTGTTGGAAGACTCACATTAAGTTTAGAATTACGAGAATGCAATGGAATGTAGAGAAAGACGAAAATCAATCTCCCGCTAGTTCACCATGGTTAGCGTTCAAGAATAATATTGTGTTTTTGATTGCTTTTGTGTTGTCATCCCGGCAGATTTGTTCTGGTTGTATGTATTGTTTGTTGTAAAGTTGTTTGTCTAGTTAATTTTGTGTCATAGTATTTTGTAAGTCATGTACTCCATTAGTTGTTTTATAATCTAAATTCGTGTTATGTTACTTTTGTTGCAGGCCAACATTTCCAGCATTGACATGGCATTCTAGACAGTCGAATCCTCAAATCTCATTGCATCCCCCATATCTGCATGCACTATCAACACAACTACGGTGTGCTTCCATACAAATACCCTAATCGAATAAGCTCTTCACGTGCAATATGTGAATGCTAAACACACACCACTCTCTCGCTTTGCTCATTTTTTACTATTATTCTCGACATTTGAAAAATGTCAAGACAACGTTTAAAATATCATTCTCGATGTTTAAATACTTTAAAGAACGATATGTCGGGATTACACCTTACCATATACATTTATCATCTTCTTCAACCACCATTATTGCAAAGAATTCATTCGCACCATTAATTAGATGGTCAATACACAATTACCTTTATTCCTTACTGTGAAAATTATTTAAGAATGACGCGACACGATTTGTGAGTAACACACTACAATCAACACGAAATTTTTCAGGACACTAGTAATCTTACAACTTATATTGATTAATTGTTGGGGATTATAATCCCTTTCAATCACATATATAAAAAGAACAATTCAACACAATTTATCAACACAAACGAGATTTCAAAAATATTTCCTTCTAACGGAATTTGTGAAGAGTCGAATCAACTTGCAAACTCGATCTTTATTTTTCTCAAAATGAAATTATGTGAATTTTCTTTTTCTTTTAATGTGCACATATTTTATCACAATGCAATAATGCTAAACTATGTTTGGCATCATTTTCCATTTTTTCCCAATCTTCAATTGGTCATTACCTACTAGATAAGGCAAGAAATGTAACAAATGGATAATGACTTGCACATCATGTTGGCTTTTCATGAAAGCAACTTCATTGCCTTAAGTACGTACTGCGGCCAAATAAAAAAATTGATTTTTTTTTTTTTGCTTTTTCTTTATTGAGGGTATAATCGACATTTTGGTACTAATTTTGTCCATTTTTTGCAATAATTATCAAAATGGTGGATATATTGCCACCACAATTTTTGCTCGTTACACCATATTATAGATACACCTCGATTAAAACATATTTTTGATAAAGACACTACAAGTATTTTACGAATATAATCCTATAAAGTGTTTGGTGGGGATTAAAATTAGATTTTTAGTAAATTGTGATGGAAGTTTTTGAAATGTGTGGATGAAAAGTTGTGGAACTCATGAAAGATGTGGTTAATATTGATTGTTTGACTTTGACTTAGATTAAATCTGATTTTAATTCGTACCAAACAAGACACTAGTCAAGGTAAGAAAAAAAGATGCAGTACACCAAGTTAATGCCCTTTCTCATGTCTTTTCTTCCCCCATTCTTATTTGGATAAAGCCATCAATGACCGGCCAAAAAACAGGGGCGCCAACTAGAGGTGGTAATTGAGCCGAGCGGCTCGTCGGCTTGCCCGCTCGGCTCGTACTGTTCACGCCCACGAACCGCTCGGGCTCGTAAAAAAACGAGCCCGAGCACGAGCCGAGCTCGTCCAAACGGGTGACGAGCCGGCTCGTCACTGTTATTTTTTTAAAAAAAAAAATTTAAAATTGGACGAGCCACGAACCGAGTGGCTCGTGGCTCGTCCACGAAACAAAAAAAAAAAAAACGAGCCGAGTTTGGGCGAGCTCGTTTGGGCATGGGCCGAGCCGGCTCGGCTCGGCCCATTGCCACCACTAGCGCCAACTACGGTAGCCATATATAAGCGCAATCACGTTCATCAATTAGCGCCCTAATCAAGAACATTTTCTTTTTCTTTTTTTAAAAAATAAAGACTTGTGGGGGTGGGGAATCAGGTAGTTTTAATCTTGAATTTTCTTGTATTTGCATATGCTATACAAGTTAAGCTCCTGTTTGGTGCACATTAAATTTTTTATTCTCATTCTTCTACTTATTTTCAATTATACATTCTTCAATAAAATAATATTTTTCATCATAATAATTTTTCCTTCTTTTTCAACTACACATTCTCCATCAATCACTATTCCATAATACATTCTTCCAAAATAATGTGGCTCAAACACACCCTAAGAAAGACACTCATATGATTTTTTTCTAATTTCTTTGTAGGATTCAATGGGAAATAGCCATCAATGGTGAGAAAGTGGAAGAAATTACATACCCCAAAATTTAATTACTTCTATATATTGATTTTTCTTTGATTTCACTCGTAATTGCTGCTATTTTTTTTTATTTTTTTATTTTCTGTTTAACTCATAGTTATAAAAATTGGCTCGGCCGGTCGGACCGAAAAATCGGCAGCCCGGACCCTTTACCAGGCCAAACAGATTAAATTGATAGAAATGCACTTAACTCTGTCAAAATCGGGTTTTGACCGGGTTAATCGGTGATTTACCATGTCCGATTGACCGGTTTGATTGAGTTTTGAAATCCTTTTACAAAAATTTTGGCTTCAAGAAAATTGAATGTTAGACTTCTAAGAAAAATAAAGGGTTCTTCACCACTTGAACACAAAATATTTTAGTATTACTTGTATGCAATAACTTATATCTAACTAATGAATCATTTATAACTTTTATAAAAATATTCTTTTAAAAAACTTGGTCCAGCATTTTACTTTCTTTTATAGACCTAAATAATTAGTGAAAAATAAATTAAAATTTTTAATTTTGTCCCTAAAAAAATTGTACTTTATATTTGTTATAGGTTTTTATGCAATGACCTGCCGGTTGAACCACTAACCCATTGACTCGCTATATTGTTTGGGTCGAGTTTGACAACTATTGTTTAACTTGTGGTCCAACAATGGCAGTAGGATGTTGAGGAAAAAAAAATTAAGTTTATGTTTGTGGTGGAACAATAATTTATTTTATTAAAAAGTAATATTAAAAACATAATTATGTAAATTTGCTTGAGACTCATAAGAAAACTTTTTAAAGTTGTGGCGTTCTTAATAAAAGTCGTAGTAATAATATAATTACCCTCATCAAAATTAGACACATATTAATTGACAAGCTCTAATTGGAAATTTCCCTTTCAAAGATTGAATGGAATTTGTAACGTCGTGAAAATTTTAAAATAAAATTTTATTTGTTTTAATATTTTGAAAAACAAATGAGGATTAAAATGAAATAAGTTTTAAATTCCTATCTTATTTTAACCAAATAATTATGTATCAATAGGGTGATAAATGCTGATTTTGACAATGATAACGTTTTTGTGATTTGGATAGAGTTTGATTGTAATCTTAATTTAATAAAGTTTAAAAATAATCATAATTCTATATTTTGAAATCAATTATTATCCAAATTCTTTATATACATCGTTTTAAACTCTAGTTGTATACAAACTCAATTGAGAATTTCAACAATAAATACCGTAAGAATTCTCATTATGTCATCACAGAAAATAAAACAGTAGAGAGAGAATGAGAGGAAAAAGTATAGAAAAATAGATCTTTTACGTGCAACATTTTATTCTTTTCAACCTTTCAAAATTAAGGTAAGATAATTTTGTGCAAGTTGATCGATTTCTTATACTTTTATATTTAGTAATTTATGCATAAATTGTTAGTGGACGTTCGGGTTCTTTATTAAGAGATAAGAAATCCTACGTGAATTTAAGATGACTTAAAAGAGTATCACTTGGTCACCGATATACTCAATAAGAGGAGTGATATGAAGTGTTTATTTTATTGTTCCATAATTGTGTATGAGAACTGCACATATCTTATTATGTATTTTTAAATAATAACTCTTACAAATTTTACAGGTTAGTTCGAGTCGATTGGAATTGTGGTGAGATGTTGATGCGGACTACCAGGAGAAATTGAAAAAATGAAAAAAAAAAAAAGTTTTTTCCCCCTTTAATTTATTAGTTAGCTTTAATTGTTCAAAAACACGTTATTTAATTAGTGATTATGTTATTTTCTTAACGATACAATTTTCATGTTTAGTTTAAATTTAAGGATTTTCCAATTATATTTTTTATTAAAAAATATTATTTTATCGTTCCGCTTTTGATACAAAAAAAATTGAATTTTCGGTAACACTTCAATATTTCTGAAATTTTGGGTGTTGCAAAATTAATGAGAAAAAGAAAAATGCTATAATTTCCTTTAATGGTATACTAGTGTCACGTGAAAACTGATGGCAATGCCTTAAAAAATGAGTTATCATCTGTAACTAAACGACAATCTTTTGAACACGTGTCTATGAAGTTTGAAAGACAAGCTAAGACACGTATATAACTAGGCGTTATTGTTGATTTTTATTAGACGAGTGCGATCCAATAACGACTATATTTTCAATTGGCATAATTACAAAAATCAGATGTAAAATTTATACCAATTCAAAATTCAGGGGTCAAATTTTATTTTTCAAAAATCAGGTACTATATAAACATCCTAACCCTAATTTTTTACCCTACCCCTCTTCTCTCTCTCTCCCCCCCCCGTCTCCTCTCCTCCCTTCTCTCCCTCCCCTCCCCTCCCCTCCCCTTTCTGCCGCTGCAAGCAGCACCGGCCGCTGCCGGCAGCAGCAGAACCGGCAGCGGGCTCGCAGCAGCTTCGGCCGCTGCTGCGAGCAGCGGCTGCCGCTGCTCGCAGCGGCTTGCTGCTGCCGGCAGCGGGTGCCGCTGCTCGCAGCAAGCCTCTGCTGCCGGCAGCGGGTGCCGCTGCTCGCAGCGGCTTGCTGCTGCCGGCAGCGGCTTCCGGCGGCGGCTTCCGTTGGCGGATGTTTATATTAGGTTGTTGTTGGTGGTTGGATGTTTATATTTGTTGTTGTTGGTGGCAGGTTTATTGTTGGTGGTGGCGGTGTCGCGGTTGTTTTCGTTTGTGTTTTGTGATTGGTTAGTTTGTGTTGGTCTATCTGTGACTTGTGACCAAGTATTTGTAATTGTGTATTTAGTCTGTGACCAAATGTTTGGTGATCTGTGACCAAATGTGGCGGATGTGTTTCTGGGTGTGTGGCGGATGTGTTTCTGGGTGGTTGTTCTAGTGGTGAATGTGTTGCTGGGTTGGGATAGGAGTGGTGCGTTGATGATGATACAGGTGGATGTGGCGGATGAGGGTGGCCGTAGTGGCGGTGGCGGTAGTGTTGGTGGTGGTGGTAGTGTTGGTTACATGGTATGTGACTTATTTGTTGGCATGTGACCTCAGAATCAGTGATTAATTACTCAAATGTGACCTAACCATATAATTTGTAACCTACTATTTGGTGGTACGTGACCAAATATTTGAAAATCTGTGACCAATTTGGTGGCATGTGACCTAAAAATATAATCTGTAACCTACTATTTGGTGGTATGTGACCAAATATTTGAAAATCTGTGACTAATTATTCAATCGTGACCGACTAATTTAAAAATATGTGACCTCGAATTAATCCGTGACTTATAAAAACTTTTATATGTGATTTGGAAATAATATGTGACCAATTAATTTTAAAAAATGTGATATGTGACCAATAATTATGTATATGTGACTATTAATTACTTAATTGTATTCTTATTGTATTTAATTAATAAATATTGTTAATTAATTAATTAAAACCTGATTTTTGCACTTTCAAACATAAAACCTGATTTTTGAATTGGTATACTCCAAACCCCTGATTTATGATTTTTTCCCTTTTCAATTATAATTGAATTTTAATTTCTACCGAACGGGCCTGAATGAAAAAAAAAAATTATAATCGATAAAATAATCGATGGTACAATGAAATCAAGATTTGTGTTGGAATTCTGGACAAGAATCCCATTAATGATCCTCGACACATAGTCGTCAACGTTAAATGACTACAACATCATCTGTAATGTTGTTGATAATTATCGTTGGTCCTTCCATCGTTGATTATTGCCGGTGAAGTATTTAATCTTTCTTCACATTTTTATTATTTATCTTGACAACTTAAGATTTTTATATCTTAATTAAAAATTAAAGATAGAATAATGATCAATCGAAGAACCGTCGGTGATTGCCGACTATTGGTAATATCCGACCAATATGTGTTAGTGATCGCTAATTATATTATCGTCATTCTCTGTATAAATTATTGACAAATATTAGGCCTCCACTTTAATTTTTCATATTTTAATTTATCGTTTAATTATCTCTTGTTTTAAAAAAAATAATAATAATAAAAAACAATGCATAAGTTTAATTTATTTTTTATCGGTATTTTTATGTTAAATAAAAACATAATAAAGTTTGTTGAACATTACAAAATTATATAAGTCATTTTCTTATATATATAACTTATTGTTTTTTTTTTTCTCAAAATTCTCACGCAAAGTTTTAACTAAAACACGATAATTTAGCCGTTTATTTTCCTTCTGAAAAATTTAACAAAATCGATTATAATGATATAATTTAGTATGTTAAATTAAACCTATGTTTGGTCCTTATTTTTTTAAAACTCATTTTCAACTGCACATTCTTTTATAAAATAATTTTACATATAAATTGAAATTTTTTTCTTACTTTTTGATCACATATTTTTCAACAAAATATTATTCTAAAATGTATTTTGGCAAAAAAACAAAAAGTGGCTCAACAAGAGCTAAATATATATTGCATAAATGTTCGGAATTCATTTTTACTTTTTTCAAAGTTTAGGGACCTCATGATTTAATAAACAAGACTACAATGATATTGCCCCTGGTTGAGCTGACATTGTTTGAATTCATGTGGGTGTCTTCCATTATTGTAGAATAAATGGAATAATGAATAGTATTTTTTGAAGAATGCGTGATTGAAATTTAAAGTAACTTTATTAGTTTGTGTGTAGAGTATTTTATTGGATGAATGTGTGGTGAAAAATCTTACTGTAGCAGACAATATTTTAAAATAATGGGAGGCAAACGGGCACTTATTTTTTTTTTTTTCAAACATAGTTTCAACCACAAATTTATCTAATAAAATAATTTTGCACGTAAATTTTAAAAATATATTTACTTTTTAATCACATATTTCTAATAAAATTACTTTTTACAAAATTTATTTATCATATTAGGGTTCACAGGGGCTTAATGTAGTATGATAAATTAAATATTATTTACAAAAGGTGTAGAATTCATTTGTACTTTTTCAAAGGTTAGGGACCTAGCTGCAATTTTTCCTATTTCAAATTAAGAGCATACTAATTGCGCACTGAAATACATAATAGGGATGTTCATGCCAAGAAATAAGACTTAAGGATCATTTGTACACTTCAGTCAAAGGTCAGGGACCATATGCTCTAAACTCTCTGCAATAAATTGAAAGATTCCTTTATTTTCAGTTTCAGTGTGCCCTTTCTTTAGTTCACACTTCTCAGTCCTTCTCTCCCTCTCTCTGAATCCAAAAGAATGCCGGCACTCGGGAGTTAGCGGTGTAATTGCGTCAGCGCTCCGTCGAGACCACCGAGTGGGTATCTCTGTTCATCACTTTAAGTGCCTTTTACTTTTCACCTCGTTTTTAACGTCTTTTTTTTTTCTCTGTTTAAGAGCTTTAAAAATTGGCGAAGAGGGGAAATTGAGTGCATGCATCGTTAATGCTGCTCCCATTGGAGTTTTTGCCCAATTTTCATGAATTTCATGTGGCATTTTCGGTTCGAATTTTCGGTTATACACACCGTTTTACGCGAAAGATTCATATGGTTATTTGTATTATGAACGCTAGTAATTGTTTTTTTTTTTTTTTTTTTGGGTTTAATTTAACAACATTTTAGTATTATAATATTTTTGATTAAATGGTCAATCATCATTTGTACTTCGTAGTTTTCAGGACGTGAGCAAGTAAAAAACATATTTTGCTTCTTTGGGAAGCCCAATAAATAATCTTGAGATGGTTAGTATCAATGATTATCGAAGTTAATTTATTTTTATATTTTATGGTGCAATGCAACGTCTTCAAGTTTTCTATTGTCTGCATTTCTATTTTTTTAAATTGTATGTTTTCATCTGTAGTGTGAGATAGTGGACATATCAGACAGTGAAGAAGACTCTCCGATGCAAAAAAATGTGGCTGACATTAAACCAGAGCTCGACTATTTAGACTATGAAGTGCCATCTCAGAACATGTCCTCAAGTGATATTGCGGTATGGTTGCTACTTGCTATTTGTTATTCAAAGAACAGGTTCCTCCGGTTACCTAAAACTACCGCCTTTGATTTGGGATTTTAGAAAATTTAGCTTTATGTTAATTATAAATTGCTGTGATTCCAGTTGTATGCAGCATAAGAATCTTTAGCAACAGCATTTTGTAATTGACCGCATTGCGATTCTTGTGGTAAATTATACACCAGTTTATTTGTTGATATCTTTATTTTCCTCTGTGTGTATATTTTTCAGCAGGATAATTTTGCAAGCTCTTCTGGAAGCAACTTAAGATCATCCTTAATAGGGATGGGATTCTCTCCCTCTCTTGTTGACAAAGCAATTGAGGAAAAGGGTGTGTTTTTCTTCTCTAACTCTCTATATCAAGCTTCATGTTTTTCTAGATTAACACTCCTTTCAGTGCTTATGTGTTTTGTTTACTATGTGTCTCCATTGCTTTTGAATAATGACACAAACATCATTTCCTTGTCCCTATAGGTGGAGACGATGTTGATCTACTATTGGAGTCTCTCTTTGCATATCCAGTAAGCGTACTTATTTCTATCCAAGGTTTAAAAAGGCGAAACTAAGTATTGAGACGATTTTTCTTCATGAGGCGAGGCGTAAGCCTTGAGGTGGATTGAGTCGTATTACGCCTCACAAAAAACAAAAAATCTAAGTAAAAGAATTATAAAATAATACAAAAATACAAAAAAATCAAAGTTGGAGCATACTATAAATAGGATATATAGCCCTTAGCATATTGAGATATAGTCTACCTAAAGAAAGAAGATGTTTAGCAAAAATAAATAAAAACATTACAGAAGTTAGAAATCACTCATTTGTCATGGAAAAAAGAAACAGCTTAAACTAAAAAAAAAAACCTAATAGTATGCACTATCATCACTATTACTAGTATCGTTAATGGAATCATCATCAAATCTAATTTCCCCATCATCTTCCTCTTCGCTACTCAATTTCTACAAAATCATCTTCCTCATCCACCAATTGCAATGTGACCTCATTTTATCGTTTTGTTTGGGCCCAAAATGTCCTTTTAAATGGTCAATTTTCGTTTTTAAGAAAGGTCTTTTTTTATTTCTTTTTATACAATTAAAAAATCAAATTTTAAATGAGGTGTGCACCTCAAATTTAGAGGCGCAATCCTCATTTTTAGCCTTAAAAATACCGCCTCGAGGCATACTACATGAGCCTCACGGTGAGGCGGGTCTCATTATCGCCTTTTTAAACCATGTTTCTATCCATGCTATCTTTCTCATTCTAGTTTCTTAGCCAAGATGACTATGAACTAGGCTATTCATCGTTTTTTTATTCCAAGAATCATTACTAATTCACTAGTTTTGTCACTTAGCTCTTTGAATTTTGTGTGTTAATTCTTTTGCATTTAGCCCTGTTACCCTTTTTTTCTTTCTCATTTTCATTTTCTTCTCTTTCTTCCTATCAACCACACATTATCTAAATAAATATTATTACACACAAATCTAAAAATTTTCATCATTTTTCCACCACACATTCTCCCATCAATCACTATTTCAAAAATTCAATTCTCATTGAAATGAGATTCAAACACAAGCTTAGTGTGGTAACTTGAGGATTTAGCCCCTGTTTGGGCTCCATTTTATTTCAAAATGCGTTTTTCTCTTTTTTTTTTCAACCAAACATTTTTCAATAAATAATATTACACGTGAACCCAAAACTTCTCTTTCTTTTTTAGCCACATATTCTTTAAAAAATCACTATTCCAAAATACATTTTTTCCTAAAACTAATTTTAATGGAGCCCAAACAGGTGGCTTAATGTCATTCTTGGCCAAGCAAGGAACATTAACCTTTATATAACTGTAATTATGTCTTAACTCGATTTGTTGCTAGTTTTGATGGTAATCACTAATCAGTGACTGTCTCCGCTTCATTTTGTCTTTGATGAAGTTCCTGCCTTTTCATTGTAGGACAGCCTTTTGAAACTTGAATCTTTATGTGCAAGTCCTCGCCATCTCTTGCATAAACGCACTGATGAGTTCATGCTTTCATGAATTTAAATCGAACTATTAGTTGACATTTAAAGTCTATCTGTCGTTATTATCGAGTAACCTAGACATATCTTAACATTGTATCGTATTTGATGTGTTCCCTGCCTTCTCTTTGCAGGTAAGCCTTTATTCAAACTGTTCATGCTCATTCCTCACTAGCTTTTAAGCACATTTGCTGATAACTCATGCTTGTGTGTATCTAAATGACTAAATCAATAAATTTTTTGTCTTTCATTTGCCCATGTCTTCACTTAGTTTGAAATTTTGAATGTATATCAGCTGTTAAAATAGCTATTAATTGGCTGATTTATTGATATGTTTACTCACACAAAGCTCAATTATGCTTGTAATTATTAATTCTATTGAACTTACCCACCTCCCCTCTTGTTTAAATTAATAGGCACTTCAAAACCCAAAGACTGAATCTTTTGACGATGCCATATTCCATGACAAGGAGGAGTTAGCTGCAGATGTTCATGGTAGAGAGGTACTTGTCCGTCAAATTTTCCCAGTAAAATAGCCTTTAATCCAATTTGTGACCTGGCTTAATTTGAAGCTTTTTATTTTTTCATGGGTGATTAGGTTTCTGTTCTTTTATTTGTTAACATTTATAAATCTCCCTTTATGTCATATTCGTGTCTGTCTGTGATGTATCTTCCTTTGAGTTTTGTCTTGTTTGCATGCTCCAAATTATAGGCCTCTTTTCCTTCAATTTTTATAATCAGATTGATTTTCCTAAGGATTTATAATGGATTGTCCTACATTTCTTTTCTCTGTCTCTTCCTTTTGCTTTATCAGAAAGATTCAATTATTCAGTTTCTTATAAAAGGTTTCTAAATTTTAATGTTCTGCTAATTTTCTGTTTCTAAATAATTCACTAGACGTCCTTGGAGGGCAAATTTAGACTTATAAACACAAACATGGATCCCCTATATATCATACATTGTAATCGTTGAACCGAGTTCGTGAACCTAAAATTAGCAGGCTCTTCATAGATCAGAATCTTCGGATTCTCTTGATAGCTTGTTTGGTGATGGTGGGCATACAAGCAGTCACACCAATATTGGCAAAGATGTTCAATTAAAAGAGGTAATGTGATAGTAAGTTTTTCGTTCATATTGAAAGAGGTAATGGTATAATATTGTACACGTTGTGGATTGACTTTCACTGTCTTGCAGGAACCTCATGTGGGCAGTACAATCATTGACGAGAAGAAAGCAAACTTGTTAAAAATGAGTTTCTCTGTAGATGAAGTGGAGTTTGCTATGGCTAGACTTGGTATGTGGGAATCTCCAAACTTTAAAATATTATGCCTTTTGCTATCTACATGACAAAGAATATTTTAATGAAAATTGTCACTGATTTTTTACCTTCAAATACTTGCTCTTATTTAAAATATGTATATCAGCTACAGCCCTTTTGGTTGATTTACCATACAATTACAAGCTTGTACGGTCATGCATATTTTGCCTTCTAATTCTTTGTTTTTGTTTCAATAAGCATCCTTTATTTGTTTGCGGTTGCATGGCTTATATAATGAGATTAATACCTAATTTTTGAGATTTCTAAAGATCATACAAGTCAGCTTGTATAACAAATTGGCTCCCTAGTCTCATGTTGTGTAACAAGTTATCCTTGTGTTTCATAATAGGTGAAGATGCTTCTATTCATGAACTAGTGGACATCATCATTGCTGCACGGATGGCCAAAAAGTATGAAAAGAATGGAGATTCTCCAATTTGTGGTGATGCAGAAAGGAACAAGGTATTTGATAATTCATCGTGTTATGGCTTGTGTGCGATATATGTTCAAGGCATGCTGAAAAATATATATAATGGGACATATAACTACGTGTGTCTTAGATTATTGGACAATGAGATGCCGCCATAGGAGTAGTGTCAATACTTCACAAGAAATTCTTAAATTTCCCTTTATTTTTACTTGTTCTTGGTTGGAAGAATATGATGTATTCTTGATTATAAAATTGTTTTACCTTTATTTAAAAGGACTCTTTGTTCTCTTGATGTATACACATTTCTTTCAAACTATGTTTTATTCCCCATAATGTATCTTTTCGAGAAAGAGAGAAAAATAAATGATATCCCTTCCTACTTTGCTAGTCTATATGGTCAGTTAATTGTTGTCAATGTTTCTTTGGAAGGATACACCTTGTATACTCTGTATGAACTTAACTTTACCGTGTACTTGTTCGAGTGCAATTATCCACGTGGATGATACTACTCATGGAGAATTGTTGAAAGGTGTACTTTAATATCCAGGGTGCAGGAAAATCAATTTTTTGGGCACAAACTTTCATATTTTCCTACTCTGCTTGCTCGAAATTGTGCTGTCTAGACTAATTCAAGATTAACTGCTAATTTCAGGAATGTGGAAATGAAATCTTGGTTGGAATCATGGATAAGACTCTTAGATTGCTTGAAATGGGCTTCTCTGAGCTAGAAATTTCAACAGCTTTTGAGAGATATGGTAAGTTGGTTAGCAGAACACAAAGAATTACCCATGCTTTCTACAATTGGGGGAGGGGGCAAAGACTGAAAAATTGAGAAGTATAATTTTGGAGGGGATTAGTCTAAATCTCTAGCGAAAAGTCAACTTGACTGACTTCTAAGAACAACCTATTCCCACACAAAATGAAGTACGGCCTCCCTTACAAGTCCAATCCTCACAGCTGACTGATTAATAAAGAATATATGGTAATAATTATCATTTTGAAGAATACCTAACATTTTCCATGGAGTTACATTTGGAGACAGAATTTTGGAAGTTGTGCAGAATGGACTAACGAATATTCTCCCCAAGGATTATTTTTTGCCCCATAATACTTTATTTGAGCTTAATGCTGGAATGTCATATCTGTACCACTTTTTAGCATTTTCTTTCCATTCGGGATGTATGCTGTTATTTTCTGATTTGAATCATTGGGAAAGATTACGGATGCACGTTCACCATTCACATAAATCTGCAATAACATTTAGTTTTTATATGTTCTTCAGAAATGTCTTTCCCATTTGTCATCCCTACTGGTAGTTCATCTTTACCAGCTTTCAACATTTTCATTGGATTTCTGTAATTTCATTTGGACGTAAAACTCTTTTGAGTCTTATGAAACAAATGTGCAAGATTAAGTATAATGTTGTGTAGGTGGGGTGCATCCTTTGGAAAATTGATATCATTACCATTCCATTTATTGAACATAGATTTTGGGAAAGAAATAATTAGCTGTGTGTGTCTCTTTGGTTTTGTTTTTTAAAACTTCTGTTACCATATGGTTCCAGTAGAATGTGCATCAATATCGTGCTTACAAGGATATGCTCTTTCTCCGCACAAGTTCTCATATAGATTTACTATTTACAATTTGAATATTTGGACAATGTGAATATCTTCTACGGGCTAATTCAATGTTTTCTTGAGCCACTGATGCATAGTATCTCTCGCTTCAGGTTCCAAAGCTCCACTTTCAGAACTCGCGGATTCAATCGTTGCAGGTGAAAATGCTGGCACTGACGCTAAACCAGACAAGGTTATATCATTATCAAGACTTGCTCTTTTCACATTTCTTGCACACTCATGCCCCTCTTGTGATTATAGTATTGCCTGAGCACATGTTTTTACCACTCTTCTGATGGCACATTAACACATTCAAACTCAATTTTGGTTTTTGCAGCAGTTAACTTATTTGAGCAACTCGATTGCCCGTAAGAATTATAGATCTATGGATAGGGGAATGGGAGATCGTTCAAGTTATCAGTCTGTTAATCCATTTACTGTAAAAACTGAGGAGTATACTCCAGATACTGCATCTCATGTTGGGGATTTTGATGTGCTGGAAAAATTTAAAGGGAAAAGACCAAAAGAAGAATACAATGATGTACGAA